>OY987216.1:20310360-20729738 GCA_963920805.1 Primula vulgaris
GACTTGGAAGAGGCTAGTGCTTCCTCTGTCAGTAAATATACCACTTACTAAGCCTTTGGTCTCGTCGGGCGGGGGAATGATTTGTCAAGTTAAAACAATGATCTGCGAATCCGCCTACGTGTTAGGTTTGTCATGATAAGTATACATATTCCTAATAAATTTCTGGTCTCCTACTTTTTTCCTTACCATATATTTTCTTAAAAATTGAATGTATGCATCTTTATCTCATTATAACCTATCAGTTTTCTGTTCTTTTGTGAAAATAACCATTGTAACAAATAATCCCCTCGTGAAGATATTGGACTTTTTGTATTAAGAAATAACGACGAAATCTTAGTATGCATTAGCCATTAGATTTCTCGTTCATGTAAGTTTGGGCTTTTATCTTGACTTGTTATATTTTAGGAAGGGAGATTACTATCGTTATTTAGCGGAGTTTAAGAGTGTAAATGATCGCAAAGAGGTCGCTGATCAGTCACTCAAGGCTTATGAGGTATTTCCCTTTCTTTACCCCCATGCATATCCCATGTTACATCTGATTTCTGCTTTGCCTTCCCTTTGATAGCCAAGTTTTTGTTACCTTTATGACTGAGTTTGAGTTATTAAAAATTATAATGCAGGCTGCTACTAGCACTGCTTCGACTGATCTTCCCCCTACTCATCCAATCAGGCTTGGCTTGGCTTTGAACTTCTCTGTTTTCTACTATGAGATCCTCAATTCTCCTGAAAGGTGCCTCTCACTCTTTCTCACACAATGAGATGTTTTTGTAATTCTTTGTTTCCTTTCTTTAATGTGATATTTTTGTTATATGTGGAGTAGGGCTTGCCACCTGGCTAAACAAGCATTTGATGAGGCTATTGCAGAGCTTGATAGCCTCAATGAAGAGTCGTATAAGGATAGCACTCTGATTATGCAGCTCCTTCGAGATAATCTCACTTTGTGGACTTCAGATCTGCCTGAAGAGGGAGGTAAATATCATTAATAATCCAACTATTTAAAACAAAAATTTGTTTTCTTAATAATTTTGCCTTTTTCTCGGTGCCGATGATTCAATACAAAATAAACAATTAATGGGACATTCATTTGTTGATGTAATTATGCAGCTTTAGTTTTAGCCTTTGACACATTATCTCAACATTGATATTTCAAATAAATTTGTGAAGTCATCAAACTTTTGTGAGTTGTGACAATTCAAACGACCACAAGCAAATTTGTGAACCAAAGATAAACTAAAACCTACATTATTTAGGCCATTAACTTTTGATTTGATTTTTCTTTGAATGAGTTATCATCTCATGATTTTTTCCCTATAATGTGTCATTTTTTTACTACTAAAATTTGTCCTTCCTATATATGCATTCCCGCACTTGACTTGTGTCTTCTTTTGTGAATGTGGCAGGTGACCACTATAAAGGTGATGAATCTACACTCGAAGTAAGTGATGAAGAGATGGGCACTGTTTTCGGGAAAAAAACATCCCATTTTTTTTACTTCCATTTTCTAATACTGAGCCACATTGAGTTGACTCCTTTTGTTTCTTTATAGTACTATAAAACATGGCTTAAAACAATCAGTATTTAGATAAACCCGTATTGTGAAAATGATCGCCTTTGAATATGCCATTTTTAAAAAGAAATAAGTTTCTTAAGAACTTTAGTAGAAGAAGAATAAAAAAGAATTTGGAAAGTCGCTTTTTAAAAAGCCATTTTTTTTTAGGATTTATATTTTTAAACATAAAATTATTTCTTATAAACAAAAGTTTATTTTTGAAACTACAAAATTGATTTGACATTGTTTTTATTTTTACTTTTCCAAAAGTGCTTAGAAGTACTTCCTGAGAAGCATCACATCCTGACTTCTCAAAATGGACTTTTGGAGCACTTTTACTTCTGGAGAAGTCAGGAAAAATTTCTTCACCAAACGCAGAAAACTTCTGGAGAAGTACTTTTAGGATCAAGAAGCACTTCTCACACCTCTACCAAATGTCCCATAACTCACCAGGCTTCTGAAGAACGGAACTTCTTTTATGTATTGTTTAATGATAGATAAGGACATTGATATGGGAGAAAATTATGAAAAGTATGGAAACAAATAAATTATAATTGTCAACAGACTCAACACCACCACACGCACACAAAACGTTTATCCCTGATTAGTTGTAATTTACGTGTTTTCTTCTTCTCAAAACTTATTACTTGTCTTTGTTTTTACCGTCACGGTTCACCTATCTTGATTGTGCAGAGCTAGCATGAGGAGGTTGTGGATTGTTCAATGAACTCACTGCCAAATACTTCAAATGGGACGTTTATATACCTCAGTAGCCGTTATCCGAACCATAGGGAGCATTGGCTTGTAATTTATGTTTACTTTTATAGCTAAGAGCTTTTATATACACATCTTTGCTACTCTTAGTTTATATGTTCTCTCGTCTTATAATAACTTTTGTGCTTATTTATGGTTCCCCTTATTATTTTTAAACGTGGTTTGTTCTTATATATCCTTTGTTTCCGTTGGATGATTGAAATTCGTAGTCGATAACAACAAAATTTTGTTCTTTTTATGTCTTGTTGGTATGCTAGCTGTCCATTCATTGAGTTCATATCTCAACATCAGATGGACAATCTGACTCCAAACTTTAGAAAAAAAGTTCATTACCCGTTTCTCTATTATTTAACGAGGGTTACAGCTGATCAGTTTGCAATTTGTATCTGAATCGTTTAGTTGTTTCGACAAGGCATGGCCCTGTTTCCGGATAACTGCAATCTTACTCCCTAATTGCATGCTTAAGAGTAGATCGCAAGGAGCCCAAAATTGAATACTTGTACCACAAAACTTACAGCAAGTTGTCTCCTTACAACACTTCCCGAGTAATTCCAGTCTTTCACAATTAGGTGATAGAATGAATTGAAAATTGTGAAATGGATTACAAAATAAAGTTCGAATGTGAGGGACTCATATATATTTTCAAAATATGAGGGGTCCGAAACGCTAATTTCGAGTGTGGTCTTGTTTGCAAACAGAGATGAAATGGACAACCTCCTTAACCGCAAATACATAGTTGCATTTTGTGGTGAGACGTTCCATTTCCATTCATGCCCCAGGACTCCTTTCTTCAAAACTAGACTGGGTCTGGTGAATATGATTATATACAAAAAAAAAAAAGTTAAGAAAAAGAGTAGTGTAAAATATAGAAAATGAACCTTGGAAATGGATCTGATATATTGTAAAAAACGTAAAGTCATTACGCAAAAATGAAAAGGTGGTGTTTATTGTTTAAAACACAAATTTTAAGCATAATGAGAGGGAAATTAGATATGATTTTGAATTTAGAGGTTGTCTCCATTCCTAATTAAGTGTGCGGCTTTGAAATTGTGCTATTTAAGCATTTGAAAATAAATAAATAGATTAAAAATTCAACAAAATTTTTTATTTACAAACGCACCAGTTTTCTCATATTTAAGAGAATAACAGTTTAACTTTATACATTTTTTCAGCTTAGCTATCAAATTTATTATCATAATTAAATATTATTATATTTTAATATACTTCTATCAATTGTTTTCAACCCAAATTAATTTACTAGAACAACCACGTTAAATAACTTACAACTTTTCTAGTATTTAAAGTAAAAAATACACTTTTACAACTTATAAGGAAACGTTTTTGTTTATACAAATTATCAGTTTTTTTTATAAATTTCTTTATCACAACTATACAACTCATCTTTTTGTTATTTTATTAATTTATATGTGAAAAATACAAATAAAGAAGAGAGAATAAGAGAAAAATAAGAAAGATAAATCATTATTTTAATTATAATGGAATATCTTGATCTCTTATATTTGAGTGATATTTGAGTTCATGTATATTTAAGATAATAGATAAGGAAACTGATGCGTATACGATGTGAGTGCTCTTATAATGTGAGGCTAGAAGGGTAAATTTGACATGATTTAACTACCATAAAAGCAAATTTCAAAAAAATAAAAAAGAGAGAATCTATTTAAAAAAGAAAAGAGTAAAATGGTTACTTATTTCGGTACGCCCAAAAGTAAAAAATGTCACACTTAAATAGGACGTAAAGTGTAGTTCTAATAAACATGGACCAATTCATTGATTGTGGATTTTATAAATTTTGATATGATTTAACTACCCAAAAGCTATTTCAAAAAAAAAAACAATCTACTAAAAAAAAAGTAAATTGATCGTTTATTTTCCATCGGCCCAAAATGGAAAAACACAACACTTAAATCATGACATATTATAAGATTATAAAACCTAATTTCGTAAATTAAGCCAATGCGTGAGGTCAAAGTGTAGTTATAATAAACAACATAGACCAATTCATTGATTGTTGTTTTCATAAATTTTGATACGACAAAAGCTATTTCAAAAAATAAAAATATATTAAAAAATCTATTAAAAAGTATATTTCGGTCGCCCCTAAATGAAAAAACAAACACTTAAATACTACTCTGTTTGTTTTCAATTAATTGTCATCTACGAAATTACGTGTAATTTTAACCGGCTTATAACATGTATCAAAATTGTCGAAATGAAAAATTTCAAAACTAAATCATATAATTTAATGTTTGAATTATATGATTAACTCTTAAAAATTTTCTATTCCGACAATTTTGATAAAAGTTATTAAACGATTAAAATTGCAAGTAGTTTCATAGTTGAGAATTAATTGAAAACGGAAATAGTACTGAATCTAATAAAACCAAATGTTGTAGTAGTTATTAGAATAAAAAAGAGGGAGGAATTCGTAAATAAAGCTAGGGTTTTATTGTGATTATGTAGGTAGTATATAAAAGGGAGAAAGAGAAGAGAGAAATAGAGAAATAAAAAATAAAAGCGCCGTAGGCCGAGCGCTTTACCTCGTAAGGAAGTGAGGTAGCGTGGTATTCCACGAGAGAGGTTTATTTTATAATCGTGGCGCACTTTTTTAAGTGTGATTGGCTAATATCAACAAATTATTATTACTTTTTATATAATTTGGGTGTTTCCATGACGCTTTTCTGCTATTTCTTTGCTGTTAAAGCGAGTGGTTTTTGCACTACATTTAACATTTCCCATCTCAAACTATGTTTTTATATCTTATGTATGTTTATATCTTGTGATGTTATTGTGTTTGTTTCTTTGTGATTAGGTAAGCTCAAATATGACTTAAGGCCCGTTTGGGATTGGTTTTTTGTTATAAATATGCTTTAAAAAAAAAACAATGAGAACAAAGCTTCTCTAAGAAGCACCTTTGGTTTTTTGTTGATTTACTATTTTTTTTACTTATTTTTCAGTTTCTAAGCCGTTGGTGAAATAAGCCTTAGGGCCTGTTTGGGATTGGCTTTTTTGTTAAAAGTAATGAGAAAAAAGTTGCTTAGAAGAAGCTGCAATACTGTTTGGCATCAGCTTAGGTTTTTACTTATAAGTTGTTTATACTTTATTTTTGTTAATAAGTATAGTTTTTTATTTATTTTAAATTATAAGTGACATAAAAATATCAATAAAATGATTTAATTGGAAAATTTCTATTTTTTTATTTTGTATGTGAAAACGATACAAAAATACTATAATTGGTAGCCATACTACAAAAATATTAACAAATCACTACTCCGTATTACTTTTTAATATAATTTGGGTGTTTCCATGATGCATTGCTGCTATTTTTTTACAGTGTCAGCGAGTAGTTTAGCACTACATTTAACATTTACTTCTAAAACTATGTTTGTATATGTATGTGTATATCTTCTGATGTGTATGCTGTGTGTTTTTGTGTTGAGGTTTCAATTTATAAGCTGAATTAAGCCTTATGGCCCGTTTGGGGTTGTTTTTATTTTGTTAAAATTATGCTTTTAAAAAGTAACGAGAAAAAAGCTTGGTTAGAAGAAGATGCAATACTGTTAGGCACCAATTTAGGTTTTTACTTATAAGTGGCTTATACTTTAATTTTGTTGGTAAATTATTTTTTTACTTTTTTTAACTCGTATGACTTGTAAATATACAGAATGATTTCATTGGAAAATTTCCATTTTTTGGTAATTTTTATGTGAAAAGGATAGAAAATTCTCAAATCCCTAGCTTATTTGCTTATGAGCTGTTTTAGCCTTTTGAGCTTTTCTTTCCCACAATTTAGCTTTTGAAAAGATAAAAAAAACAAACATATACCAAACCTACAGCTTATTTAAATCAAGAAGCTAAAAAGTCAGAGAACAAAAGTTGTTACCAAACATGCACTTGCTAAGATTGTTCTCTTTATAATAGGAGTATTCTGTTTGATAGATTTGCGTCTTGATATTGAAAATATGTTGTGGCTAGGGCTGGGTTCGGTCTGGTTCGGTTCAGTTTTTAGCGAAATCGAAACCGAAAGCGAGCATATTTTTCGGTTCGGTTTTTTTCGGTTTCAGTCTTTATTTTTTGGACCGAACCAGACCGGGTTTTTTCGGTCCAGTTTCTGTTTTTTCCGGTTTTTCGGTCTTTTTCGGGTTTTTTTGGTCTTTTTCGTTTCGGTTTTATTGAAAACCGAAACCGACCCGAAATTTTTTCGGTTTCGGTCTTTTTTGGTTCGGTTATCTGTCCGGTTCGGTTTTTCCGATTTTTTGCCCAGTCCTAGTTGTGGCTGTGCTACTGCTAGTCACACTAGAATTTTTTTTGTGAAAAAAGTTTTAAATTACATACTGGCTGAACAAATTGTTACTTTTTTTATAAGCTGCTGCCAGTATAATGAAGCTTAATATCTTCATCTGTACTGTATCAGTTTTTTGAATTATCAGTGTGGTTCACTGTTACGACCATATACGTTTTTTATGGATTTTCAGCTTGAATAGTTAGGTTTTATGGCTGGCGGACTATGATATTCATCTCCATACCACTATACCAGTGACCATAAACAAAAAATAAAAGACCTGATCAAACAAACAAAAACTGTCTGAATTTTAATCCCCTTCAATTACGAGCGGAAACTTAACAGATGTTGAGAAAGTATATTGATTGGTTAGTTTTACTTGCACCTGCAAAAATTGATATTGGACCAATGGCATTCATGTGTCTCGGTGTAACTTTTAAGCTAGAAATAAGCCAGTGGTTCCACACCTAAACTGCAGTGCTGAAATTGACGTCGGCAACTCACTCATGTATTGGATTTATAGTATATGATTTTGGGGAATTTAGTTTGTTTATAATTTTCTTCAGTGCTGCAAATGCAGCAGTCGGCTGAACGGGTATGACTTGGGCAGTCTTTGATGCTGATCTCGTTTTATTAATAGCTATATACGAGTAATTATGTTAATGACATCAATAAAAAATTTCATATTAGTGGACAATGAGATAAAATGATTGGAAAAGGGAATACCAAATGACAAACATTAGGGTTCCGAGACGAACTAAATGTTTCGAGTCGACAAGGCCATGTTGAAACTGTATATCTTAATAACTAATTGCTGCAGCGGAATAATAGAACGGATCAAAAAGTATGTGGGAAGATGTACGTCATTGTTCCCCAATCATACCAAACTAAATTAGTGCAAAGCTGAAATCATTCATAGAATCATAGAGTTTCAACACTGACAACATTTTTCATGCTTGATAAGATTTCAGATCGAAAACATGGCTTTATTTGGAAGACTTTTTCCTATACTTTCCTGTTTTATAGCTTTGGTGTTGCAATGCAAAATTCTTGTGATTAAATCTTAATTTTACGCCTAATGTTTTTTTGAAATTTCTTGTCATGGGTCACGTATTCAGGGTTAGTTCTCTTTTTATATGATGAATATATACTCCATTTGTTTAGTTAAACATGTATTTCTGTAGTTTTTTTCCGGTATTAGGCCCATCTTTATGTCCCAAGTGTGATCACTTTTGCGATCAATCACAAATTCGAACTAGTTTGAAAAAGTATCGGAATGAAATATTCTGAAAAATATTGCCATATACAATGCTTCCATTAGCACATTACGAACCAAATTCCTGAAATTAACTGTTAATTCCATTTGCAATTAACCGTTAACACTCTTTTACACTGATCTTCAACCTTCTTTTTAAATTTTACTCATTCCAACTAAATAATTGCCTTGGTATCGGTAAAAGTTCTTTCACTATGGTGGACGCTTCACTAGTTACTAGTACAATTACGTTGGTTAGGTAATTATGTTTTTTAATTTTTTCAAAACTTTGATTAATCCACTTGATATATATAGTTTTTAGGTGAAATCTCAAACCGAGTTAAAACTGATAATGTTCGTCCCTTTACTTGCACTCCGAAGAGGGATTGAACATGTTGCACGTTGCCTAACACCTAATCTTGCTTTATTCCGCTTAATCAACTCTTAATTGTGTCTAATTTACTTGGCACCTAATTTCCGCTTATGCTAGTCTTTTAGAACACACTCAGGTTAAGTATAAGTTCGGTTGTTCACCCGTTAATCGATCACAAAAAGGATACAGAGAAAAATAAACTTAAAAGACAAGAAAACGATTAAAATTAAGACATCATCTAGAAATTTGGATGATAGATCTGAAAATCTTTATATTACAAAATATCAAGAACTCGTGACTTCAAATATACAATTAGTATGCAGGTTTTTCATGTTAAGAAGTCCATGTATCTCACTTGTATAAAGCATAAACCGAAATAAACAATTTTCAAATCTAGAAAAATAGTATTTGAAGTTAAGAAAAGCAAATAATCTAATTCACCATAAATGGAAAATCATAAGAGATAAAAAAGATGTTCCAGAGAAGGGAAAGCCATAGTAGATGTAAGATCTAATTTAAGCTATAATTTTCCCAAACTTTGGATGTAATCTTAATATATGCCAATAGAACAAAGCCACTAAGAAATCAATTTCTTGAAGCTGAAAGGAGAGGCAAAAAAACACACAAATGCTACACATATTATGTGAAAAACAAGATACTGTACAATAGTAGAATATCTAAGAAAAAGGAAATTAAAGCTGCAATATAAACTTAATGAAAAGGAAGTATACACAGCTAGCTATATATAGAGCGGAGTGAACAAGCGGCGCTTCAAACCCTAGAGAACTTATTTGCAAGTTAATTATCATTGATATACCCATATATTTGAAAAGGTATTACTTAGCACCCTTATTTTTTTAAATCAAATAAGAAGACCCTTCGTTCCCCCATGGGGCCATTTTTTCCTTTCTTTGTCACAATTGTCATGTCGTAAAATGCATGTATATCTCTAATTGCTCCTTTTTTTAGTAGTTTTGTACAAGACGAATCTAAATTTTGTTTGATAGATTTGAAATGCAAACATGGGAATAACATGGGTGTAAGAGTATCCACATTGTTGATAAATTTGGTTATAGCTTAATTGCCATATGCAATTAAGTTTGCTCTAACTTACACAATCACAAGTTAGTTTTGTTTTTTGTTTTTATTTTACATTGTACTAGTTAGTTTTCACTTGCAATGATATTTATTTAGTAGGCCCTCGTTTCCATTCACTTTAACAAGAAAAAGAAGTAATGTAATAAATTATTTCCCACCTATATATGCTAGCTAAAATCATTATTACATTTAGCAAAAATTTAAACTAGTGTCCATCTTAAAAATTACCAGCCCTTACTAAGTAACATATAAAATACCCCCAAACCAAAAGTCTTAACACAAAATGGAATGTTAACTCATCAGTTGATCTAAATAAATCTAGCTAGTAGTATAAGCCCGACCAAGTTTCAAGTTTGAATAATCTCGGAACGTTTTTTTTATATTCTCAGGAATATCAGCCCTTCTTAGTGCTTACCTACACATCCATTTAAATATGGATTGGTCGAGCGGGCCTCAAAATCCCGCCTAAGTAGACATAGTTTCTGGAGACTATAAATTAGGAGATGGATGGGATAAACGACTATTTGATAAATATTCTAATAAATCCGATTTGTCGGACTTCGTCAATCGCCATATATGATGGAGGGATAGTTTTGATATGTTGGCTCGTGTGACTAAACTTAAATAAGGTTTTTAAAACATTTTTTTTCCTAATTTGGACCTAAGTGTAACTAACATGTAAACTAACTTAACTTTCACTTTAGGAATAAAAATAATGCAATAATGAACGATGTATAATTTTAATAATTTGAACAATCGCATTAATATAAGTGTTAGTGAAAAGAGTTGACACCGCAAGATATATATAGAAATTCATCTTAAAGTTTATATAGTCCTCTTCTCAGAATTTGCAATAACGAAAACATTCAACTTAAGATTACAACTCTTTCGACCCGAATTAATCTATCCCGATTTGCTCCCCTCAACCCAATTTAATTATAATCTTTAGTACACGTCTGCAAGTCAATTAATCAAATTGACTACCCTTCAATTCGAGTATACGGTATTTAATCATCTCATGCAAGCATGCACACACAAAAAAATGCACAAATAGCTACGGAAATTGTGCTTAATAGATACGGCTTTTGTGACAGATTTGTGACAGAATGATATGGTCATGTTTCTTGTTTGTTTAGTTAAAAACTTGTTCATGTCTATTTGCAACGAATGATCATGAAGTTGTGTTTATAAAAAGATCATATGTCCGTTTATAAAAACAAGAGAAACACACATATTCTGGGAACAAAATAAATTTGTACAATTTGAAGCTGTGCTTCAGGAAAAAGTTCAACTTATTAATTTGATTCCAATCACTTAAAAGTATGCACAGTGAAAGTTTCCAGCTTTAAGTTATACCTTTACGTCATGTAAAACAGATGAAAATATTCTTGTATGAAACTTATTTGGAATGGTATCATTATAAACATAAAATATGCATCCATCCGTCCTCTATATATTAATTGTGTTGTTTTAAATAACAATACGCATCTGGTTCCTTATTACAATGTTATCTGGAGACCTACTAAAAATGCAAAATGTTCCAAGTCTTGATCTTTTTCTAGCCTCGAAGTAACGGGAAAATGATAATTTCAACATGACAAAGTTACCAATTGGGAAAAATCAACCATAGTTAAATTGAGGCATCACAAAACAGAATAGAGGTTGGATTAATTTACTGCAGTAATTCTGTTTAAACGCGTAAACCGTAGAAAAAATCTACGGTTTACAGCATTTTTTTGCTTAAAAAAAAACAAAAAAAACTGAGAATTAAAATTAAAAAACTGAATAATTTTTTCAAAATAAATATGATTTTTTTAATAAAAAAACTAAATGCCTTATTTTTAAAATTTTACATAAAATAAATTACCAATATTGTAACAATCTATCAAAATGAACACAAAATTTACACAAATTTACACAAATAAAGTTGATTTGATAAATTTTATGTTTGATATTTATTGTATAAGTTCAAAATTTTACATGTTATATTTTTGTCAAGTGTATAAGTTGATATTTATTGAATCATTAACTAAATCGTAAATTTTTGTGAAGTACCTTTGGTTTGTTTTTAACACTTGTATAACGCAATATGAAACATTAACTAAGTCGTTAATTTGGTGTCAATCATCAATTTTGTTGAATGAAACAATGATAAATTATATAAATTTCGTAAAAAAAATTAACTCAATATGCGAACATGAATATGAACTTATAAATTTCATAAAACAAATTTATTAAACAAAATTTACAACAAAATTTCATAGAACTAAATTTCGTAAAACAAATTTATTAAACATTTGTTTACATCATATAAATTTACAACAACTTGGAAAAAATAGTAATTTACATCAAATTAAAAATAAAGAAATGATTATGGACTTAGGTCTATAGCTTCGTCTTCATTTGCTTTTTTCTTTCCCGATTGCTTTTCCAGCGCCATATATAACTTGAAATTTGGTCGAAAAAGTTCCTTCCATGGCGCAGCTGTCTCAGTGCGCGTTTGTTCCCACCGTGCTATAATTCCTGGCATTGGGAAGATCCCGTCTTCTTTAGGAATAACCTGAGCATAGTGACAACTGTTGACGAACACCATTACAGTCGGGATGTAATTTGTCGTCCCCCGAGGCGAACCAGTATAAAGAGGTAAAAAAGTACTGTTCCACACGTTTACCCCTCCATCATTATTGTGCCATAAGGACAACAATACAATTGGAATATTGTAATGAGAAGCAATTAAAAACCCATAAGACGGAAATCTCATCCATTTGTCAAGAGGTGCGGGATTTGTAGCATGATAAAAATTTAAACTTGATAAAATATAATCATACCGGTAATCAAAGCCAAGATTCTCAAACAGCTCATAATAAACACCTTTCATTTGCTGCAGCTCTTGAAACAACTCACATCTTACCGCATACCAATCATCTTCCCCATGCTGTTTACCCGTCACATTTGCAAGTACCCGGAACCCACAGTTACCATCCCCACGCACATCATAAACCGTTTCGATGTAACTATGTAACATGAACCATATTTGGTCACTGTACAGGAAGGTTGGCCTATTGGGGGTGGATTTAGGGTTCTGGTTTCGCGGCCTCCTAGTTGGGTTTACCCTTACCTCTGGTGTTTCATCAGCCTTGCCTTTGCCCTTGTCCCTACTAGCACCAGCACCATGTTCCTCCTCCACATACTCCCATCCCGACTTATCCCTCTTACTAGATTTGTCGCCTTTTCTAGGTCTCCCCCTATTTACTCTCACTTCGGGGTCACTGACGGATGTTCTGGCTGGTACGGTTATCTCTCGGAGTTGTGTTTTCATACGCCGTTTTTCAACATTACTTTTCCTAGCATAAACACTTTTAAACTCTTCTAGATCACCCTCTACCCCATAATCATCGGTGTTCCCATTATCATCAATTACGTCTAATTTTTTCCAGAATGGATGAATATATTCTAGAGGAAGAGGCTTCCCGAATAAAATATGTTCACTCATAATATGATGACAAGGTAAACCGTGAGACAATTTGAAACCGCAAGAACAATTCTCATCAGCGTGGCCATCACATTTTTTATGTTCTTGAAATAATAAATCAAAGGCATAGTGTGTGATATACGACCTAAGATTTATAAATAGAGGTGTTCGTTCAGAATGTGGAAAATAAGACTTGCATTTATCCAACTTCATCTTAATATCCTCAAACTGTTTTTCTAGAATTCTATTCACCTCTACCCAAACAGTTTCAAGCGTGCCAGTATTTGTGGAAAGGGATCTTTTCAGCTTAGCATGTTGTTGTTCGGCTCGATTGCTAGTTCTGTTACCTAGATGTGTTGTGTGGTTGGTATAGCATGCAACAAACTTTTCAGCATAATCATTTAAAAGCTTGTCTACATACTTAATCACAGCAGGGTACGATTTGTAAGAGGAATTGAAATAAGTTCGGTTATGATTGTACTCCTCTATCGACTCAGAATCAACCAATAAACCCCAATCATCTAGAAACGTTTGCCACTCCTCATCAGGGATCTTTTTACGGCAGTTTTTCAAAACATTTTTTGCAATATGAAAAGTGCACAAAATATGATGAGAATCGGGAAAAACAACGGACAAAGCATTTGATAAGGCCATTTCCCTGTCGGTTACAAAAACCCTAGGTAGTATACACCCCTCCAATGTAACTTTAAATTTTTCCAATGCCCATATATAGCTTTCCTTTGTCTCGTCACTCATGAAAACAAAACCTAAACAATATGTTTGGTTCGTTGATGTCATTCCTACGACTTCTAGAAATGACATATTAAAACGGTTTGTTCTATATGTACAATCCATTAACAAGACATCAGGAAAAGCTTTGAACATCCTTATAGAATCGGGGTGTGCAAAAAACAAGTTCTCAAGGGAATGGGTTGATGGGTTCATATTATAGTAGAACGTGTAGCGATGGCTATCCAACAAATTAAACAGTTCCTGTATCGGGTTTCTACCATCTCGTTCTTTAAATTTCAGTCCGGCCAAAAAATTATGTATCGTTTTAGCGTTTGATACATTGTCAGAATTTCTATTTTTTATGGCCTCTAATATTGCACCAACTTTAAAACTGCTTTTCCTTAAAGTTTTAACAATTTCTTTTTCATCTTGGGTTAAACGAGCACGTCGTGCTTGCCCTTGGAGGTAAGTTGGAGGTGGGTGGTTATGTTGTCCATTTTCTACGTGACACATCCATTCACCATTAACTACGTAACCTTTAATGAAAAATGGGCAATCTTTTTTCTTTGTACCTGATTTTACGGAAGATGGTTTCTTTTTTTCGTAAACCCCCGATTTATCACATACAATATCAACATACGGTGTTCTGCTCCCATCACCCCCTCCAGACCTACGAATCGTAAGAATGAAACCCCAATTTCCAGCCACATCAGCAAGATCAGCCAGCATTTCATCCCTTGTTTCCCAAGTCAATTCATCGACTTCAAAGTGCTCCGAATAATCAGTTAGCTCATCGTTTGAGCCACTGGATGAATTCGCATTGTTGTTGTTATTCCATTGGTTGTTGTCATAACCATAGTTGTAATTCATTTTCGAAAAGTGTTTGTTTGTATATTTTATTGGGGAGGAATGAGGATTTTTTTAGAGATTTCCGAAATGTGTTTGTGTTTAATTTTATGGTTTGTTAGAATTGGCAAAATTGAGTCATATTTATAGTGTAAGTTTACACTACAAACCGTAGATTACTTTTACGGTTTGTAGTGAATTTTTGGTGTAGTCATTTCGAAACTTTAATAATGCATTGAGTAGTCATTTTCGGATAGGGTTGTCAAATCATAATAATTCAAAAGTGATAAGGTGTTGTCGGAATTATTTTGATAGAAATGGCATCCAATGTAATTTACACTACAAACCGTAGATTACTTTTACGGGTTGTAGTGTTTTTTTTGGTGTAGTCATTTCCAAACTTTAATAATGCATTGAGTAGTCATTTTCGGATAGGGTTGTCAACTCATAATAATTCAAAAGTAATAAAGTGTTGTCGGATGCATTTGATGTATATGGTATCCAATGTAATTTACACTACAAACCGTAGATTACTTTTACGGTTTGTAGTTTTTTTTTTTTTACGTTGTTTACGGTGATTCAGTGCAAAAAGTACATTCGTAAAACGTCGCTGCTCAAATCAGGGGTGCAAACCGTACATTACTTTTACGGTTTGCACAAAATACATGCAAACCGTACATTTAATGTACGGTTTGTATGAAATCTATACAAACCGTACATTAAATGTACGGTTTGTATGTAAATTTCAGAATATTTAGGGTTTTTTAGGGTTTAGGGTTTAGGGTTTAGGGTTTCTAATCAGAATATTTAGGGTTTTTTAGGGTTTAGGGTTTAGGGTTTAGGGTTTCTAATTTAGGGTTTAGGGTTTAGGGTTTTTGGGTTTAGGGTTTAGGGTTTGTAATTTAGGGTTTTTAATTTAGGGTTTAGGGTTTGTAATTTAGGGTTTAGGGTTTAGGGTCTGTAATTTAGGGTTTAGGGTTTAGGGTTTGTAATTTAGGGTTTAGGGTTTACGGTTTCTAATTTAGGGTTTAGGGTTTACGGTTTGTAATTTAGGGTTTAGGGTTTTTAATATAGGGTTTAGGGTTTAGGGTTTACGATTTGTAATTTAGGGTTTAGGGTTTTTAATATAGGGTTTAGGGTTTGTAATTTGGGTTTAGGGTTTTTAATTTAGGGTTTAGGGTTTAGGGTTTAGGGTTTTTAATTTAGGGTTTAGGGTTTAGGGTTTTTAATATAGGGTTTAGGGTTTTTAATATAGGGTTTAGGGTTTGTAATTTGGGTTTAGGGTTTTTAATTTAGGGTTTAGGGTTTAGGGTTTTTAATTTAGGGTTTAGGGTTTAGGGTTTAGGGTTTTTAATATAGGGTTTAGGGTTTACGGTTTGTAAAAACTCAATATTGGTCCTATCAATTAAAATACAGAATATTTTTTACAAACATACAAATCAAACATACGAATCAAATTAAGTTTACGAAATTATAACGTACAAATCAAACATAGAAATCAAATACAAAAACAGTGCATTTATTTTTTTTTGTAACGACTAAATGTTTTAAAGTTGGACATAGGGAGCATCTTTCCCGCCGATGTTAATCTAAACTGGACGGCTCAGCAGACTCTTCGATTTCGTTTAGCTCCGTACGCCGTCTTTGTCGCTGCTGCGATTCTGGATGCGGCGCACGCTCGTGGGATGTAATCGTCAACCCCCGACTCCAACTGTCGGTGGACTGATGACTAGGATGATGCTCGTACGAACCAAATGATTGTCTATGATGATCGAACGGAACATCGGTCTGAACGTAGTCCGACCCAGCAAAAGAAGAACGACGACGATGACTGCTTGAACTCGGACCCGGACCCTGATCTGTAGTCGGGTGTCGACCTCCAGTCGATCTTCTACCCCCGCTACTAGATTCGCCTCTTTCGTCGGGACGCCGACAACTTGAAGCCCTAGTGTAAGTTCGTGGGTCGTAACGTAGGTCGTCATCACCGTCGTCGTCGTCGTCGTCGTCGTCGTCATCCCCCTCCGACTGTTCATCAGCTGACCCATACGGATTCATACCCATTTCAGCGAACTCCTTACGTAGTAAGTCCACGTCCGTTCTCATTTTCGCCCGTTTGAACGATTTGAAACTGCGGCGCAACATCGCTTTCTGTAAAAAAATAAATAATAAAAAACGATTTATTACTATTGAAATATACATAAAAAGAAGTAACGATTTATTAGTAAAAAACGATTCAGTAGTTACCATTTTATTGAAGACACCCGTATTCTCCCGGAAACCGTGAGGGGGCGGGGCAAGTTCAGGTGGGTTTATGAAGATGCGGGTCCGCTCTCTATACCATTTCATGTAACCCGGTGACGTCCCCGTGCCATATTCGCCGTTAATAAGACGGGTGTGGCGGTCATTCCACACGGCTATAAATTCTCCGGTTAGTAAAGGCCAGTCGTGTTTTTGCCCAGTCTCATATCTTCTATCCTTGCCGTGACCCTGTCTTGGTTTCCAAATATACGTAGGGACCCGCTGCACAAAACCGAACTGCCTCATGAACCTGTCCGCGGGGTGGTACTCAATCTTCTCATTACAAATGAGAGGCACAGAACAATGCCACATATACCGGCCCCGCGTGCAATATTCCGGATACTGATTGAGATCCCCATAAGGTTGCCACACTATCTGTAATCATCAAATTAGAATATATAAACAATGGTTTAAAAATAGACGAGTAATAAATTCTGCGAAGATAAGACCAATGCAAACATATACAACATATAATACGTAAGTTACATGTAATACGAAAATTAAAATTTACCTGTTCAGGCGACATATTGTCAAACTGGTCACGTATGTGGACCACATTATGTCCGTAGACATATGGCGTAAGGTTAGTTTGCCTCCACATCTTCCATCTGTAATATACAAACAAAAACCGATAAACAATAAATATAACCGGCAGCTAAGTAAATGATAGATGACACAAGAATATAAAAAAGCAAATCCAATTCAAAAACTAAATAAATATCATACCTGTAACCGAGGGGGAACCTAGGCCAGCCCTCCGGTGGCTCGACATCTTCCGGCAGCTCTTCACACGGTCTAACCGGCAGTAGTCTGGTAATCGCCCACATATCCAGAAACATCACCGCCCCGCTTACTCCGGTTGTCTTACAACGTACAACCCTGCATAGATTAGCCTCTAACCAGGCCAGAAGAGCTGATCCCCAACTATACTCAGCACATGTGTCAAAATCCTCCAGAAATGGCAGAGGCCAGAGTGGAATCTGATCACTGCTCTTATCCGAAAACACATGTGCAGCCAGTAATAATAGCATGGCAGCCCTAGACTGATATAGTAAACGCTCCTCACTAGGGTTGGGGGGTAATTCACCGAAGGTCTGTAACATCCAATCAAGTCTAACTGTCAGACAGTTTAGATCGACTTGATTGTCAGCCGGCCTAACACCCAACAAACTCTCCATCATAGCCAACCTGCTCGCCTTCGTGTCATTCCGCTCCGACCGGGTCACAGCAAGACCATCCACCCTCAGACCGAGCATAATCTCTACATCCTGTAAAGATATCCCCAACTCTCCACCGACAAAATGGAACGTGTGCGACTCATCACGCCACCTATCAACTAAGGCTGTAATCAACCCTCGGTCTACGGTATAATTACCTATACTGTAAATACCGTAAAAACCAGCCCTAATGATATTTTGAACTACCCTTTCAGGCGTCGGTATCTGCCAACTATAATTATAAACCCTAATCTTATTGGCATCTCCTCTACCCGCTTCTCTGCCAGCATCCCAAGTCTGACTAGAAATGTGACCAGTCTATCGTAAAATACCCAACCTCCCTTTAATCTGTGGACCTGGGTCTGTCATCCTAACTATGATAACCAAATATAACTCAATTAATGATAACCAAAAAAATGATAACATAACCAATTAATGATAACCAAACAATGATAACTCAATGATAACCAAACAATGATAACTCAATTATAACCAATTAATGATAACCAAACACACATTTTTTCATAAACCAAACAATAATAATTCAATTTTTTAATGATAACCAAACACACATTTTTTCATAAACCAAACTATAATAATTAAATTTTTTAATGATAACCAAACACACATTTTTTCATAAACCAAACAATAATAATTCAATTTTTTAATGATAACCAAACACACATTTTTTCATAAACCAAACAATAATAATTCAATTTTTTAATCATAACCAAACACACATTTTTTCATAAACCAAACAATAATAATTTAATTTTTTAATCATAACCAAACACACATTTTTTCATAAACCAAACAATAATAATTAAACTTTTTAATGATAACCAAACACACATTTTTTCATAAACCAAACAATAATAATTCAATTTTTTAATGATAACCAAACACACATTTTTTCATAAACCAAACAATAATAATTCAATTTTTTAATGATAACCAAACACACATTTTTTCATAAACCAAACAATAATAATTAAATTTTTTAATCATAACCAAACACACATTTTTTCATAAACCAAACAATAATAATTTAATTTTTTAATCATAACCAAACACACATTTTTTCATAAACCAAACAATAATAATTAAATTTTTTAATCATAACCAAACACACATTTTTTCATAAACCAAACAATAATAATTAAATTTTTTAATCATAACCAAACACACATTTTTTCATAAACCAAACAATAATAATTCAATTTTTTAATCATAACCAAACACACATTTTTTCATAAACCAAACAATAATAATTTAATTTTTTAATCATAACCAAACACACATTTTTTCATAAACAAAACAATAATAATTCAATTTTTTAATCATAACCAAACACACATTTTTTCATAAACCAAACACATTTAATCATAAACCAAACAATAATAACTCAATTTTTTAATCATAACCAAACACATTCTCAACAATTCAAATTAACCAAACAAAATAAAAAAAACATGCAAAAATGGGACAAATATCAACAATTATTAAAATTTCTATAATTAATATAAACAAACAACAAACAATTATATATAGCTAAGTGAATTATGGTTTTGCATATTTTATATATTTTTTCCTATTTTACAAATTAAAATTACAAAAAATAAAAAAACATGCAAAAATGGGACAAATATCAACAATTATTAAAATTTCTATAATTAATATAAACAAACAACAAACAATGATATATAGCTAAGTGAATTATGGATTTGCATATTTTATATATTTTTTCCTATTTTACAAATTTAAATTACACAAAATACATAATAAATTAGAGAATAAAAGATATACCCTTGAATTATGGATAAGTTTGATTGATGATTTGGGGTTTTTTGTTAATAAAGTTGATAGTTAATGTGGTTGATTGATTTGGGTGATTTTTTGGGTTGAAAATTGGGGGTTTTTGAGAGAAAGAGAGAGAGTGTAGAATAAAATTTAATTTTTTTTAAAAAATCCGTAACTTTCTGTTTTTTCCAGGGACTGTCTGTGTAATTTTTTCAGGGACTG
This sequence comes from Primula vulgaris, assembly GCA_963920805.1. Classification (NCBI taxonomy): domain Eukaryota; kingdom Viridiplantae; phylum Streptophyta; class Magnoliopsida; order Ericales; family Primulaceae; genus Primula; species Primula vulgaris. Next base: position 20,330,300 of record OY987216.1, read on the forward strand.
ACTGTGTAATTTTGAAAAGCAGGGACTGACTGTGTAATTTTCAAAAAAATTATGGATCATTTAATCCAAACCGTAGATTATATCTACGGTCTGTGTTAAATGATCCAGACCGTAGATTATATCTACGGTCTGCGCGTTGATACAGAAAAACTGTGGTGCAATAAGAACACCTCAACAGAATATTGGACATTTATTTAGAGATAAATGAAGTATAAATTGTATTGACTCTATTCCTACCAAAGAAATGCCTACTTATGTTTAATAATTGGAAATCCTTATTGAGTTTGTCAACCAATACATTGGGGTTTTGAGTTTATAGAGATCTACCTTGTAAATAGTTTGATGAAGTTTTATGAGTCGGGTAAATCTCAATATCTCATTATGGTTATGACTAATTTATTGAATCTTTTGTTGGCGGCTACAGTCATATGCAGGGGTAGTATTTTGGATCACAACGTACCAACCAACCGTAATTAACACTCATATCGTACTATTTGTATCACACTTGCGGTACTACCACACATATAGTATGTTATTACCGTACCACTCAATTTAGTGGTACAATAAATGGTAATCGATTTTGGTTACCATAGTATTGTATCATTTGTATCATATTACCATTCATATATAAAATACTCATATTTAAATAGAAATTATTAATATTTTTTAACATTTAATATACAAAATAAGTTGCATAAAATATGATAATGTTTATAATTTTGTTCAAATATTTATAAATAAAGTGTTATCTTTAAACTTTTTTGTTAATGAGATATTTTTCACAATATTGTGTGTTGTTTTTCGAAATTGGTAATATACTATACATGTACGATACGACAATGATATCACGAAAATTCTCACAGTATTATACAATTTACACTCTAGTAATGTGCTTTCTATTGTAGATCTCGCCTTATTGTCCTTCTTGTTGGCTATGATAATAATCATCTAATCTTAAAAATAAACTATACTCTCGCCGACAACCATGCCAACATTATTTTCTCGTCGTTATCTCATTACTTGTTTTTAAGAATCTCAAGCCTCGCTTTGATTTGATTGATTTGTTCATTGATCAAAACTATTTAAAACTTTAAATGTTATGTTTCATTTGAACAGAGTTGATGTTAGATTTGGAATGAACATCTTGCAGGCGGAAACATTGAATATAAGTGAGTGTTATCTTTACAAGGCGTTGGTAAAGTAGGAATGTATATGTACCATATTAATTAAAAATACTTATTCTATTTTTAATGAATTAATATTTATAAATAATTCTTACAAGGTCCAGATCCTGACCAATAAGGCAATATAGGAGTTGGAACAATATCATCTGGTATATTACTTTCAAAAAAAAAAAAACCCGGTATATATTTAAGTGTATTGTGTGACTGTAAATGAATCGAGTCTGTTGGTCCGTAGGTGTCTAAACCTTAGAAGGGAGATGAATAAGTTTTTGGTACGTTTTTCGCGGAATAAAATCTATGTGTTATTAACTAAGCAAATTAGCGGTTTTTATAACTTAAACAAGTTCGTTAACAAATAAATGCTAAGTTAATCTATGCAAGCAATGAATATAAACAATAAATAATTTGCGAAAAGTAAAAGTTGAGGGAAAAGAAATAACGCAAGATTTATAGAGGTTCGGCAAAACGCGCCTACGTCCTCTTCTCGGTATTTTCACTTCCGAGTGTTTCACTAAAATCTCGTTCCAAGGTTACAACCTAACGAGCTTAATCAACCGATTAAGCTCCCCCTCACTTTATGAGTATCCCGAATGAAAAGCCTAGAACTTTTAAGCTACACTTGCTTGAAAAGCTTCTACCCGATCACTCGCTCACAAATGAGTTTATAAAATACTCTTTTACAAGATTGAATTTGAATGGATCACTCACTAACAAATAATATCTCGATTTTTATAAGATTACAATAGTAATAAGCTCGAGAATATTTTATAGATACAAGTGAGACAATTTAGTAGTATAAGCTTGTAAGATCTTTTGATTTTTGAAAGCTTGAATTTGTGTAATTGTTAGGTGTTCTTCACCAAAGGATTTGGGGCTTTTTGTAGAGTGAAAAAGGTCTATCAATTAATGCATGACCGTTGGCAGTTGTTGAGTAGATTAGCTGCTAGTTTGCAGCAGTTCGCCCAATTTTCAGGATGAGCTTAAAAGCTGGAATTTGAAATTCTACAGAAACGATCGGTCGTTTCTGAAAAACGATCGGTCGTTTTTCATCTGTGCTCACTGGAAGAATTCCTTCTTAAAACGATCGGTCGTTTTAAGCCTGGCGATCGGTCGTTTTTGTGTTGTGCTCACTGGAAGAATTAAGCACATAAATGATCGATCGTTTAGCCATGATCAGTCGTTTTTTGTTGTTCTGAGAAAGTTTCGGTTTTCTCGACATACTTTGAAATCCCGTAATTTGTCCGTTTCAAATCCGATTGAGGTTCCGCTTGAACCGTTGGCTTCGTATTTACGTAAACTATCATTCCGAACCTTTGACACACTCGATAAATGATTAGTACGCAAAACGAGCTTTTATCATGTTTTACAAATATTGTTATCATCAAAATAATCGATTAGAAGAACAACGTTCAACAGAGTCGTTCATGAACAAGCTCGTGTTCGGCTTGTTATATAAATGTTTGGCTCGTGTTCGTTAATTTACTAATGAAACGAGACTGAACAAAATAATAAGTTTCGTTCGTGAACAGACTCAAACTCGTTTAAAAGCTCGTTTAAGTACTTTAATAGTTTCATATATATTCTTACTTATATATGTAAAATTAATCAAATTTAAAGTTGAAGCATGGTCGATAAATACTCTTCGATTAATGTAATAAATTTGTTGAACCATGGGTTCAATAATTGATTTTGATTATAAGCGTAATTATAATTTCATGATTTTACAATTCGATGATATAATTCTTGATTTTTTTCAAAAATAGAAAATGTATATTTCAGGCTTTAAAATGATAGATCATTTAATATCGAAGTTAACGGCTCAAACGCAACTCGTTTTAGAGTCCGAACCAATAAGATACAACAGTTTCAAGAAACCGAATTAGCAGATTTTTAGACACGTCGAAAAATTTCAGGCAGGTCGAAGTACATATCGAAAAATACAAAAGTTGGGCAGTGAGCTCCCCAGATTTTCCGACATGTCAAAATTCAACGGCTTAAATAAAGTCACTTCCACTTTATCCAACCATTCCCAACGGTCATAAGAGATCCAACATATTTTTTCGATCTACAAAAACCCCCCATCCATCTCCTAAACATATCAATCATCAACCAATACATCTCACTCAAGCTCCCTCAATTACAAAAAATTAAAATCATCATTATTGAGAAAAAAAACTCAAAAAGAGAAAAATTGAGCAGAAAGCGATTCAAACTCAAATGAAGATCGAACATTTTCAAATCTCACAAATTAGCTTATTTAAAAACAATCAAATTATGAGTGTTGCTTTATTTTTGATAAATTTGTAAAGAGCAAATTATAAGCTCATTTGTGAGTGTTTGTGTAGAATCTTTTAAACCAAAGTGTTGATTAAAAGTTCTATATTATACTCATAGATTGACAGGGAGTCGTTAACTCGTATACGTGTTCGCTTGCACTTGTATTAAGAGTAGAAATCTCGGCTAGAGGGTGAACAAATCGATTGTTTATCTCGGTAGGATTTGTAATCTTGGGAAAAAGATTATAGTGAAATACTCGGTAGCGTGAATACCGAGAAGAGCACTATGTGAGTTTGTCAAACCTCTATATATCGTTGTGTCAATTTCTTCCCTTACGTTTTACTTTCCGCAACTTATTTATTCATGGTTGTGCGTATGCTTCTACTTATTTATCGTTTATTTTCGCATACTTATTATCGCAAGTAAATATCGAGCTAGTTGTCTTGTTAGTTGGGCTTAAAATTTTAATTCCGCGAAAAACGACTAAAACCTTATTCATCCCCTTTTAAGTTTTAGCCGCACGGGACAACAAAATTTATTTTTTAAAATTAAAATTCACAATAATAAATTGCTTGTCTCAACATTGATTTTAGTTAAGTAAAAAAGATTTTTTAAGCGGAAAGATATTAAAATTGTCCGAAAACGTATTCAGAAATGGCTCATGAACAGACTCGGCTATAGACGAGTCGAGTATCAACAAAATTTTAGAGCTTGCTAAGTGAACGAGCCAAGCTTGATCAACACAACTCGGCTCGTTCGGCTCATTTACTGTAGTATTTAAGACATGTTTACTTTACTGCAGGGGTTTTGGATAATGAGTCTATGCCATAGATATAAATGGTGAATGGGAAGATTGAAAATATTTTCATTAATCACACGTGTTTTGTTTTGCCAAAATGAATCGTGCATGACGTAGGGGACAATATAAAATTGGATAACTTGGTCTTTGCAACGGAGAGTCGACCAAGTTACTTTGTTGTTATTTCAATTTCGTTTTGTCTATACTTTTTGGACGACTCCTAAGTTTTGAGTGCAACAGGAAATTGATATACAAATTAAATATATTTTTCATTTTGGAAGAGTGAAAGTAAAAAGGAAGAACTAAGAAGTACGTACTCAGTTTATCTCATAAGATATCCTCCCCCCCCCCCCCCCCCCCCTATATTTCCCGGTTTTCATCGACTGAGGAGGTGATTTTTGATAGTTCTCTGTCATGGTGATCAGTGAACAGAGAGGTTTACGGGTTTCTTCGGTCTCAAGGGCAGCTTTGACACGGAACACGAAAATTCCAAGTAGCTAGAATAAGACGTGGATTGTTTACATTTCCAACAGACCAAAATTAAATTATGACCATTAATTCTATTAATCATTTTACAAGTACTAAACTAGCTATATGCATAATAAAATGACATGACCATATTCTTTGTTTTTTTTATAAAAAATCTATGTTCCATTTCTCAACCCATTTTTATATGATTACTTCGATTTAATGTAATGATAAGGATAGTAAAATGGAAGAAATTACTCCAAACTTAGTAAACTTCTTGACATTACCGTATTACAATATATATAGTCATTTTTCGAGATATTGAAGTTCAGTCTTGACACTATATATTCGACCAGGACTTGGAATTGCTATAATTGGAGATCAACTACAACAACTGATATGACTATTGGTAAGGAAGTTTAAATACGTGGTTTCCTTCTATGTGATCGAACACTAAAATGAAAATACATGCAGTTTGCCAAAATTCCACATTTTTACTTGTCTTAAGACATATTCAAAGAAACAAAACTAATCGGACGAGAATGTCACGCCCCCCTATGTGTTTTATTTGGATTAGCATCTATGAACACCGTAAATAAGACATTAGATCATCATACCCATAATATCCAAGACCTAAAAACATAGTAAAATATTCTATATATATATACAACTTGGATCTAATTATAAGATATGGCCGTCTACACATACACACACAAAAATAAAAACAGGAGATAAGATATCGGATACTATCAAACTTCGATATGATGCCAAGTCTTTTAATAAATTTACATGTAATGTTTATGCTTATTATTCTGTTTTTGTATCATGCACAATCCATTCCCCTAAAGATATTTATGCATATGCTAATGTCCCATATAATTCAGAACTAAACCTACTAAATCTTTTTGAAGTAAAACTTACTATAAGATCCTGCCGGTTGAATTAAATATAAAAATCAAAGCGTATATATGCAAACATTTTCATAATAACCTGAAGGCTGAAACAGTAAGTCGTGGAACAAGCCCTTCATTTTTCTCTGGTCATATTATAACATGGTTAAATGATTCCAAAAAAAAATCTTAAGTTTTTAAATCTAGTATCTTATACTGGAATGTTTAATAACTAATGATGTAGACGTTTGACACCATATTAAATTTGTGAGTAAAGTGGAAAGTGGAGCATCGGAAAACTTTCGATTTCCTGTTTATCGCCAAGTGTCACAAAAATTAATGTGTTGATATTGAGTCCATGACTCATATGATGGCATGTTTTCGTTAACACCACCATCAAATGATAGCATGTGATTGAATGCTTATTGTTAAAATAATTTAATAAATATCAGATAGATAATAGCAATGGGAATTTATAATCAATTTTTTTTTTGAAATAATTAAAATATAAACTATAATTTGACAAACTAAAAATTAACTATCCAACCTAATAAAAACTCAAATACAAATATAGAAACTTAGTGATTATAAATATTTATTAAAATAAATAAGTTATTACACATAATATTAATATATTACTAACTGTTGGCCCGTGTGCTAACCTGAAGAATAAGGTTTATGGCGATTTTCGCCTAATTAAAACTTAAGTGCAACTAACACCCCAACTTACGCAATTCTAAACTTAAGCGTTAATAAACGTTAATTAATTCAAACGCAAGCAAGCAAGAATAAATAATTGCGGAAAATAAAAGTTTAAGGGAAGAAGATGACACCGTGATTTATAAAGGTTCGGCAAAACGCGCCTACGTCCTCTCATCGGTACTACCGAGTATTTCACTAAAAAAATCTTTTCCCGGATATTACAATCCTAATGAGCTAATCAACCGATTAAGCTCCCCCACACTTTATGAGTGTCCCGAATGAAAAGACCTAGAGCTTTTAAGTTTCACTTGCTTACAAAGCCTCTACCCGATCACTCGCTCACAAAAATGAGTTTATAAAATACTCGTTACAATTTTATCGAAAATTGAAACAACACCCACAATTGATTGCTTCTAAAATAAGCTAATATGTGGTTTCGATGATGTTTGATCTTTGTTGGAGCTTGTATCTCTTTATCTTCAATTTCTCTCTTTTCGAATTATTTCACCAAAATGGTGATTTTGGGTTTTTGTATATGAGAGAGGTTGAAGGATTGATTGTTATTGTAAAGGGTGGTTTGGAAAAGAGATTGGGCTTGTTTATAAAGACCAAAGGTCTGTGTTTCTGTGTTATGACCGTTGGAAGTGGTTGGGGGTTTTAACAGCCATTTTCCAGAATAAGCTGAAAAACTGTTTTCGAAATCTGCAGAAAACGATCGGTCGTTTTCTACAGTCGATCGGTCGTTTTCCAGAAAACGATCGGTCGTTTCTGAAAAAAACGATCGGTCGTTTTTTCGACCTGCTCACTGGAAGAATTTGGACTAAAAACGATCGGTCGTTTTTGTCCAGTCGATCGGTCGTCTGTTCTTCTGGCAGTTTTTTCGGTCTTCTTCGAAAGCCCATAACTCCTTCGTTTTAGCTCCGATTCTGGTTCCGCTTGAACCTGTGGCTTCGTTTTTCCGAGCTCTATCTTTTTGGTGTTCTGCAATTTACAAATTCTCTTTTTGGAAAAAAAACAAGCATTATATTATCGAAATAGAGAAATCGTAAAATCATTAAAAACATAATCAAAGTTATAATCAAAATCAATTATTGAACCCCATGGTTCAACACTAACATATATACTTAATAACAAATTATAATTTGAAAATTACTATCATAATTTGAAAATTACTAATGTTATTGATTATTATCATAAATGTAGTACTAGTTAATAATATTTATATCATTAATTATAACATATTTCAATAACATTGTAATCACTAAAACAAATTTAAGAATTATAGATAATTTTTTTAGACACAATCAAATTTTGTCTGCAAATGGCAACTTTTCGGGACAAAAATAATCTTTTACACAAAAAAATAAATTTTTTGTCCTCAAATCTAACTTTTAGGCACATAATTTTAAAAAAAAATTGTCTTCAAATACAATATTATACAGACATAAACACACAATTTAACTTCGTCTCAAAAAGTATTTTGAGACAAATTTTAATTGTCTCCTTATATTCGTATGAGATTGTCTTTGAAGACAATTTTTTTTCAAATTATGTGCTTAAAAGTTAGATTTGTGAATAAAAAATTTATTTTTGTGTATAAAAGATTATTTTTTTCTCGAATTGTTTTTGATTTTTAAGTTTGTTGTAGTGAATTAGCATTATCATTTAATTACCCTTAATCTTTACAGCACACGTTAGCATTTGCCTTCCTTATAATACATACAAATTTAAAACATGAGGACCAAGTCATTCTTAGAGTAAAGAATCAGTTAAAAACAATTTCTATTTTGTTCCAAGTCTATTCATCTAACAAATTTTGCTTCATATATTAACATTTTATATATGTTGCACATATTTGTAATCACCAAGCCATCAACCAACCTTGGAATTAAAGGAGAATTAACTATATAGCTAGCTTTCGAAACAGGATTTTTTACGACTCAAAAAAAGGGATCGTGCTTGACAATTACATAATAATACTACCATTTTCATTTGGATTAATGATTTGTAACGGTGTTGAAACGAGAAATGAATATAATGTTGTTTGTCCCCCAACTAAACCTAACTAAAAAGAAATACAAATAAAGAATACAGGAATTGCCAGGTGACAACCCTGTATGAATTTATGAGAAACCAAAAGGTCGGGAAAATTAGACTTTTATACCCTAACCTGTATGGAAAATTAGACTTTTATACCCTAACCTGTATGGAAAATTAGACTTTTATACCCTAACCTGTATGGAAAATTTGGTTTTGTACCATAACCTTTCATTTTATTTGTTAGTATCTATCATAACCAATTTGATTTTGTTTTATTGAAAAAGGTGGTGATCGATGTAGTATCGTAATTAAATGATATGAATAGGAGTATTTTGATAAAATTCTATATTTCATCCAAGAACTTCGAAGTAAATAATTGAATTTTGGTACTAAACAGAAAAAATAGAACGTTTCAATGCAAAATCGAATTTTTGTATAAGTTATGCTATAAAAGTGTAATTTATCCTTGAGAAAATTTTGGTAAAATCTTATTTACCATTCAATAAGTTGACGAAAGGTCATTGATTGTCACAGTAGGGGGACTAAAACGAAAATGAAAGGATATGTTACAAAATCAAAATTTGTGTATAGATTAGTATAAAAAAAGTGTAATTATTATTGAAAAGGTCTCTCTTTTCAATCATATAAGTAACTAAAAAAGTTGTTTCACATCAGTTTGCGAGACTTTTGTATGTTTCTATTTGTTTATTTAGCTACCAGTCTACCATTACTAAACATATACATTATGGTGCTTGCTCCAAGTTTGTAGTATAAAGGGAACAAGTAGAACCAACATAGTTTTACACATAATCAAGTTCAGCATAAACTCTCATGTCTCAAACATATTCCTTCGATTCAATCAGGATCTCCCCTAAACCAAATTTACCAACTCACTTCTCAGTTCAACAAGAGGCGAAAAGTAAATATGACGAAGATGAGTCATCTATGGATATTGTAGCTTCTCCCAATACCTTCCAAAAGGTAACACTAAAAACTACAGAAATAAGTACATAACATTGTCATGTCATTTTGTTCCGTCCGCTTAACTATTAACTATTTTCTGATTATCTTTCCTGGTGTTCATAGATTTTGGCAGAGTTTTTGGGCACCTACATTCTTATATTTGCAGGGTGTGGCTCGGCTCTTGTTGATAGAGAAGCAAAGCTTACTATTGTAGGAATAGCAATGGTGTGGGGTCTAGTGCTAATGGTGGTTATATATACAGTTGGCCACATCTCGGGCGCCCATGTTAATCCTGCTGTGTCCATTGCCTTGGGTGCTTCTCGCAAACTACCTTTAACACTGGTACGCAAATTAAAACCATTTATGCCAAAATTTATGTCACAATGATGTGTTTTGCTGCAACTTTAAGCAAATAGCCTTGGCTTGTTGATCCTGAGACAAAACCTGGGTTCCTTTAGCTAAACTTAGAACAATGTTTTATGGCCCAGAAGTTTCCTAGGATGCATACATGTAGCTTCATATTTCTATATTTGGTCCCCTAGTATTTTAAACAATTGCAGATTACTCTTTTTGGTGCATCTCCTTGGTACATCGATCATTTTCTCAAATTAAATGCGTATCTCAAACAATAAAGCAAAAAACCTGACTTGGGGTTGGTCAAATAATTTAACTGTGTCTTATACCATTATATTAAAAGCTAAAAAGGTCGTTGCAAGCAAACTTCCCTTAAGATAGCATCAATACTCTTAACAATTAGCATCAGTTGATCTCTCTTCTTTTTTTTACCACATGGGAAGAGAGATTCTGTTCATGGCATGTCAATAAACTAGGTATATGTCAAGTAGAGAATTTTCTTTCATAAAAATGTGAATAAACTGGACTATGGATCGTTTTATACATATCTATACTGAAATGTCTGTAGGTTCCGGTGTATGTTCTATCACAGTTAATGGGTGCTACACTCGCGTGCCTAACCCTCAGAGTACTATATAGCAACCAACGGGATATTAAGCCAACGGTTACTCAATATTCAGACTCGTTAACTGATCTTCAAGCTTTGGTTTTTGAGTTCATAATCACTTTTATTCTTATGTTTACCATCTGCGGGGTTGCGACTGATGACAGAGCTGTAAGTTATTCAAGACTCTTGCTTCTTTAGAACTTGTTTTAGTTAGTTAATATATGCAGTAATAGTTTTATGAGAACTTGTTTTAGAACTTGATTAAATGCTGAAAATAATATAATCTATGTAGAGTAAAGGTGTAGCTGGAGCAGCAATCGGAGCTACAGTGGGGTTCAATGTCCTTATTGCTGGGTAGGTATTATGAGACCTCTTTATAATTTTAAAATGACAAAGCAAACAGATTTCATCTCTCTTTTGGTTGAGTTATAACTACGGCGTTTACTGGTTTTAGAATTCGGTTTTGGTACCGTACCTACTGCATATAAAGTTGAAAAACGCAGATTTTTATGCTTTTATGCAGTGTGTAATAGAAGCATAGAACTGATCCAGCCTTGAGTTTTAATCAAAGAAAAAAGAAAGAAAAATGCTCCACTTTGTCTTTCACAGGTATTGAGAAAAATAAATACTCAAGAGTAATATATGTGCTTACTATTTTACTTCTAAACATGACTTCAAATATAATATCGACAATGGATACTTGTATAGGGGTATATAGTGAAAATTTTAAAAATCTTACATAATAAGGACACTGGATATGATTTGGGACCTACAGAAAAGGAAAAGTTATATCGGTTTTTATTGGGCAGATCGAGCAATTACTTAAAATAAGATTATTCTACCAGATTTTCTCAGCTAGAAAACTAAACAAGAAAGGAACTTTGACTTATCAGTACAAAATTACCAAAGGGAGCATAGGTCATTTATGGTGCAGATTAATCATGTTTTCAAAATGGTTATTAAAAATTGTGCAGACCAAAAACTGGAGCATCAATGAACCCAGCAAGAAGTATAGGCCCTGCAGTTGTTTCAGGAGAATTTAAGAATCTATGGGTATTTGTTGTTGCCCCGATTCTCGGGGCATTATTAGCAGTCTTAGTTTACAGTGTTTTCCAACAACCCGAGCCTCGTAAATCTAAGGAAAAAACTAAACTTGTATCCAATGATCTATACTCGGAAGCATGAAAATATCTCCTTTGACTTTATCAAGATTAGAAACATCGAAGTGTTAAAAGTAGTCGGATACAAGTTGAACGAGGTTGATAAGATTTGAGGACACTATGTTATTGTTTTAGCTTTCAGAATAATCATAGAGATACTATATTATTCAGCTCTCGGAATTTTAATTGTTAGCTTTTCCTGTATGTATGAAACCTATTTCTTATCTCATTGAAATGCCACTCTAACTCGAATATGCCTTAGCGTTATTAATTTCTGCCTTGTGAGAGTAGATACGAGAAAATACGTATTTATCAAGATCGCTTGTGAAGGTTACTGGCATTGTGACGATTTAAAATTTGGGATAGATTATTATTATGAACCGGAGAGATTATTATTATGATTTATGAGCCTAAGAAAGCGGCCAGAGCTTGGAGAAGCATAATAATAATACTATTTAAAATTTGGGATTGGTTTTTCTTAGCGATGGTGAAATGAGAAGTGAAATTCCTCAAACTAAGAACAATATACTAGTTATAAATAGAAATTTATAATAGTATAGTACAAACAATTAAAAGTATACGGAAGCTGTCTTCACCACCCTGCATTAGTTTATGAAGCAACCAAAAGATATGCCAATTTATTTATAAAACGAAATTTAGCAATTTCACATCAGACATTTTCTATGTTTTGTTTGTTTGCTGTTGCTGTAAATAATTATAATGCTTGCTCCAAGACTATACAAGGGTAACAAGTAGAACCAACCGTTTTTGACACATTGTCAACTTTTGCATAAGCTCTCATGTCTCAATTCTCAAACTCATTCTTTTGATTCCATTAGGTTTTTCCCTCAACTAAGTTTACCAACTCACTTCTTAATTCAAGAAGATGCAAAAAGAAAATACGATGACGAATCACCTATGGATATTGTAGTTTCTCCCATTGTCTTCCAAAAGGTATTAGCTAAAACCTACAGAAAAGCCACTACAATATTATCTTGTTGCATCCGCTTAAGCAAGTTATGGTTTTATATTTGGTGTCAACATATTTTGGCAGAGGTTTTGAGTAACTTCTTGGTGTCAACATATTTTGGCTCAGCTCTTGTTGATAGAGAAACAAAACTTATGATTGTGGAATAGCCATGATTGGGGATTAATGGTATACATTTGGTCACATCTCCGGTGCGCATCTTAGTCCTGCGGTGACCATTGCCTTTGGCACTTCTTGTGGATTATCGTTGACACCAGTACACACAAATCATTTACTCTGAAACTTTTTCACCATGGCTTGTTAACTTGCTTGGCCTCAAATTAAGCAGATAAGCTTGCTTGTCAGGTCTTGGGATAAAGTTGTGTGTGTTCCTTTTGCTCAGTGGCAAAACCGGAATCTGTCTAATATCATGTGGACATTTTTGTTTTTATTACTGGGACGATACAATGTCAAGATCGCTAATTTTGGCTAAGATGCTTATCTTAAGTAATAGAGAAAGGGAACGAAGACTTGGCTAATCAACGGGTCATGTAAGGAAATAAGTCTATTCAGCTAAAGAGCTGCCCCCAAACATTCCTCCGTATGACTACTCGGTTTTCTAATTATAATTTATCATCAATTTAATATTTTTTTATAAAAACAAAACAGTAAGGGAGATTTGGTGCACATCATGTCCATGCTACTAGGTAGTAGGGAAAATTCTTCGATAAAGATTGCAAAAATCTGATTAAGAATATATTTGTGAATCGAACTTGATAGTGAAACGTTTTTGCAGGTCCCCGTGTATGTCCTCTCACAGTTAATTTATCATCAAGGACATGCAAGGGCATGATCGGGTAAAAATAGCGGATTTTCACCTTGAGGGGGAGGCAAATTATTGGTGGCAAATGGTTTTCGGCCATGTACAATAGTGAGAATGTGCCTTGGGATGATTTTGAGGAGGGTCTTATGCAGCGTTTTTGGTCGACAGAATTCGAAAGTTATGATGTGTCTCTTAGCACTATTTGGCAGACTGGGTCACTTAATGAGTATTTAGCCGAGTTTGAGCGCTTAGTTACACGTGTTACAGATTGGCCATATAAGACGCTGTTGGGGATACTACTGGGGGGTATGAAGCCAGAGATAGCTCATGATGTGAGAGTTTGTAGGCCAAAGTCGATAGTAGAAGCTATATGGTTAGCTAAACGCTATGATGCTAAGTTTCAAACGATGCAGGAGACGACTGTGGGGAGCAGTCCCCCACATGGTGCCAAACAACCGACTATAGAAGATTTACATGTGTGTCGCAAGAAAAACCTTTGTTTTATTTGCGACGAGCAGTACGGTATGGGTCACCTTTGCAAGGCACCATCACCTTTGATTATGGTCGGAGATAAGGGTGACAAGGAGAAAATTTTAATTGAGGAGGCCAAGGGTCTATCTGGTTTCTTTGACTGGGGGTTGCGATACACACCCCATGCGTATCCATGGTTGTTGGCTCTCGAGCAATATGTGTTTTAGGTGATTTCCATTTTACTCACAAACAGAGAAGGAGCAACCCAAATGAAGGGGAAAAAAACAGTACTTGGCAAACTCAAATTTATCATTTTGATAGAAGGAAGAACTGTGTAGATTGACGAGAGGATATTATTTGAACAATAAATTGTAAAGACAGATAAGAATTATAAGGCTTGTTTGCCAGAATATAAACTGGTGTATTTAAGGTTGAGAAAAAAGATAGATTCGTTGAGCTAAAGTTGTAGCCTTCACTTAAAAGGGAAAAACACACAACTTTTTGTCTTTTCATGCTGGTGTACCAAAAAAGCCCAGCGTTTAAACATATCAGCAGAAACACGTTGCAGCTTATACGGGAAAAAAACATATTATTGATAAAAAACAAGAACAAGATAATTGCTTTAGGACATTTTGAATACCAAACAAAGTAATGTTTTCTAACAGAGATTGTAGTGATGATATTATTTTCTAATATAGAGGCACAAACATGGTTTATTGGAGGTTCACGTGTCAAGAATTGTTCTCCTTTCTCTCCATTTGGGTAAAATTACACAACACTATACAAGAAAGCTACAAATTGTACAAAAGTGTTCGTAGAAAAGAACAATAATGTGCAATGATCCTGTACCATTTCGACGAATGATACCAGCCACTTTTTGTCAGGTCAGAGAAGAAGGATCAATGTGAAGATGTACAATGGTTTTGATCACTATAGCAGTAACATAATGCTATGCCGAGTTGTCTTATAACCCCAAATCTCAAGGTTTTACCTGTTAAAACATACATATTTGAGGAATCAAGACAATAGGATCAAGGAGTCTCTGTGTGTGCTTCACATCATTACAGTATCATTAGCAGTTAAATTACCAAAGGTGTAAGAAACTGTTCAAGTAAAATTGATTCTGTTTGAGTTACATTAGTAAAAATCTAAAACAAATCCAACTTGAGTAGAACCCCTTCACAGAGATGTTCATTGCAGCTGCAAGCAAAAAACTAGTAGTTCTCTCGAACTTGAAAAATCGTGACCGAGTCTAATTTAAAGCTTCAAGCTTACTTAGTCCAACAAAGCATAAGCACCAGCTTAAAAGATGGACAGCCATAGGCCAGCAGCATAAAGAGAACTCTTGAGAAAGTAGTTTTCTCAAGAGTT
The DNA here is from genome assembly GCA_963920805.1 of Primula vulgaris. Classification (NCBI taxonomy): domain Eukaryota; kingdom Viridiplantae; phylum Streptophyta; class Magnoliopsida; order Ericales; family Primulaceae; genus Primula; species Primula vulgaris. The sequence continues at coordinate 20,345,376 of OY987216.1, forward strand.
CACCAAACACTTGAGTGACTAACTTCTACATCCATAAACTGAAGATGGCACCTTATTAAGATAAAGACAACATCACCCTAAAGATCAGAAAATACTAATAGTTGTTAAGTTTAGTTCTGAAGCAAAAAAAAACTAGTTTTGGGGAAAACTTAGGTAAAGCTAGTTTTAGGCTTGAGCTTATTTTGGCTGGATAAGCAGAAAGGACCGCTTAAAAGCTGGACACATAAATGCCTAGCCAATTAAAGGCAAATGAAAAAAATAGTTAAGAATTTATAGACTTTCAAGAAACTATGTGAATCGAGTGAAATACTCTGAGCTGTATTTTGGGCAAAAAACAGAAAACGTGAAAAAAAATATAGCCAAATGACCTGCCGCTTAAAAGCAGAAAAGTGAAAATGCTCTAAAAAACAGAACTGATTGCTCACCCAGTTTGAGAAAGCTGTGTCCAGTTCATCAGTTGGTGAGACTGTGGATGCCTTTGCAGATAAGCCGAACTTGTCGCAATCCCATTTTCTTCACCAAGAAATTGTTCTGAATACCCAGAATTCGATGGAGACCAAACAGGCACAACTCCCCCCTCCCTCTCTCTCCTTCCCCCCGTCGTAGTACTCGATGATCCAGCTTGTAAATTCCCAAATTGTTGAACAAACACTTCATTCTGAATATTCCGCGTATTTCCCCTATTGGCTGTTCCAACTTCTTGGTTTCCATCTGACAAATTCAGAAAAACAAAATAAGGGAATATAGAGAGATCAATTTGAATCAATTCAGGTTTTTATTATATGATCAAAAGGATACATGAAACACAAGCTTAAAAAAGAAGTTCTTACAAGTGCCTCCAACACATCGGCATTTTAATAACTCCTAACCGACCTACGTTTATCATTTACACTAAAAACCACAGCAAACGAGAAATTATATAAAAATAACCCTGCATCGAATACAAATTCGATGTAAAAACAAAGAGATAAAGTAGAATCTTTATCACAAAGATCAGACAATAGAGATTGTTATTTAACCGTGATCTAAAAAACTCAATATGTCCCCTCAAGATGGAGAATGCAGATCTAACATTCCAATCTTGGTCATAAAAAATGATGTCGAGTTCCAAGAGCTTTCGTAAGACTTTCTTTTACTTGGAGATGTGTGTAGGGTTAATCACCAGAATATGATTTTATAAACACTTATGTTAAATTTCTTGACTGTAGTACACTTAGTGTACTAAGTCGGGGAAAAAAACGTAGTTTGGGTTGCCATAGTTGGGAATATAAAAATAGTTCACACTGCTCTGTCATAGTGTCATTTTTTGTAGTATTTTGTAAATTCTTATATCACAGCTTGGCTGGATTTGTCCCCAATCTATGATATTACTTTGGTTCTCAGTCTAACGTTGTTTTCCTATGTAGTCCACTAAAATTGTCAAAAAAAAAATGAGGTTAAGACAGTAGTGAACAAAATTGTAACTATTCAACAAAGAGATTTATGTATAGTAAATTTGATACCGTCAAAATTCGTGGGAACTTCGGCCCTACTATCATTTCCTCTCACTTCCGAGGAAGCTTCTTGCTCTTCGATCATCAAGGAAGACGCGGTCATGCTGGGCACCATCTGATCTTCGTATCTCCGAACCATCACAGTGTTATTAATCGTATTACCATTGTTATCAGTTGTCGTAGTTTCATGGTCCACGTCCATCTGTAAATCACTTGGAAACGCGATGATTAGGTCGGATTCTCCGGAGCCCTCTTCATTCCCGTTCTCGTAAGCAGCTCTAGATAGAGATTCTTGCTGCCACATCCTAGAGAGGGCTTCTTCAAGCCTTGATTTGGCAGCATCAATTTCAACTATGGGAAGAGGGTAGTTGGACCCGAGCTCAATTCCAGCGGCTTGAAGGACGAATTCAGGTGCATTCCATGGATGGTGTATCCACTCGGTGGGAAGTCGAGAGAGCTCAGGGAGCCATCTTCTTACGTATTCTCCGTTTGGGTCAAATTTGTAACCCTCAAACTGCAAATGGAAAAGGATATAGAAGCAAGTCAAGAAACCTGTTTATCTAAGTAAATCAATGGGACAGTCTCACGACTCTCAACACATAACAATAAACAATTAGATGGTTGCAATAAATTAGTAGGCATCGATGATGTCTTTATTAAAAATATAACATACAAAATCTGACAACTATTAATTTAAAATTATGAAACCGTAGGCTTCTGTGGTGGGGATTTTGAGGAAGAATTTAAATGAGGAATAAACAATCCAGCTTCAGAATTTTTTGCTCAAAAAACCAGAAAAAAGAAAAATGAGAAAAAAGTCCAATGGTTTCCAAATTAAGTGAGAAAAATAAGTACTGCTTTTGTGCAAAGACAATCAAATCATCGCAACACATAACTATAAAAAAACAATCTAACTGCAATAACACTTGGGTTTCGTCAAGTTATCTTTACCTCCTAAGGAAAGTGCGAGAAAAACTAGCATTCGGAATCGTAACAATTATTGATTTTATATCAAATTTGTCTGTACTCTAAAAAGACTAAAACACTCCATGACAGACTTGAACGATGACAATAAACTTAAAGCTTGATTTAAATTTAGATCTTATGGGCTTATTTGGTTACAGCTTTTATGAAATTAAGCTGGATTTCTATACGTTGAGAAAATATCTGGTACACCTCCCGTCTTAAAGCTTCTACCCTTTTCAGGCCAAAAGAACAGATAAGTTCTCCATTAAGGTGACCAAACAAATGAAGGTTAAATTTCAGGGGGAAAACTCAGTTTTATAGCTCAAGTAACCAAGGCACGTTACAGTCACTAACAGAACTATTGAAAGACTTGAAAAATGGCCATAAACTTAACCAGATCACAAACTTTAGAATTGAGGAAGTGAATAGAAAAAGCAGAAAAAACAATTAACAAGTACCTGAGGATTATCTATGCGATCAAACTCGCGACCATCAGGAATGGTGCCAGATATATACTGCCAACCAAGAGCATCACTTTCAAGGTCCGCATCTAATAACGTGTCCCAGAAGTACTTCATCCCCCATCTCCAAGGTAGCTGCAAAACCTTAACAAAAAAACTTGACACCACCACTCGAATTCGATCATGCAACCAGCCTGTTGCAAGTAAAATACATTAGCTCAGCGGTAAAGCATTCATTACCTAAGAATATAAGATTGAGTTCTCAACTTCCAGTCACAAATAGGAATACGTGTAAAAGACTAAAGTTCTTTCTACCAACCTATTGGGCTTTAAAGAATTAGTAGCACGGTAATGTAAGCACTCAACAAGATTGACGAGTTGTTGTGCTACTTGTTCCTTTTGGGGCCGACATTATGGATTTCTATTGTTTGGTGTACAAAATGTTTGATTTTGTGTATAATTGTGAAACATAATAATATGGTGCTTCTAATAACCTTCCAATCACATTAAGAGCTGATATCTCGTTTGCTATACAAAATGACATGTCCTATTAAGTTTTAAAAATATCCAACCTGTTGCCCAAAGCTCCCTCATACCCGCATCGACCAAAGGGTACCCTGTCCTCCCTTGTCTCCAAGCCTTAAAGTGCCCTTCATCAACAACCCAAGGGAAAAACTTTAAGTGCCCCAATAGAGGCCTTTCATGACTATACGGATGGTGAAAGCTCATGTATCTAGAATACTCTCGAAGGCCAATAGACTTGAGAAATATGTTGACACTCTCTTCGCCGGGTATGTTCCCTTGTTGAGACCATAAAAGTTGTTTTATTCGTAAGAGATGGAAAACTTTCTTTACGCTGAGTTCTCCGAAATGGAGATGAGGAGAGAGAAACGAGGTTGTTGCACTGTCAGCTTTACGGCGGTTTTTTGAGTATTCGAGTAAGGGGCCGTTGATGAAGGTGCTGAGCGCTTTGTCGGCGTTGCTCCACCCTGGTGACCATGCTCTAGCGAGTAGAGCATTGCTCCCTTTTTCTGATTCTTCTTCGAATGCCACTGTGTCAAATTTGCACCTCGACACATCACCTACAGAGAAACACGTATATCTCCAATCAAGAAGTTGATAAAATAAAAGCATGCACACAGAACCTTGTAGATTGTAGCTTTAAAACTCAGCATTTTTGCACCTTTTTTTTTGGCAAAAGGAACTGATCTTTGTATAGTTGATCACCTTTAAAGTTGAGTTTTCTGGATTTTTGGCCTAAAAAGGCTAGAAGCTTTTATGTGGATGAACCTCGAATTTTCTTAACCTCAAAGACCCAGCTTACTTGCTTAAAAGCTGCAAGCTAACATGCTCAGAACTGTAGTAGATAATACAAAAGGCATGAACTACAAGCTTCTATGTTTAGAGATTGACTATTGATCTCTAAGCTATCGTCCCAATAAGACTACAAGGCATACATATATACCTGAAATAATCCTCTTAGGAGGGAGAAGAGGAGCCTCGGGATCATAAGGCATGCTAAGGCATCTTTCCCAAAAAGCCTCGAAAGTTGTGAAGGGTTGATCGTTATCGTCGAGAATTTCCCAAGGTTCATATAGCAAATCCGCATTAAACGAGCGCACAACTACGCCTTGAGCAGTTAAAACCTCCTTTACCCTATGATCTCTAACAAGTGATACGGGATCTAGAGGAAAGGAACAAAGTGAAAATAAACACCATATCAGAACCAATTTTCTTCAGAATTTTGAAAAATCAGATGATAAAATGATCAATTTGTAATCATCGTCTTAAAAGCATGGATATCCTTTACATTTTAGCTAGAATTTAATTCACAATATCATACCACAAATCATTGTATTCATGAACCTTCGATCCAGCTACATAGGAACGGTACAGCTCTCTTAATACTGACAGCTAAATCTTTTAGCAAGACTCGTCTAACAGCCTTTGTCATCTTAAAGTAAAATATTCTCTATATTTCAGCTAAAGATACAAATCGCGATAAGGAACCACCAATAATTATACTCATAAACTAATAAAAATATTGTACACATAAACCTTAATTTTACCTACCTAGGAATGGTACTAATTCATGTGCCACAGTCTAAAAGCTAAAGGTCAATACCTTATCCGTATGAAGCCTTAATGCACCACCCAATCCTCAAAGTGGAACACCAAACCAAAATTTAGAAGAAAGTTAAGTAACCATGAATGTTAAAATCCACTTTTCAACTTGTGCCATTCAGTTCTTGCTTATCATAAGTAGGCGAATCAAAGAATCCATTACAGAACCATTTTCTTGCCTGTTTTTTTTCAGAAAGCAGAGAAAAATGGAGCAACTCTTAAAAATGACTTAATTCCCTAAAATTTGACAGAACTCGCTAAAACGCTTCACCATCTCCAAAAAAACTTACTACTCTTTATTACATATTACATAAATATTCAATTTGCTTATAACAAACTACCAGCTATTGCACTCATTGACTTCAATTCCAGCTACCTAGGAACGGTACAGATCTATAAACACTAGCTGATAATTAATTTTACAAGAGGTTTGACACCTTTTTCGCCTTAAATCAAGATAATCTCCTCATTTTCTCAGCTAATATTCAATTCACGATAACAAACCAACACTTATTGTACTCATACTCCTTAATTTCAGCTACCAAGAAATGGTAGAGCTTTCTTAACACTCACAAGACAGTCAATCTACGTGACATAATCCAAGAATTAGATGCCTAGAACCGATTTGTAAAGCCTAATACCAACCATTTCTTGAAGTAGAACAATAAACCAATTTTAGATGAAAGTGAAGAGCCACAAATATCGTTATAAACCATGTGACTTGTGCCGAATAATTAATCTTTTCTGTCAATGCCCTATAATTTCCCCAAAAACCCAAACAAAGTAACAATAAAGGCCCAGACTTTAAAACACCGACTCATCAACAATAGTATCAAAAAAGAGGAGAAAAATTAAAACTAAATACTAACATACAAGTGACTGAACATAACCTAGGTAGGTAATGGATTTCATAACCTAAGTAGCTAATGGATTTCACAGCCCCGTTTGGGGTCTTTTAGATAAGCAACAGCTTCAGTAGACAGTCTATTCTGATGTAAAATAAAACTTTTAATTATCAAATTGCAAATAGGACGGGTTTAGTTATGTTTAGAAGACAGATTAACCTTGCGGTCAATACTTATCCACTAAAAACAGTCAGGCAATAAACTGATAAACAAACTACGAATAAACACCCAAGACTCAAACAAATTAACAAGAAGCACAGAGATGATAAATAGAGATTTACACACCATACAAAACGTTAAACAATAAGCTGATCAACGAACCAAAAATAAACATCCAAAATTCAAACAATTAACAACCACCACAAAGATGATAAATAGAGATTTACACACCATACAAGTCGTTGAACAATAAGCCGATAAACGAAACAAACTAACAACCACCACAAAAATGATAAATAGAGACTTACACACCATAGAAGTCGTTGAACAATAAACCGATAAACGAAACAAACTAACAACCACCACAAAAATGATAAATAGAGACTTACACACCATACAAGTCGTTGAACAATAAACCAACCACGAACAAACACCCTTAACTCAATCAATTAACAAGAAGCACAAAGATGATAAATATAAATTTACACCAAACCGATAATCGAGCAATGATTAAACACCCTAATACAAACAATTACCAACAAGCATAAAGATGATAAATAGAGATTCACGCATCATACAAGTCGTTGAACAGTAAACCGACCAGAAAGATGAAATATAGAGATTTACACACCACAAAAGTCGTTCAACAATAAATAAACCGGATAAGGAACCACGAATAAACATCTTTAACTGAACCAAAATAACAACCAAAAATATAATAAATAGAGAAATGACCGCATACCATACAAGTCATTGAACAATAGCTGAGAGGCCCCAGTTGACTTAACAAGCTCAAGCAAAGAAGACACAGTATCATAAGACCTCTTAGTAACAAGACAAGTGCCAAGGCTTTTAAGTGATAAATCTAAGTAATTTAAGCTCTGTTTAAGCCACCACCTCGAAACCCGACCCGGATAATAATGACCTTCCTCTTCAGGTGCCCAAATAAAAACTGGTACAACTGCACCATTTCTTACTCCTGCTGCTAAAGCTGGATTATCCTCAACTCTTAAATCCCTTCTTAACCATACTATGCTACAATTATTCATACTTGACATATTTCCTAAACTCACTAACCCAAGTTTTATCTTTTTTTTTGTGTTATGGTAATAAAGATTTTATTTTTATGGGTCTTGAAGATGGTATTTCAAAAGGGTTTTTTTGTTTTTTGTTTTTTTTAATTACTGTGATGTAGGATTGGGTTATGGAGGGAAGAAAGGTCAGAGAGAGAGAGAGAGAGATTGGTGAATGATAGGCAAATTGTAGCCACAACTTCTTTTTTGTAGTAGTATTGGTGAAAAATATTCTGTTTTTCTCCTTATCTTCTTGGCAAAAAGAACAAAAACACTTGCTCACTTAAATCTTGTTTGTCTAGTTTTAATCTTGTCTTGATTATTTATTTGAGTACTTGCATACTATTACACTGAGTGTAAAAGTACAGTTTTTAACTACTTTGTTTCTGTACTTAGTAAAGTAAAGATTAACTAAAAGTACAGTAATTACTAATTAGTTAATCTTTTACCTGCCAACAAAATTCAACATGGTGGGTTGCTTAATACCAGTGGACAGATTTTTGAACCTTTTTATTAATCTCGTTGTATTTGTTATAATTTTGGTCACTTCTTTAAAAAAATATAAAAAGTTTTCTAGCATTCCTTAATAAATAATCCAAACTCCAAACATGGGTCATTCAAATTATGAGAGCAAACACTAGAGGTGCTCCATACTAGTACTCGTAAGGATAAAAGTATCATTTTTTTAGTTTTGCATTTCACCCTTTTTTCATTTCCAAAATATCAAATTCCTTATAATTTCTCATATCTTTAAAATTACTTGATATTCATTTATTTATATTATTTAAATATTAAGTCATATCTTGTAATTATATAAGATATATAAGACCAAGTAGACTCAACAAAAAACTATTATAAAAAATTATGAGAAATACTTTTGTTTCCTTATATATTTGAGGAACATTTTTACTACATACAAAATTTAGGGATTAATAAAGTAAGATGATGTGTGATGTTTTTTTTATCAAAAAAATAGTTTTGTTCCTCATAATATAGCTAAGTGATTCAAATAGGGATTCTATACTGTTTGCTTTAAAGTTACTGATTCGTTTACAATCAAGTTAAACCATACTTATTGGGAGGAAAACGGATGTGAAAAACGGAAATTTGAAGTGTGAAAACAGAATACGGGATACGAGAAACGGAAAAAGAAAAATAAAAAATTGGGAAACGCGGTCTTTAAAAGACGAAATAAATTTAATGTTGTGGTAACAGACTAAATAGTACAGAACCCAGAGTCAAATTAATTATTAAAGATTTATCTTGGTCACAAAGTGTTAGTGAACAAAGCATTGTTCATACGATCACCAAGCTTTCAATTTCGTTGGTTTATAATCAAGCATGAACATACGTACGTCCATAGGTTCATTACACTCCTATTCATGAGATCGAACTTCTAAAAGTATTATCTAAAATTTTCTAATGTTTTAAGTCCCATGTTCCCAATTGGAGTATGGGTACTTTAAACTAGCCATTAGAGACTAGTTTCCAATTAACTGGCCAAGATTTTGGGTGAATCTCATGTGGGATTGGATTATAATTTATAAAAATAGATCAGAAGAGGGTGTGAGCGGAGAGAGACTGGTCAGATACAAAAAGTGAGAGGCAAATAACAGCCACAACTTTTACTAGTATATTTTAATTTCTAGTATATTTTTATCCTTTTATCTTTTTGCAAAAGAACAAATGTGTCACCCACCTCCCAAATGTTCCCACTTCTCTAGTGTTTTCTTCAATCCTTACCCATTGACAGAGTGGAAAAGTTGTGCATTATTAACATGAAGAAAATTAGAGATTGATTTTTGTGAATTATTGTTATCTGAAAGTGATTGGGTTATTAGTTTCTTTGTGGAATTGTAATCTCACACGAAAGTTAAATTAACTATAGAAAGAGATTTGTCATAATTCACTAGTAATTTGTAATATATGATAGACCAATAATGCAAAACCTTTGGAAAGGAATAGAGAACAGAAAAAATCGGAGTCATTCGCGGATAAATTCCTAGAAGAACGTGTCTTGAAAAATTATAGAAATCAATTGAACGTAATCAGCCTTCGAGAGAATCCATGTTTGTTTTGTTTTCGTTATGTTTCATTGCTTTTAACTTTTAAATATTGTATTCTGGAAATTATTTGATATTTATCCACATATATAGCAATAGTTAAAATGATTATGAAGAAATGATGTTTCAACTTGCATGATTAGCCGAACCAAAAGCCGAAGCTCAACTCGAAGACGGACCCGAATTTAAACTGAAAAGTAACGGCTTGTGGTGCAAACGAGCCAAGCCAAATTATTGAACAAACAAGCCAATGCTCGGTTATTTGAATCATCGAGTGTAGTAAATAGTAATATTTACCACACTCCATATACATAATTGGTCATTTGCATGTGTGTTGTATATATATAGCTTTATTTAATAACTTAACCTGTACTCATGCCAAAGCTAGAAGGCCTTGTGAGTTTTTCTAATTACATATAATGCCTCTAAATCCCTCTTTATAGAGTGGCTAAAAGATCATGGATGCAGAAAAGTTCACTTTACAGTAACATCTAATGGACAAAACATTTACGACTAGATTTATGCCGGTTGCCACTTGCTATGAAAGGAGATTTTAGTAAGACCTGTCCTGCCACATATTATTTTTTATATAGTGTGGTAAACCAACCATTAGATGAAATGTGTAAAAAGTGTACCAATTAACTTAAAATTCAAAAGTATACCCAAAAAACATAAATGAGCAAGTTTTACAACCAACCAATTTACGTAATTATCATCTCATATACATGATATATTTTATCAATTTTGGCTTTCAAATATTAATATTAGTATAAGTAAAAAGCTACATGTTAGACATTAATTGTGACACGGTATATTTTATATATCATGATATTATAAAAATAAATTGGTTTAACATTAATTGTATTATATCTTGTAACATATGATGCATTAAATATAATTTCTTTAATTAATATTATGTTTCGATAAATAAAATATATTAAAATCATCAAAAAAATTTAAAATTTTAATTAAAATTCAACTTTATGGTAGTCTCAACTTGGGTTCTGTAATATTATATTTGAGTTTTTATTGTGTTGTACTGCTCCGTAAAATCTAATATATTAAAATTATTAATTTTTTAATTAATATTTAAATTTAGAATATTATTATAACTAGAGTTGTATAATATTATATTTGAGATTTTATTGAGTTGTAAATTTAGTTTTAATTTTCGAAATTATAATTACACAGTTTTTGTTTAAGTTTTTTTTTTTTATTCTTATATTTTATTTATCACAAGTTTTCGATTACATTATTTAATAAAACTTAAATTATTATTATGTATTAAAAAAGAAAGTGAATCTTGATAATTTAGATCAAATAATTTGATTTACGTCTTGATGAGTTTTATTTTCCAAAAAAATAGGAATGAAGTTTTTTTCAAAAATATAGGGAGGAGAGAGAAGTAGTGGGAATATGGGAGAGATGGTTTTAATACGATGTTTCAGTTATATTCTGTTGATATGTATAAATAACAGGTGTATACATATGATTGGTTTGACACACCACCTAATAAATCTTATATGATAGACCGAATCTACCTAAAAGTTACTCGGTTCATTAAATTCTAAATATTGACCCATAATACACAATGGCCATTTGCATGTGTTACCTAGCTTTATTTAATAACTTAACCCGTACTCATGCCAAAGCTATAAAGGCTATATGAGTTTTTCTAGTTACATAATGCCTCTAAATCCCTCTTTATAGAGTGACTAAAAGATCAAATGTTATGGGTGCATAAAAGTTGACTTTATAGTAATATCTAATGAACACAACTTTTACAACTTGAATTATACCCGTTGCTATCAAAGTGCATTCTTAAAATTAAGTACCACAGTAATCTAATCAAAACAATTAAACTTAAAAGTTCATTAAAAACAGATATCGACCATTTGATATAATGACCAGGCATGTTCTTTTTATCAGATTCACAACCATTTGATTGATAACGTTAAAAGGTTGTAATAGTTTTCCTAACTGTTTTTGAAGGAGAAATTAGAGTCACCACATTATCTTTCTATTTTGTTTGGTTTGATTTGCTTTGCATCTGATTCTGGATAATACCGCCCTTTGGGGTTATTACAGTAGAACCTTTATTTTCTAAAAGGAATAACATCCAGATCGGATGAAAATGTTTTTATAAGAATTCTAAATAGAGGTCGATATATAAAAAAATAAATATTTTGCATAATAAAAAATATACGTGTATTTAATTTAACTAATTAGTATAAATATTTAAGAGATAAATACATGTACTTATATAACAAGTCAAACACATAAATCCAAAATAGTTGAAAATTTACGAAACTAGAATTAGACAAGAGACGGAGAGATGTAATCCGGATGATGATAGTTCAGAAATACAAAAAAAAATCATGTCAAGAAGCGTTAACCATGCTTAACAAGTTGGAATTATTTTGGTTTCAACAAAAAAATGTTCACGTGGACGAGCTATTACGTACCCGCAAGTTAAAAGATATGGGGACAACCCAAAAAATCAAGACAATATCACATACTACATTAGATAAATATTTTAAATCGTGTTAATTAAGTTTAATATAACGACATATATATATAATTTTACACATTTATGTAATTTATTTCTATATATATGGAGACAAATCTGTTAAGACGATGTCATAAAAAATCATGTAATATTACATTATGAAGGTTATTCTTATTTTGAACTAAACCGAGTTGGTACCGATCATTTTTATTTATATAAATAGTTCATTTCTATATAGATTATTATTATAGAAAGGTTCTGGTGTATACGGAGCAATAGTACTTGAGTATTATAACTAAATAAAAACAGTTGGTTTGCCTTTTTTGTTAAGATGCGGAATTAGTATCGTGAAACAAGTGGTTGATTTTCTATTAAAAAAATTATATATTATTTGAAGTTATTTTACGGAATGTGAGTGGTTAAAACATTAAAATTTAAATGTTTTTATCAAAATACATATAAAAAATCTATTTTTTCATTAAATTTTTTTTAAATGGAGGGGCTGCAGCCCCTGACTGTCCATATCTGGTTAGTTCATGTATGTACCTATCTCTCTAACATAAGAGAGAAGGTTTGACATTAGTTGGTGTATTTCTTTGTATCAGTATTAGGTCTGCCCAAAAAATTTAAAGGCGATCCCGATTTGGTATATGTTTAAATAAGATCTAATAAAAAAAAATATTCAGATTCTTAGAAAAAGAAACTCAGATTTATAAGCGTTAGTGGTCATGTGTTATATATATCATGACTATTTTATTCTTATAACATAGGGATGAGATCATACAAAAATCAACTTAATTATTTATTTATTTTAGAAAAATGATGAAAAAGTACATAATATTGATATTTTTTTTTAATTTAATGGTGGGAAAAACTCACATTTTTATTTTATTAATATATGGAAAAATAAAAATGCGGGGCCATAAAATGATTGGGCAAAAAATGCTCCAATCAGAAATAAATGTATCAATAGTTACATCAGATAAAACTTTGCAAACCAAAATAAATGAACTTGAAATTGCAAGGACTTGAAAAGTAAATAAACTAAACTCTCTCACTCTTCTCATTTCAAAAAACAAAACGACACCCTTTCTCTCTCTTACAACTTTCATAACAATGGCAAATACAGACATATTCATCGGAGATTTGGAGTACGATCTCTGTCTGAAAGGAAGGCAGTAAAAAAGATATGCAGAGAAAAGAATGAATATTATTCACAACCAACTAGGATATTTATACAGGTGTATCACTATAATTTCTCCTTAATTAGTGGAACTGATTTCCCTAATCTTCTCTTTATAGAAATACAAATATTATCTTTATACTAAGTCAACAACCAAATCTCAACACTCCCCCTCAAGTTGGAGAGTGAATATCTCGAACTCCCAACTTGTTGATCATGGAGGAAAAAGAATCTTTTCCCAAAGCCTTCGTAAGAACGTCTGCCAATTGATTCGATGAAGTGACATGCTTAGTAGCAACAAAACCCTCTTGAATTTTTTCTCTTATGAAATGGCAGTCCATTTCAATATGTCTCGTTCTTTCGTGGAACACAGGATTAGCGGCAATGTGTAGAGCGGACTTATTGTCACAATAGAGTAAGGCCGGCTTTGGATGATCTACGCCCAAATCTGTGAGGAGATGGCGCAGCCAAGTCAACTCGCAACATGCCCCTGTCATGGCTCGATATTCTGCCTCGGCGGAAGATAGTGAAACGGTCCTTTGCCTCTTCGACCTCCAAGAAATCAAAGAGGAACCAAAGAAAATGCAATAACCAGTAGTAGATCTCCGGGTAAGTGGACAACCGGCCCAATCCGAATCGCTGTATGCTCGTAACCTGAGATCGCTAAATGAAGAGAAGAAAAGGCCTTTTCCAGGCGCACCTTTGAGATAACGTACAACGCGGAGTGCAGCTTCCATGTGAGGTTTACGCGGTTCATGCATAAACCTACTCAACACATGTACAGAATACATTATATCTGGCCTCGAAATGGTCAAATATATTAATCTTCCTATTAATCGTCGATAACGTGCGGGGTCCTTCAACAAATCCCCTTTATCAGATAATTTTATGCCACTCTCCATTGGATGACTAACCGGAGCTCCCCCTAATAATCCTGCATCGCCGATGATATCTAACGCATACTTGCGTTGTGAAATAAAGATGCCATTGGCTGAACGCGATACTTCTATGCCTAGAAAATATTTTAGGTCTCCAAGCTCTTTTATGCGAAAACGGCCATGAAGGAAACTTTTTAGTGCTCGTATGCTAGCGGGATCATTCCCGGTAATTAATATATCGTCGACATAGATCAAAAGGGCTGTGAAAGAAGTTCCTTGTTTTCGAGTAAATAATGAATAATCTGCTTTTGACTGAGTGTATCCTGCAGACTGAATAGCAATCGAAAACTTTGCAAACCACTGGCGAGAAGCCTGTTTTAGGCCATATAAGGATTTATGTAGGCGACATACGAGATTCTCCCCCTGTCGCCGGAGACCAGGAGGAGGAGACATATAAATTTCTTCGTCGAGTTCCCCATGTAAAAAGGCATTATTTACGTCTAATTGATGAATAGACCAATGCTTAGCTGCAGCTAGTGCCAAAAGACAACGGACAGAAATAATTTTAGCAGTAGGAGAGAAAGTGTCATGATAATCGATACCTTCCATTTGAGTGAAGCCTTTTGCAACTAACCGAGCTTTATACCGTTCGATAGTACCGTCTGACCGATGCTTAATTTTGTACACCCAACGACAGCCGATGGGTTTCTTTCCGGGTGGCAGAGGGGTAAGCGACCAGGTCCGATTTTCTGTTAGAGCCTGCAATTCTGAGTCCATTGCTTATTTCCATTCTGGTATAACAGCAGCCTCTGCATAAGATTGAGGCTCGTGCCCTTGATCAACATTTGCTACGAAAAACTTATTTGAAGGCGTAAAACGATGATAAGAGATGTAATTACTCAATGGATACCTCGTGGCTGTGCTGTGACCTGGAGGCGACGAAGACGATGGTTGTGAGCTGAGAGAGGTGATCGGTTTCCATGAGTAATCACTCAATTTGGCCGGCGGAACGATTTGCCGCTGTGAGCGGCGACGATTGGGTGAGGGACTGGGCTGGTGTTCGTGTGTGGAAATGGGTTGGATTGGAATGGGAGAATTGGTTTCGGTGCTTGACTGGGTGGTGTTCTCGAAAGGGGGAGGGGAGGTAAGGTCTGGTGGGGTACTTACATCTGTTACAGGGGAAGGAGGTGGGTGAGTAGGGGTTTCGGGCATGGGACCCGAATAGGAACTGGGAGGAATAATTGGGTTAGGGTTAGAATGTTGTTGGGCTTCTTGACTTGGTAAGCCCACTGGGATGCGAGGGGCAGATTGAGCCGAAAGTTTTGGAATGCTCTCTTCGTAAGGGAAAAAATTTTCATAAAAAATTACGTCTCGGCTAGTAAAGATTTTATGTGTAGACAAATCATATAATTTATAAGCTTTTTGGCCTACGGGGTAACCAATGAAGATGCATCGAGTGGAGCGTGGAGCAAATTTATGTGTAATACGATTATTTTTAGCAAATGCTAGGCAACCAAAAACTCGAAGATGATTGAAAGAGGGACGTTTAGAAAAAAGACGTTCGAATGGAGTTTTTAGAGACAAAATAGGTGTAGGTAATCGATTAATAATATGTACCGCGGTTAAAACACATTCTTCCCAGAATTTTATTGGTAGGTTAGAGTGAAAACGTAGCCCTCGTGCAACCTCAAGAATATGGCGGTGTTTACGCTCTACTAATCCGTTTTGTTGGGGAGTGTCAACGCAAGATGTTTGTAGCAAGATGCCATTTTCATTGAAAAACTGTTGAAGTGAGTGAAATTCCCCCCCGTTATCACTACGAATAATTTTGACAGACGAATTAAATTGATTGGAAGCAAATGAGAAAAATTGTTTCAATAATGATTGCGTTTCATTTTTATGCTTCATCAAAAAAATCCACGTAAAACGAGAATAATCATCCACAATTGTGAGAAAATAATGAGCACCAGAAGTAGAAGGATGTCGATACGACCCCCAAATGTCACAATGAATAAGTTCAAAAAATTTCATAGATGAAGTACTACTCGTACTAAAAGGAAGACGAGTTTGCTTGGCTAAAGGACATATATTGCAAACTTTATTCATAACTACTGGAATATTCAAAAAATTCTTAGCAATGAAACCTAAACGCGCAGATGAAACGTGGCCAAGACGATGATGCCAAAGATCGGTAGAAGTTGTCGTCGCATTGCAACGAGGTTGAAGAGGTTTGGAGTTTGTTGCAAGTCCGGCCAAATAATATAAACCGTCACGTTGTCTACCCAAACCAATCGTCTTCCTCGTAGCCAGATCCTGCAAGACACACAAAAAGGGATAAAATGTTACTGAACATCTCAAATCATTCGTCATCTTGTTGACCGACATTAAATCCACTTTAAATTTCGAAACACATAAAACATTTTCCAAATTATAAGATGAATTTAAAGGTATAGAGCCCACAGAATTAATTGATGCCTTTTCTCCATTAGGTAACAAAACAGGTGATAATGAATGACGCTTATCATAACACTTAAGCATTTTTGATGATGATACTATATGATCCGTTGCACCACTATCAATTATCCAACGAGAAGTTTGCATATCGAACGAACCTGGTATGGTATTAACAACATTAGCCTGGGAATTTATTTCCCCATTACCCTTTTGATTTATGATTGACATTATTTGTTGGAGCTGTATGTCAGAGAGTCCATTTAGGGCTTGATTTGCAGCCGTTGCCCCTTCACTTTCAGAAACAAGGTTCGCCGTTGTTCTTGCTACTCCACCTGTCCTCGATTTTCGATCTCTGTATTTTGGATGCCCCTGAGGAAAACCATGAAGTTGATAGCAAGTATCGATGTAGTGCCCCGGTGTATCACAATGCACGCAGTGAGGGCGCCGCCCGTTCCCTCCGTTGTTCTGTCGCCGGAAACCTTGTTCACCACGGTGGGTCTGATTCCCACGGTGGTTCAACTGATACACCGATTGGTCCGCACGATGGACCTGATCTGAACGATCACCACGGTGGGTCTGATCCCCACCTCGATTTTGTCGACCGTTGCGGACCGCCATGGCAGCGGACATCTCCGAAGCTTGAGGAGCATTATGGGTAAGTGCTCTTTGTCTTTCTTCTTGGGCTATGGAATAATATGCTTGGCGTACCGATGGAAGAGGATTCATTAGTAGCACTTGACCTCGTACTGCCGCGTACGAGTCGTTAAGACCCATCAGAAATTGCATTAGCTTTTGCCGATCTAGTTGTGCCCCGCATTGGCACGATTCAACATATGACGCGAGCTCATCCCAAAGCCCTTTGAGTTTCGTGTAATAAGCAGCGACGGACAGTTGGTCCTGCCTAAGGTATGCTATATCTCGTTGGATTTCATAAATCCGAGGGGCATTGCTTTGGGAGAAACGCTCGCGTAGATCCTCCCACACTTCGCGGGCCGTAACGTAATAGACTACGCTGTCCGCAATATCTGAAGCAAGTGAGTTCACGAGCCAAGAATGGACTAAATCGTTGCAACATGACCACAACGCATATTCGTCGGGATCGTCGATGGAAGAAGGCACTTTGATTGTGCCGTTGACGAAGCCAAGCTTGTTCTTGGCGTTGAGCGATTTGGACATTGATCTATGCCACGATGCATAGTTGTCACCAACAAGTGGTTTGGATACGAGGACCAGACCCGGATTATCGGAATGATGAAGGTAGAAAGGGTTGGTCACATCATTGCGGCTTGAGTCAACCAAAATAAGGTTTTCTGGGATTGTGTCTACCATGTTTAGAAATATGGAACAAAGGAAACAAAGAAGCTGGAGGAAGTTTTAAACAAAAGAATATGGTGCAGCACAAAGGGTAGAACTGTGTGGCACAGAGAAAAGAATTCGTAAAAAGGTCAGGGTATCGTACACTGCTCTGGTACCATGAAAGGAAGGCAGTAAAAAAGATATGCAGAGAAAAGAATGAATATTATTCACAACCAACTAGGATATTTATACAGGTGTATCACTATAATTTCTCCTTAATTAGTGAAACTGATTTCCCTAATCTTCTCTTTATAGAAATACAAATATTATCTTTATACTAAGTCAACAACCAAATCTCAACACTGTCCAACTTCAGAAAACTTACTAACTTTCTAGGATAATCTTCTAGATCTTCTGATATGAGATCGAGCCCATTTTTTACCAGAAAATTTACAGCTTCATTCCCTTATCTAAAGGTATGACAGATCGCGATGCTTTTCTTGTGAATAATTTCTTTAATTTGTTGTAGTACAGAAAACTCACATTCTAAAACAGTTTTAAAGGTTAATACATATGCTACATTATGCTACTACATATGCTACATGATACTATTTCTTTTTACTCTTTATTTTTAACTTTAATTTGATGTTACGCTACTTTATATGTATCAAATTTTAAACAAGACTTAAGAATCCGATTTTTTAAAATAAAATATATTTTTATATACTAATCAATGATTATCCTTTTTTTTTCTTTATCTAACGTGTGATTCTGCATGTTTATGTCTAGTATGGAAACCAAAAAACATGGGATCTCAAGAAAAATCATCATTAAAGGTGATTGTACATGACTTTTGACGGTCTCGTTTAACTGTCTATGTTGTAAATAAAATTTGAAACTGTGTTTGTTGACACCTTACATATTAAAATTGAGAATCAGGTCTCGTTTAACTGTCTATGTTGTAAATAAAATTTGAAACTGTGTTTGTTGACACCTTACATATTAAAATTGAGAATCACAAAAATTGGATCGACACCTTACGATTTTTTTAGTGCATTTTTGAATTTTTAATTTTAAAAATTTATGGGTGTTTGGTAAGTCAGATTATTAAGATTCTGAAAATCTGATTTTTAGGCTGAAAAAGCTAAAAAACCATATTTTTAAAATCTATCTTTTCAGTGGATTTTCAAAACAGATTTTTAAAATCTGATTTTGGACTAAAAAACCTGTTACAAGACAAGAAACTGTTCTTGTTTACCAAAAAATCTGATTTTTAATCTGCGAAGGACGGAGTCACTATTCTCATTCATTTACGGTCATATAATACAAGACAAGGAACTTATATTTTTTCAAATTTTATGACTTGATATTTTCTTTTTTGTAATAGTGAAAGTATATAGAGGGATTCATTTGACTCTATCTAAGTAAGAGAATCATTTATTAGTAATAAAAATACACTTTAACATCCAAAAACTCATATAGATAGAGTTGTTAAATGACTTGCATTTATGTATGAAATAACTAAATGTCTTAATATTCTGAGATGCAGTGACACGTGTTTCAGTTACAACTGAACTTTATAGATTTCAGTTCTCAGTTGTAACTGAAATTGGATCTTAAATAAGGTTAACAAACACACACAATCAAACGTACTGAATAAGAGTTGAACACAACACGTTTGATAACGGAGTTTGATCTAGTCTACTCTCCGGAGCTTTTGCTCAGATTAGAATATTGAGAAAACTTACAAAGTGTATTTGAGTCTTATAAATTAGTAGCTCTCTAAGTGGTTAATCCTATACAACCATTGTTATTATTTCTCTCAACTATTCAATATCGGCTCATGCGACAGTCTATCTCTCTTAGCAAATATCTTTGTATTCTTAGAAAAATAAACGTTTTTGTTTTGAATACATAATCAAACCCTACGACCTATTATACACTTATATACCGTGCTTACTTATTCATCGTGATTGATTTCTCAATTTTTTGTTCATTGGTTGACTTTAGTAGATGAATCTTTGATGTGCAATTTTTCATATAATATCTTCTAAGGTTGCACATATTGGAATATATTCTCATCATAATTCACTTGATCAACAAGCTGCAATTCTTCATAAATTTTGACCTGTCTATCAATATCTTTCAGTTGTAAAAGTCAGTTACAACTGAAAGTGTAACTTATAAAAGATTTATTAGTAACAAGATGAATATATGACAAAGTAAATTAAGTGTTGTTTATCAAAATAGTGACAACAAAAGAAATTATTAGCTGCTATAAAATAGATCATAACAATGTACTTAACAACAAATAAGGCATATGTATTTGCAATTGGTGTTGTTTGCAATTGGTGTTGTTAAATGTTACTATTGTTTGTAAAACGCAATGCAAGTAGAATGTAAGACTGAATGCAATTATACAAAGTAACAGTTTCTCTCATAAGAGTATGAATTAGCAATTCTGTATTTTGAGATTCTTTTTGTATAATAGTATTAGTATACTAGATGAAATTAATATACAAAACAAAAATATATGAAAAAATAAAAAATATCAATAAGCATTAACGTAAAGTGGTACAAGTGGCATTGGCAGGGGATTCTTTTTTCATTACTATGATTGCTCATCACTATAAGGGACGTGGGATCACAGATCCCACGTCTACGTGGCATATAAAAAAGTTTTTTTTTTCTTTTATTTATGTTTTATTATGTAAAAACTTTCCAATTTTAACCAAAAACTTATCTAATTTAACCCAAAAAAAACTCTAACCATCAACCATAAAACTATTTATTATATCAAATTAATATATTTTTTTATCAAATCAAAGTCACTCTACCATTACAATTATTTTCAATTTTATCTAAAAAAAACCCTAACCATCAACCATCAAACTCCTTCGTATATCAAATTAATATATTTTTTTATCAAATCAATATCACTCTACCACTACAATTATCCCCAATTTTACCAAAAAAAAAACATATCCCAATTTACAAAAAAAAAACTTTCCCAATTTTACCAAAAAACTTTCCCAATTTTTGATAAAATTTGCGAAGTTTTTTTTCGGGTAAATTGGGAGAGGTTTTTTTTTTTGGTAATTGGTAAATTGGGATAATTGGTAAAAAAAAACCTCTCCCAATTTACCCAAAAAAAAACTTCGCAAATTTTATCAAAAATTGGGAAAGTTTTTTGGTAAAATTGGGAAAGTTTTTTTTTTGTAAATTGGGATATGTTTTTTTTTGGTAAAATTGGGGATAATTGTAGTGGTAGAGTGATGTTGATTTGATAAAAAAATATATTAATTTGATATACGAAGGAGTTTGATGGTTGATGGTTAGGGTTTTTTTTAGAGAAAATAGAAAATAATTGTAATGGTAGAGTGACTTTGATTTGATAAAAAAATATATTAATTTGATATGATAAATAGTTTTATGGTTGATGGTTAGGGTTTTTTTCGGGTTAAATTAGATAAGTTTTTGGTTAAAATTGGAAAGTTTTTACATAGGAAAACATAAATAAAAATAATTAAAAAAAAAAACTTTTTTATATGCCACGTAGACGTGGGATCACAGATCCCACGTCCCTTATAGTGGTAAGCAATAATAGTAATAAAAAAATAATCCCCCATTGGCAGGTCAGCACGTGGTGTGGGCTTTGCACATTTAATTATGTAGACATCCATTCTATTTTATGGATTGGTTTTGTCGATTTTTCAAAACAGTAAAAATCAATCCGTTTTGTTTCATTTAGTATATTTTTCAGTTCATTAACAAGTGTTAGATTTTTAGCATGTAACACACCCAAAATAACAGTATACTAGATTTATAATAGTGTTAATCGATCGTTGAGTATTCATTTTAAAATGCACTATTATTTAGGGTGTGTCAACCAATAGTATTTTTTAGTTTTAATTTTAAATTAATTTTAAGCTAGATATTTTTGAGTTCATTAACATATATTAGATTTTTAGTATTTTTTAGTTTTAATTTTGAATTAATTTTAGGATATATATTTTTGGTTTCATTAATATGTGTTAGTTTTTATTATGTGACACATCCTAAATAATAATGAACTAGATTCACAGTAGTGTTAATCGTTCGATGTTTATTCGAAAACATTACAACAAAAATGTAACATACAAAATTACATATTTTTTCTGCCTGAAAAATTAAAGAGAGGCTGTCTTGAATTTTTAAGTTTTCAAAAATGGATCCCTATTTTATTTCGTCTTCTAATTAACTATCCTTTTGCAGGATGATCGTGCATGGACCAGTACATATGGTCCCTCGTCTTTATTCTTCCTGATAAAATGTTCACATTCTGACCCCCAAAGTGAAGTAAATAAAATATAAGTAAGCTAAAGCTATTTAAAGCCAACAAATTATCGGGTAATTAGAATTCTGAAATTTATGAAGACTAGCTAATGGTAGAGATGAGATTTACTTGCAGTTCTTTTTGGAAGGAAAAAGTAGCTCATTTGATTCCCACAGAAAAAAATGTCATCTCCTTCATTTTATCTAAGCATGAATCTTGTAATTATATATCTTAAGATCTCTGTTTCTTTTTTTTGGGTAATAATTATGGGTTTTTCGATTCAGGTTTTTTCTCACACCTACCTCAAGTCATAGGTGATTCATTTGAAAAAGATTAAAAAAAAATGTTAGAATATCTTCCTTATTTCATGTGTAAGAGTGATCTAGATAACGGGTGGGTACGAGGCGGATTGAAGCGGATTTGGTTTAATTCTAACCCAACCCGTAAAATAAATGGCGGGACGGATTGAGACGGATTGATAAAAATTTAAATCTCAACCCAATCCAATCCAATCCGTTACAATTAAAACCCCAACTCAACCCAATCCAACCCGCAAAATAAATTACGGGTTGGGGCGGGTTGAGTTTAGATTGATTCTTAAATTTTTATTTTGGTATTTTATTTTTCATTGTTTGCATAATCAACCCAAATTTTAAAATAAATTTAATATTTTAAACATAAATATAAATTAAACTCAATCAAAGTACGTTTAGAACATTCATGAACAACTAATAAAACTAAAATATAACAATAATTAAAAGTTGCTATCGTAAAATCCACACACTATATATATATATATATATATATATATATATATATATATTGCGAGTTGAAACGAATTGTGACGGATTAACCCGCGGTTTGTGAACCTCAACCCTAACCCAACCGCCAAAATATATAACGGATTGGGGCGGGGTGGATTGATTTTTTTTGGACATTCAACTCATACCAACCCGCCCCAATCCATGCGGGTTGGGTTACGAGACGGATTTACGGATTTTTTGTCCACCCCTAATCTAGATATCACTTTCAGAAGCTAATCTCAAAATATTTTGCATTTGATGAACATTCCAAAATTAAATTTCGATAATTTGGATATTGTTGTAAGATATTATTGGACTATTGGGCTTGTACTTTATGGGCCCAAGTGGGCTTGTAACCCTATCCCTCTATCTATATAAAGAGGGTTAGGGGTCTTCTATTTGATGATTCATTCATACATTATGATTAATAAAGCCTCCCTTATTGTTGTCTCTCATACCTCTCTCTATATCTATACATATCTCTATATATATCTATAACGAGCTAATATGTCACACAACACGTTATCGGCACTTTGCTCGCGGAGACTAGGATATACGCTCGTGGGTATTGGCGATTTTGGGTAAACGCACGGATATTGAATATCTATAAACCTTGAGGTTTAACCGGGTTTTATCGGATTATTGTTATATCGACCTTCACCAACATACCGTGAGGACGGTACATAAAATCCTATTTTTTTACTATATAAAACTAATACCAGAGCATCTAAGTAAATGTTACATGAAATACAAACATGACTGTGAACATAATTGTCTGACCGTGTGTATAATTTATTGCATATAAATAAATTGCTTGTATCGGTGTACACTTGAATTAAAAAGATTCTGGAATTGGCCCATATATACTGTAAAAATCAAACCATGTATTATTGTGAACATAATTGGCACGGCTTGTCTGATTATTACTATAGTTTTTAAAAAAATTTACATAGTACATGTAGTAAACAGTATGACTGAATATGTAGTAAACATGTAGTACATATGGCTTGTCTGATTAATTGTAAACATGTAGTAATCTGCCGAACTGAATATGTTATATACTGAAAACAGTATGACTGTTTTGTAATTCGCTGAAACTTGTCTGAAATTATGGACTGAAACTGTAATAATGCTGTAAATAGATATATAGTTTGCTGTAATTACACGGATAGTCCCTGTATATATTACATGTATAAAAACAGTATATATGTGTTATAAAAGTCAATATTCGGTCTAAATATTCACCCACATGCATATATATATATTTATTAAAAAGGCAAGTGAAAAAAAATTGCATGTTAATTGAATAAATTGATATGTTTCCATGTAAATTTAACCTTTTTGCATGTTAAAATATTTTTTTACCATATATAGAATTGATTGGTAATTAAAAATATATTGCTTGCTTGCATGTTAAAACTACCATGTATAGAATTACTTATATGGCAATAAACCGTAGATAATTGATTGATATCTTATTAGTATAATCAACATATCTTTTGATATTACCATAGATATAAATATACCATATGGCAGTTAATTGATTTGATTTGATTTGGTATGATATAATTTGTGTGATTGATAATCCTGAATTGATTTAGTTTATCACCAAATCTACTGCATGATTAGATATATATCATGAATATATTTTATACTGCCTTGTATATATGTGGTTATCTAGAAAAGATATACCTGTTATTTATTGCCATGAATGGTAGAATTGCGAAATCATATATTTTCACATTTAAGTTGGAAAAATTATGAACCTTCCCTAAATAGGCTCACCTATTTGGATACGATGTCTAGGAAAGATATAGGCGGAAGTCGATATCCTAATGAGGTCGGGTTTTAAGTGGCATTCGTGCCCTCCACCCTCACCGTCTTTCCTGGTCGTTTTTCAAGTAGAGCTACCGAAAGGGGTTGACTAAATAATAATTTCCCCGAATGTGTTTATATAGTGATGTATGTTTCGCCGAATTGGTGTCTCAGTATCGACCCGTCGTTCGATCAATGAGAACCAATTCACATTAAAAGCAAAACTATTTTCGAACCTGTCGTTTCGAAATTAAAGTTTGTGCTTGTGCAAACCATAAACATATAAACCAGTCGTTTTATATGAAAAATAATCCAGAACTCCCAACACATGTTGGATGCCATCTATGATGAGAAAAATCGCAAAACATACTTGCGAAATGACTGTTTAGACGTTGATGTTATTCCGTCACCACATGTTAGTCACCCTGATGTGTGAGCATGTGATACCCAAATTATTTGGATGTCATCTTTGATGAGTAAAACACGAGTTTGTTGTTACCCTCGAGATGAATGCTAAGGCGTTGATTTTATTTCGCCGCCACATTTGAGACGTGATGACGTCTATGGTGAACAAATGTCTGAAATTGACATATTGGAGCAATCATTCACCAAAATACTAGCTTGAAAATTGCATTCCATAAGCAGTATCGTGAATTTATATTCACCATGTTCCTTTATCGCCCATCTGTTATTGGATAAGAAAATTACCCCGGTGAGTAGTTTTAATCCTATTGGGTCAATGGCGAATTGTTTGCCTGATATTAATGCTCTTCGTGTACATTTTTTTTCCACGAATCGAGAACCGAGAAAAGTGTTATTTGTCTCGAACTGTCGCGATCCCGATGAATCGCCTAGCCAAGGGAGATTTTAGACAATCGTCAAAATCGAAAACTTGTGGCTCCAAGACAGTAATTGAAAGGAACAATATGGGCCGTTGTCACAAAGTAAGAGATGATGCTCAAGGAGCCAACTCTATGCTATAAAGACAACGGTCATGCACGGTTACTCCTTAAATAGTTCACAACTATTATAAAGGTGGAAAAACCGATGCTAATGTGGTTAAAGCTAATTGAAAGGAAACTCTTGAGACCCCCGATTTTGTGGCTCAAATGAGTTTGACACCTTTCTTTATTGATTTTGATAAATCATTGAGCCATTTTTTCGATCATCTGGATTATATTTTTCCATTTGGATTATTATTTTTCCATTTGGACATACTTTTGGATTATGGTTTGCCTGTTTATGAAATTTCTCGAAATAATTTAAAGTGTTTTTTGAGCAAATTCCTTTGACAAATGTGACCAAACTTTAAATTATGAAATTTTAGGCAATACTTGTGGTGTAGTTGGTTTTTTGGAAATAGTGGGTAACAGTGTACCATATAATTTCACCAACTACTTGCCTAAAAGAGCACTCAGTGACAACGATTCTGGACCTGTCGTTCCAAAATCGAAATCTTTGGTAAAGCCAAATTGATTTGTCAAATATGAGGCGTTATACTCATGCAGGTCCTGTCGTACCTTGTTGAGTTATAAAATATTCGAGAAAACCAGTGTTATCTGGTAATAGCTCATGAAAGAAATGAAATTTCTTTACATAGCCTCCACTCAAAAACGTATTTTAGAGGAGTTGAAATGTCTTTCAAGTGGTTGCTACCACATTCTTTAAAGCATTCAAAGTTACCTTATCATTTCGCCTGTCGTCGAATGATAAATGATTTAGATGCTAAGACATGATTGTCTGTACTATCATTCGCCTGTCGTCGATTGATAAGAGCATTTTGATATTATGGCATTGACCGGATGAGATATTCCCGGGTCAAAAGACGATGCTTGATTTATAATCGCATAGCATTTGGATTCTCTCTGAGAATATATTTCGCGATTAATCCGAAATTCATGCCACTAATGCTCACTTTGAAAGACTAGTATGTGTAAAGATCACGAAATGAACTCGTAGAATTCTGGTAAAGAATTGAAGGAGTTATTGTGGACTTATCCAACTATAAAACGGACCATAAATATAAATGGTTATGGTTGATGCATCGACAATAAGGTCACATTTTATTGTTGTCCACAGAAATGCAGCATTTCCCAAACTTTTAGCCCTATCATTAAGTTGATGGCTCATGATCCGGATTATCCTGAAAAGTCTAGTCGACTTGATAATTCCGAAGAGTAATAATCGAAATTTCGATTTGAATTACTTGAGTTTGGAAATTCAAATTGAACATCCTGTCGATTATGTTCAGACCCAAATGGACTCACGGAAAGTTTGTTGATGCGACTGCAAATGATTGCACGCACATCTTGGTCTTGCGCACCAAGATTTATATTTCCGTGTGGGTTATGCTATTTTGCTGCATTGGTCCGTTATGAGGCCCATAGACACTCAAACACCATATGCGTACCAGCTGGTTACTGGTTATGAGCCAGAAGTCTCATAATAACGCGTGTTTAGAGTGATTAATTAATATTTTGATTGAGCCGTTCTAGCGTTCAAAATATGGACCTCTGAAGGGGACATAAGTCGATTATGAATCTCCTGCCTATCATTTGATAGAGTAACCTTGGCAAGCGATCTCTTTACCGCATGATATGCGAAAGTGACATCGCTAAGACTGTTCTCCCCGTCGTTAGGGGGAGATTTGCACGTTACCGTTGATAAGGAACGACGTGAAGTAACGTGGCATAACCCACTCAGTCTTAGCTTGATCCCCAAAACTGCACTTAGTGATAAGTAAGTGCATAGACTCCCTCAAGTCTAACTAAATGCCAGACGCATTTAATGACTTTATGAGATGTCACGAGATCATTTATACCAGCTGGAAAATGCTTGCAAGGATAGACGTCCCTGTCGGACGCCGTGTTCCTGTCGTAACACGTTGCTTTGGCCGAACCCGCCAAGCAAAGGACGCTGCCGTCGGCCGTCAGTCTGTCGTCCTTCCTAAGATATGAGGAAGTTGACCGGTTCTTAATTCGTTCAGCCCCAGAGGTGGTGAACTGAAACTCGTTTGTCGCACGAGATTATAAAGGATCAAGGAGATGTGTGATTTCCTCCTCATCCTAAGAATCTCGAAATATCTGTCGATCATGATATCTTAGACGATATTGAAGCGAAACGAGACTGTCATTGATTACTTGTTCATATATTCGGTGACGACTGATAATATGAACAAATTATGATAGGGAACCATGTACCGTTGCCTGAAGTCAACGTAGAATAGACTGTACTAATGGAAACTTGCAATCCAAGTAGACTCCTTAGCGAAAGTGTGTTCGGACCTGTAGCTCCAATGCCACCAATGTTAAACTAGTTTGTTTATTTGGTTATTCGTAAGGAAAAGTGATGAGAATAATGAGATTGTAGAATGCTCGCCTAGTAGCGCAAGGCTTCTCTCACATCTTGGAATTGGTTACGAGATGGGTTATTTCCTCATAATGGACGTTATAACGGTCCCCTACTTTATCAGTTTAGTAGTTTCCCAAAAACTGATTATGCAGCATGTGATTGTGGTCACTGTTTTATCTCTATGGGGATTTAGACAAAGAGATATAGATGAAGGTCCCTGTGTGACTTCATGTGCTTAAATCAAGTAGTTTCTGACCATGGAACACGATCTCAATTGACTGAGACGTTCACTATATGGATTAATATAATCCGAGCGGATGTGGTATACCGCCTAAGTGAGTACTTGATTAGCTTGGGATACTTGAACAAGTATTATGCCCTTGCGTGTTTTATTACGCGATCCATTTTTGGATTTGCCTTCGAGATGAAGGATCTTGGGAAGAAACGGTAGTGACTCGGCCTGATGATCGACTCCCGTAAAGATTGAATCTAAGTCCATGATTCAGACTACACCCAGAAGGTGTTATGACGTTGTATTCATCATGACGCTAAGTCGTCAGATTCTCCCATGATCGTTCGATCACTAGACATTGATATAGACCCATTCCGTCCCTGATGTGACGATGAAGAGATATTGAACCATGATGTTCATATCTAAGTACAATAAGCGCATTATTGTACTTGGTCTAATGTGCTAGGACGAACATCTCGTCTGCTGTGAATGGTATAGCTCGACACAGCATCGCGCTAACACGCTGCCATCGAAATGGCATAAAAGACATTTTCCCATTACCTTAAGGTAACTGTGGATGAGGGCTTGTCTTATCCCATTTGCGTCATCGAGTGTACCTACCCCCTTCGGTACTCGAATTAACGCAACCCTTTTTCGGTTATACCGATGCCGGTTACTTATCAGACCCGCATAAGGGATATTCCTAACATGGTATGTCTTTACCATTAGGAATAAGGCGACATCTTGGAGGTCTTGGAATGACTCCAAGTGAATCACTCTGATCTATTCGTGCTCTATGAGACGACTAGAGAGTGTATATGACTTCGAGCTAGTATTAGTCATATTTGAATTACATATGTTCTGTCTCACGATCTAGATAAAACACTTGTCATAGAAGACAACTTGTTGTTATTGATCAAGAGAGACATGACTACATTATGCTATTTAGCATTTCTCGCCGAAATTAATCTTCATAAATGAAGTTTAAGAGCATCCAGTTGAATGCTCGTTCTATTCCACGTTAGATTTTCCTGCATCCAGTCGTATGTAAGTAAATGAGGCATCCAGTCGAATGCTCGTACTCTTTCTTGGAATATGAAATCTTTGCACCCAGTCGTGTGCAAGTGAGGGGGAGCATCCAGGTGAATGCTTATTGCACTAATTACTACTTAGTCGAAATCTTCGCACCCTGTCGTGTGCAAGTGAGGGGGAGCATCCAGTCGCATGCTCGTGTACTCTTTTTGTCCTTAGACCAAGGTTTTTTTTCCACTGGGTTTTCCTTGGCAAGGTTTTTAGCGAGACACGTTCCCATCATATCTCACTTAAGATTGCCGAAATTAGGGGGAGTATCCTGTTGTATACTTCTTACCACTGTGTACTCTTTTGTCCTTCGACTAGAGATTTTTTCCCACTGGGTTTACTCTAGCAAGGTTTTGATGAGGCACCTGTTTTGTGGTTGATCCCCTACTACTACCATTGTTGCACTTTTTTTCCTTCGATCAGAGATTTTCCCATTGGGTTTGCTCTGGCAAGGTTTTGATGAGGCACACTGTTTTGTGGTTAGTTACTTACATGATATTTCGGCATATATCATTCGGCTACACAGTTTCTCCTAGGTACCGGTTTTGTCCCACACTGGGTTTTCCGGCCCTAAGGTTTTTATGTGTTTAGCACTGCGAATGAACTCGACTCAGATCGACTGCATGAAGACGAAGAATTCAAGACGTCCAAAGGGGGAGTGTTGTAAGATATTATTGGACTATTGGGCTTGTACTTTATGGGCCCAAGTGGGCTTGTAACCCTATCTCTCTATCTATATAAAGAGGGTTAGGGGTCTTCTATTTGATGATTCATTCATACATTATGATTAATAAAGCCTCCCTTATTGTTGTCTCTCATACCTCTCTCTATATCTATACATATCTCTATATATATCTATAACGAGCTAATATGTCACACAACAGATATAAAGTTTTTACAAGTTAAAAGTACATAGCACGGAATATCGTTATAACTACAACGAATGGAGTACAAATGAAACTAAAAAATATCCAAAAAATCTTCAAACCTCCAACACCAGGCACAACGAAGAACCACATATAGACACTACAAACTACAAATAACCAGTAAAACATATAACTCCAATACCAATACCAGGCTGGCAGACACAACAAAGTAGTTTGTTTGTTGTTTTTCTTCTACCAAAACCCCAATTAGTACACGTATAAGCCTGTCTATTGTTTAACTACATGTTCTTAATCGGCGGAACATCACCTGATCCCAATCACATCATCCCTAGGGTGAAAAACAAAAATAAAGTAAGAGAGATAGAGAGAGACGACTAGGGTGAAAAACCCTAGCCGCCGCTAAGATGACCGCTAATCAACCACCTGATCCCAATCACATCATCCCCTCGGAACAACCCACAGCTAAAACCTATGCTTCTATTCTTAAATCCAAAACGCAATCACATGATCCAAATCAAACCCTATCCCCGGACTCACCTTCATCTAAATCTTTTGCTTCTATACTTAAAACCCAAATCGTGTTACCTAAAGTCCCTATTAAAGTAATCGAATCTTATTAAGGAGAACCAATGATTCACTACTCGATCGACGATCTAAATACACTATCTGAACCTTTCAAATATACCATAGTTGGAAAATTCTCTCATGGTAAGCCTCACATAGATGTTATTCGTAAAACGTTTAGTTCTATGGATTTGAAAGCCAACTACCATATTGGAGTTATTGACTCAAAACATATATTAATTCGGTGCTATTATGAAGAGGATTTTCTACGACTTTGGATGCGCAAAACCTGGTTTATTGATAATTGCCCTATGAGAACTTTCAAATGGTCCTATGAATTTAGTCCAGAAATTGAATCTCCGGTAACTCCTATTTGGATATCCCTATCTAAGCTCCCTATACATCTTTACAATAAAAGTAGTATTTTTAGTATTGCTTCAGCTTTTGGAAATCCCCTAAAAGTAGATGAACCAACAGCGAAACTGACTAGACCAGGTCTAGCAAGAATCTGCGTTGAAATTGATCTAAGGAAAGATTTAGTAAAACGAGTACGAATTAACTATGGTGAAAGTAAAGGATTCTGGCAACTCTGTAAATATGAAGAAATTCCTAATTATTGTTCTCAATGCCTTAAGCTAGGTCATTCTATTGAGATTTGTAAGATTTCTAGGAAAGGGGATGACAACAAAGAAGTTACTGATAACAAAAAGAAAGAGCCTGCTAAGACCAGTGAAGAAACCAATAAAGAAGGTACTGAAAATCTAGCAAAGAAAAAGAGTATAAAGGCCAATTATTACAAAAACAAGGAGAAATTAAGTACTAAAGAATGGGTTACAAAGAACTTTAATAAGGAATTGATTGATGAAGAAGCAGTTGTAGAGTCAGCTGCAGAAAAACCTGAAAATAACAAAATAGTTTCATTACTGGAGGATGGTAATGGTGATATATGTAATCTAAACACTGATATGGTTTTATTCACTGGTGATTCATGTTATGGTGATTCACCAGTTCTTAGTCCATTAAATACCACTCATATGTTTGATGAAAATGTTACTATGAGAGACACTAGTCTCATTGATGCCCCAGACATATCAAAAAATCTCAGAATTGATTTGGGTCTCTCTCCTAGAGCAATACCAATAATCCTAGAAGAAGGAGAATGGAGAACTCCAAAAATTAAAAGAAAACAGGGCAAAATTTCAACTGCTATTGGTAAAGATGCTATGATTCTTAGATCCTCTAATGTAGGGGTTAAAAAGAGTTTCAAATGATTAATACATTCTTCTGGAATGTTAGAGGAGTGGGTACAAAATCTACAACTAGGCGTATTAAAACTCTTTGTAAATTACACCATATAATGTTTTTAGTCTGCTTGGAACCAATGCAAAACCAAGAGAAAGCAGAGTTCTACAAAAGAAAGTTTGGGTTTGATGAGGTTTTAGTACATGAAGATAACAAAATTTGGGTTTTCTATATGCAAGAGATTAATATTAATATTATTAATCAAATGAATCAAGTTGTTAATTTGGAAGTTTCTATTGATTATTTGGGATTAAAGTTACAGATCACAGTCGTTTATGCCAAATGTTTAGCAGCTGAAAGAGAAGCTCTTTGGAGTTTTCTAGAAAACTCTTTTACTGATAATCCTTGGTTGATTGTAGGGGATTTTAATACGGTTTCATCTGAAGAGGACAAAATTGGGGGTTTGTCCATCAATATTAATTCAGCTAATGGTTATCTATCTTGTTTGGAGAAGTTGGGTGTTAAAGAAGCTAAATACAGTGGGTCTAAATATACTTGGTGGAATAAGCGTAATGGGGTGGATGCTATTTTTGAAAGAATAGATAAGATTTTATTTAATCAAGAATTTGCCAACTTATTTTGCAACATATACCTAGATCATCTGAGTAAAGCCACTTCAGACCACAGTCCTTTATTGCTAAAATTACAATTGGTACAAGTCAATTGCCCTAGAAGATTCATTTTTCAAAATTTCTGGGTAGACCATGAAGGTTTTCAAGATCTAGTGAAAGCTATTTGGACACCTAGTTCTAATTCTAATGCTCTGGAAAATCTTGCCTCTAATTTAAAAGCTACTAGAAAGAAATTGAAAGAATGGAATCATATTACCTTTGGGAATATTTTCCAAGCAGTTATAGAAGCTGAAGACAACCTCTTGAGGGCAGAGCAATTATTTGAAATGAGTCCATCACCTGCCAACAGAATGGAGCTCAATAAGAAGGAAGCTTTTATCAAAGCTAAACTTTGTACAGAAGAGAAATTCTGGGCCCAAAAGGCTAATTTGAAATGGGTTTTGCAGGGGGATGCTAATACTAAATTTTATCACAGTATTGTTAAGAAAAGAAGAATGAAGTGTTCTATTGGTGAAATTGAATTAGAAGATGCTTCTTGTATTAGAGATCCAGAGGCTATTAATAGAGAGGCTATTGTTTATTTTCAAAGCCTATTAGCAGCAGAACAATCTCAGGGGTTTGAATATTCAAGTTTAAATAAAATTCCTTTATTAATCTCTGAAGAATTCAATTTTCTATTGGACAAAGATCCTTCTAAAGATGAGATAAAAGAAGCTGTATTTGCTCTTAGTAAATCTAGTGCACCAGGTATTGATGGTTTTACAGGCCAGTTCTTTGTTTCATGTTGGGACCTAATTGGAGAAGATGTCACTCAAGCTATTATTCTATTTTTTATGGGTAATATACTACCTAAATCTCTCTCTACAACTATTATTGCTCTTATTCCAAAGAAGGTAAAACCAAAGAAGTTTGCTGAATTCAGACCTATCAGCTTATGTACCTTCTGCAGCAAGATCATATCTAAAATTATGGCTTCTAGATTTGCTTATGTACTACCTTATATCATTTCTGAAAATCAAAGTGGTTTTGTCAAATCTAGAGATATAGTGGACAACATTCTCCTAGCCCAGGAGTTTATTTCAACTCTTGGTAAAAAAGCTAGTGGTAAAAATCTTGCTCTAAAGTTAGATATGAAAAAAGCTTATGACAGAATATCTTGGCATTTTCTTATATCTACACTAAGGAAAATGGGTTTCTCAGAGAGGGTTATAGACCTAGTATGGAGAATTATATCTGGAAACCATACTTCTATATTGGTGAATGGATATCCTACTGAGCTTTTCATTCCAAAAAATGGTCTTAGACAGGGGGATCCTCTAAGCTCTAGCCTATTTATTATTTGTTCTGAGGTGTTAAGCAGAAACTTAAATGGTTTGATTAACAACAAAAGGTGGTCAGCTTTTAAAGCTCCTATTGGAAGCTGTTGGCCCGCGTGCTAACCTTAGAGGGGGGGGGGGGGGTGAATAAGGTTTTGGCGATTTTCGCCTAATTAAAATTCTAAGCAACTAACCACCCAACTAATGCAATTCTAAGCTTAAGCGTTATAACAAGAGTTAAAGAATTGCTAGAATTACTTAACGCAAACAAGAAAATAAGCAATAAAATAAGTTGCGTAAAGTAAAAGTAAGGGAAAGGAATTGACACCGCGATTTATAGAGGTTCGGCAAACGCGCCTACGTCCTCTCCTCGGTACAACCGAGTATTTCACTAAAAATGTTCTTGCGGATATTACAAATCCTATTGAGCTCAATCGACCGATTGGCTCACCCTCTACCCGAGGTTCCTAACTCTTGATACAAGTGCAAGCGTACACGTCTAATGAGTCAACGACTCCCCCTCAATTTATGAGTACCCGAATGAAAAACCTAGAGCTTTTAAGCTTCACTTGCTTACAAAGCCTCTACCTGTTCACTCGCTCACAATTGAGTTTATAAAACACTCGATACAAATTTAGTTACAAAAATGTAACTTCGCTCACGATTCTAATTGCTTCTTAAAAAGCTAATTGGTGAGTTGTTGATGATGATCGAGCTTGAATCTCCTTTTCTTTGATTTCCCTCTTTCTCGAATATATTCACCAAAAATGGTGATTTTTGGGTTTTTATGAGATAGGTTGAAGGATGTTAATATATATTGTTATTGGTAATTTAGGAGAGAGATTGGAGTGGTTTATATAACAGCAAAGTCTGTTTTTCTGGGTTATGACCGTTGAAAGGTTTTAACAGCTATTTTCCAGAATAAGCTGAAAAGCTGTTTTCGAAAACTGCAGAAAACGATCGGTCGTTTTCTACAGTCGATCGGTCGTTTTACAGAAAACGATCGGTCGTTTTATGAAAACGATCGGTCGTTTTTATACTGGACTCACTGGAAGAAATTGGATCAAAAACGATCGGTCGTTTTTGTCCAGTCGATCGGTCGACTGTAATCCTGGTCCCGTAAATCTTCGAATGCTCATAACTCCTTCGTTTTAGCTCCGATTTTGGTTCCGCTTGAACCTATGGCTTCGTTATCGAATGCTCTATCATTTAACGACCTGAAATGTACATTTTCTATTCTTTGGAAAAGACAAGCATTATATCAATGAAATAGAGAAATAGTAAAATCATTAAAACATAATCAAGGTTATAATCAAAATCATTATTGAACTCATGTTCAACAGAAGCCCTATTATTACTCACCTGGCTTTTGCTGATGATCTTCTTATATTTAGCTCAGCAGATCTTCACTCCATCAGACAGATATGCAATACTCTGCAATGTTACAACAAAGATTCTGGTCAAGAAATAAGCTTAGACAAAAGTTCTGTCTATTTATCTAAGAGTGTCAGCTCTATTCAAAAAAGGAAAATTTGTAAAGTTCTGAACATTACAAGTAAGAAACCTCCTTTTACTTATCTTGGTTGTAAATTATATTCTGGGCATAAAAAGTGTATTTTGTTTCATGAACTTATCCTAAAAGTTAGAAGTAAGTTGTCTACTTGGAAGGGTAATTGGTTAAATCTGGGTGGGAAATTAATATTGATACGGCATGTACTCCAATCTATACCTATATATACTTTGGCAGCTATGCATCCACCTATACAAGTTATTAAAAAAATAGATCTTATACTGTCCAATTTTTTCTGGGGGAACAACAATGGGAAAAATAAGTTCCATTGGGTTAGATGGAGCAAAGTGTGTACACCTATTAAAGAAGGGGGTTTGAATGTTAAAAGCTTTCATGATATATCAAAAGCATTTGCCATGAAACTATGGTGGAAATTCAAGACAATAGACTCTTTGTGGTCTACATTTATGAAGGCTAAATATTGTAGAAATAAGCTACCAGAAGACATTCCTATTAAAAAAGGAAATAATACTTGGTGCAGAATGCTCCAAGTTAGAGAATTGACTGATAGTAATTCTACTACAGTTAAAAATGGGGGTAAATATATATGGAAACCTAATACTTTTGGAAATTTCACTATTAAGTCAGCATGGGAAATTTCTAGAGAAGTAGGTATTGAAAACTGGAGAAGCAATTTTATATGGAATAGAATGATACCTTTAAAAGTATCTTGCTTTATGTGGAAACTCTTTAACAAAGCTGTATCTCTGGACTGCAACCTGTATAAATTTGGTATTAGCACAGCTTCCATGTGTGGTTGTTGTAAAAATGCAGAGGAGTCATTTGACCATCTATTCAGTACTGGTAAAGTTGCAAATGAAGTTTGGAACTATTTTGAAAGAAAATGGGGAATTCTTATTCAGAATAACTCTTTATATGGAAGAATTAACAGTTGGTGGTCTTATATCATTAAGAAAAAGACTTTTTCTGGGAAAAAGATTTGCCAGGTTCTACCTTCTATTATTATCTGGAATATCTGGAAATCTAGATGCTCTTGTAAGTTTGAGAATATCAAAATGAAGACATGCAGTATTATCAGAAATTCTGAAGAGATGATTATTCAATCTGGGTATAGCGAAAAGGATTTCTCATATTCTATCTTAAGTGGCAAAAAGAAAATTAACAAAGTCACCATTATAAAGTGGCTTCATCCTCCTATTGGGTTCTTGAAACTTAACATAGATGGCTGTTTCCAACAATCAAAGGTCCTTAATGGTATTGGGGGTTTGATTAGAGATGAAAAAGGTTCTTTTGTGAAGGGTTTTTCAAAGTCTATATACAGCAATTCAGTTCTTTTTTCTGAGTTTCAAGCTCTCTATTATGGCCTTCAATTATTTCCAAACAAGCAGTTAATTATTGAGAGTGATTCTCTTCAATTAATTAATATAATAGAAGGTAAACATACATGTCCTTGGAAGATTTTAAACTTATTTTACTCAATCAAAGATTTGTTAAAGGAAGGAGATTACCAGTTCAAACACGTGATGCGTGAAGGTAACAAAGCTGCTGATTTACTTGCTAACTGGGATAAAGACCTCATTTCTTCTTGTCTGGATGATTATCCAAAGCTTTTGAAAGGAATTATTTTAATGGAGGCTAAAGGACTTTCAAATCTAAGGGTTAGATGAGGAGGGAGAAGAAAGGCGATGGAGAGGTTCTCTCTCCTAGGGTTTATTCTCAGTAAAGGTAGAGTTGGAAATGAAGAGCTGGAGAAGACAGATGGTTTCATTACATCTATTATCAATTTAGTCCT
Organism: Primula vulgaris; assembly: GCA_963920805.1. Lineage (NCBI taxonomy): Eukaryota > Viridiplantae > Streptophyta > Magnoliopsida > Ericales > Primulaceae > Primula > Primula vulgaris. The sequence continues at coordinate 20,382,500 of OY987216.1, forward strand.
TCAAGTTTACTCCACTATGCTATTGGATCCAAGTGTTTCAGTTTCGGATTTCAAGTTTCTATTAACTCAATTGAGTATAATAGTTTGATTTTATATTTTTGGGGGCCATGAAGTTTGTAAATATCTACTCAATTTCTTTTGTTTCAATTGGAGGTTTTTTCCCTCCAATTTCATCAATAAAATGTGGGATTCCCACTAATTATTTAAAAAAAATGTTCTTAATCGGCGATTTTTGTGGTTCTATCCTTTTGTGATGGAGACGGGATTTGGTTTGCTTTGTTAAGTTGGTTGTTATCTCAACAGAAGTATCATATGTGACCCTTCCTTGCATGACTCCCAATATTGGATAACAAAATGGGGTTTACAAGTACTTGCAAAAAGATTAAAAAAAAACGCAAACTATTGTTTTGGACCGAATCTGATGGTCGAGAGGCCAGACTTCAGTCAACCGATTTTCTAGAAAACGTTTCCCTGGCTTTTGTAACAAAGAGTACCACCAACCAAATTGCCTTTGGTCAAAATGCATCTTGCAAAAAATTGATATGATTTCAAGTTTTCAACCTTAGCAGATAGAGACATTAGGTATCAATTATCATATTCAAGGTCGAAGAGTGCTATAACGCTTGCACGTGTTGTGCAGATACATTTAAACAGCTTCCCAAGTCCCCATGCTCTTGCATTTAAAAGTTGGATGGGTTTTATGAATTAAATTATCATGTCTGGTTTTACTTTTATAATGTAGACATGGAGCTAACTTATATAAACAGATAGAAGCATCCCTAGCTATTTGATTTATTACGCTGAACAAAATTTTAGGTAGAACGGTGTATTCTGATCATTCTAAAACTATTACTCTCTCGTTTTAACTGACAAATAACTTGTATACAAATTATTAATATAATTTTTTTTAAAATTCTATCATATAATTTAAAATTTGAACTATGTATAAATGTTTTAAAATTATTTGTTTTGCCAATTTAGTTACATGTTCAAACTCGATCAAAATTACACGTGGTTTCTATAAGACTTATATTGTGGGACGGAGTGAGTACATCTTTAACATGTGTACTATTTAGGCAAGTTACAATATCAAGTGTATTCATTGTACTTTCCATAACCAATTATAAGGGTATTTTTAAGTTCTAGGAATATGTGGGTTCAAGAATTGATTGTTGTCCAAGAATCGATATGCAATTTCATTTTTCATCAAGACAGGCTTAAGAACAGGATATCATATTGATGCATACCACTGAATCCAAGCAAACACTTACAAAAATTGAACATCATTAATGTAACGATATGAAAAAGTTCAATCCTATATGTAATAACCAAATACTGAAGTTATATAAAAACTACACATTCATTATACAGAGGACTAGATTCTCACTGAAAAATACTCATAGAAGGAGGGCGCTTCGAAAAATAGATTAGACCAATCAATTGGAATAATTTCACAACCACCATGGTCCATGGGTAGAATTCGAAGTGGTTCCCCCATCTCCTACATCGCTTATAGAAGTAACACTATCACTCATGGGGAGGGATATAGAAGAAGCAGACGGATATAAATTAGGATTAATTTGTTCATAGTTCAAAGATTGGAAATTGGAAGTGACTTGTGGGTCTAACAATATAGGATCGTTTATGAATGGTTGAGAATTTGCATTTTCAATGGGGCTAATTAAACCTTGATTTTGAAACCTTTGTGACGTTGAAATATTTTGAAGAAATGAGTTCCAAAAGTTCGTAGCTTGTATATCCAGAGTGTTGCTTTGTAGATATTCATGTAGTTGTTGAAGGTTCCTAAATTGGAGAGCGCTTTGGAACTTTGTCGCTTGTTGTTCAATGGGTAATTGATCTACTAAAGTTTTGAAGTTAGCAAGGGCTATTACATGATTTAAACTAGTAAACATGTCGGTTCGGGGTTGGTGTATCATCGGATCTAAGCCCACTCGAATAAACTTCTTTCTCATGCGAGTATTCCAGAAATTCTTGATTTCATTATCGGTGCGGCCTGGTAGGAAAGAGGCAATTGTTGACCATCTTGCACGAAACAAGTTATATTAGTTTCCACATCTTCTATTATAACCCCAAATGTTTATACTAAAAGAAAATTCAAATGGTTTCGAATAGTATTGGCCGAAATATACCCTGGTACACTGGTACTAGAAGATTGTCACTTAAAGTTCAGTGCTTAATTTACTAAAAACAATGACAGTATTTTGTTGCTATACCTGATGTCAAACTGACTATCACTAAATTTGACAACAATAAAACAACATGAATCTATTTGTATAGTGTTGCTAAATTTTACCACACCCATTTAATCCTGAGCGTGATGTTTGATAAGTGTCCTAATTAATCCTAAATCTCCTTTTCAGAATTTTCAAGGTGCTATTTTTCAGCATCTTATCATTAATTCTTTTTCTTGTAAGATGAAAAGGGCCAAGCTAGTGTCTTGAAAAGCCCCCCAATGGTAAATTGAAACTCAATTGCGATGGATCTGTATATGAAAACCCATGTAAAAGTAGTTGTGGTGGTATCATAGAAATGATAAATCTTTTTTAATTTTTGACTTCTCATGTTTTATAGGCAATCACACTAACAATTGTGTAGAATTGATGATCATTATAAATGGTCTACTAATTTGCTATAGTCTGGACATGAACAATATTTATGTCGAGACGGATTCAGAAATCTTATATAATTGGTGGGCTAAAAAGATACAATCAGGCCCTAAATTTAACTCTATTTGGCCTGATATTTTAGCACTAATGAGTTTGGTTAGCAGCGATTTGTGTCACATATACAAGAAACAAAATTAGGTTGCAGATGATCTATCCAAACAAGGTGCTAATAGACTCGATGACACCTTTTTTACAGCTAAGGACCTCCAGAATCAGACTCATGCAGTTTATATGTTAGATCAAAAGGAGTTTTCTTACGTGAGAGTAAGTACTTAAAATATTTCTACTTGCGAAACTTAATTGGATTACCTTTGTTAGGATAGTGAGGCTTTCGCCTGGGTACATTTGCTTGGAATTTTTTGCTTTATGCATGTTTTTGATATATGCACGGAACATGGCTTTTTGAGTTTTGCTAATACAAAAACTCTTGTTTTTTTTAAGTTAGAGTTTTGCTCTTGAATTTGCTCTATCACCTTATCATGAAGCTACAAGGGGGATATACGGATAGGAGGTATAATGAGTAAAAAAGTCATCGTAGGAAAAAAAAATCTTAAAATAATTGGAGAATTTGAAATGTTAGTATTATGGTTTTTTTACCTGTTTCTGATTCTATTTTCGGCCTTTTTTGTATTTGTTAATTGTACGACAATATTAATATTTTGTTACCGTTTTTTTGAACGGAATGACCATCATGGGGGTTTGGCCCATGAGTTTGAATATTCTTTGATTTTAATAAAGGTCGGATATTGATTATAAAAAAAAATTGATAGTGTCCTAATATTTTTTTCTCCTAATTGGACGTGTCTGTGTGACATTTCAAGAAGATAATAGAATACTATTTAAAAATAAAAATAAACTTTTGTGGACGAGATTTGAACCATGGCGGTGAGCGGATATACTAAGATTTTTGAATATTTGGACCGAACCCCTTACTCAACATATTAATACTTAGGTTATTACCACAAACGTTTGCAAATTTATCATTAAAATTTTATCATTGCCGTAACCAAAGTCTAAAGCCAATATTGAGATGTTTTATCATGACAAAATTTCTACTCTTCATCAAAACTCAAAATGAAAAGAGGGAAAACTCTTTACTTGTTTCCAAGAAGGCAGTGCAAATGCATAATAGTTTGCTCATCCTCTTTTGTAAATTTTCCCCGCTTGATACCAGGCCTCAAGTAATTTGTCCACCTTAACCTACAACTCTTTCCACATCTTTTAAGACCTACATGCAAACAATGGACTCGTTTATCAAATACACATATACTTTTATAGGTTTAGCACACATTTTTTGTAGAAACGGTACAAAGTATATTTTGAGCAATTATTGATTCGTTGCAAGAAACTGAGAACATGTACTTTTTCTATTGAGAGTATAGAATAATTGCTGGTAGTTTATAATTGGAAGCAAAAATGTACTATGGTTAGCGGATCAAGTAAGTCAATAACTAATTAAGTTCTATTCAAATTTAAAATATAACAACAATCTTCTTCCCCCCAAAGGCTAAAGCTACAAAACAAAAAACCCGTTTCATTATATGTATGACCTTATTATATGCATATAATTAATGTAAGCTTTTTTGGAACGAAAAAGAACCTGCTAACTTGGGGAGAGTTTTCCAACTTTCATGGCCATGTTCATTGATATAGTCAACTAGTATTTGATCTTCTTCAGGTGACCATGGCCCTTTCTTAATTACATTCTCTTCACAACAAGTTAGCCTTCCCATTTTCTATTATATAGCAAACTTTAATTCTTATTATAGATATTGAGTAGTTTGATACTAGACAAAGATCGATATTGTTTGTCGAATTTTCAGTTCATCGATTCTAGTATTTATAACCTAATTACGTACATCAACTGCTTTGCTATCTTTTCAGTTCTTAGAAATTGATTAGATGGTTTCTCCTCATTTGCCACGTTATCCTTAGATGTCAAATTCTATGAAGTGATATCTGTACATCACACTTTTAGTAAGTAACATTATTTCTTGCGTTACAATAATTTATATTTCATTCTTATGCGTTCTGATATTTCCCGTTAAATTTAAATTCAAAGCAAGAGGTTATATTATATCTCACGCAGTTATATGATACTTCTATATATATAATTCTATTATAATAAGTCAATTTAAGCTAAATGAGTCTGTCTAATTTAGTCATTTTTTTTAAAAAATACTCCGACACTTTTATATTAATTATAATAATATCATACTCACATAAAAATATAAAAAGTAAAAACTAATAAAACTATTTATTCGTCTTTAACAAGCAAACATTCTTTTAAATCTTAAAATATGTTTTTTTTTAATTATCCATATATTTATATCATAACTATGTATATTTTCTATATTTTTATTGCATTACGTGCCACATACGCAACGCATGGGACACGATTACTAGTATATATATATACCGTAACTCATAAAGAGGTCGGATGTTTTTTTTTGTCTTGACAAAAAAGTGGATTGATATATAGATTTTAACATGTCGCTAGCTAATACACCGTCACTTCATCTAAAGCATTATGCATGTATACACCTTAGTTGGAATGGGATTAAATTCTATTATGGAATTTAGACTATTGGACCGATTTGGTGAAAATTTTATTAATTTCTATATTTAGTTATTTTTAATATCTATAATTAGAATACGACTTTATGTTTTGATGTACTGTATTTTTTTTAATGAGATTAGGATCTCATTAAAAATATATTTATCATGTGTTTCCTTTTTCTATTTATGATTGGAACTCTTGATTGTCTTGTAAAGGTAATGTGCATATTTTTTTTTTTAGGGAGAGAAATATAAAAAAGAAGTAAGGTCTACATATTAGTTATTGGTTTTGAAAGTGATATGCGTTCTTGATTATGAATTTATGATCGGGTTGATTGGTTTGTTACAAGTTGGATAGATTGAATAATGATGTTTGAGATTATATGAGTTATTCAATTAACAATTTTCAATAACTTGTTGTCAGAAATAGGCGAGTTACAACTTCAGCATAACTTAATATGCCGGAAAGGTTCATTGAAATTTTTGTCAATTTTTTTTTTTGGTTCTATAGAAAAACATTGGGATCAAGTTGTGCAAAGTTATGAGATAAATTAAGAAGAAGAAAAATATCGAAGACAAATAGAAGATATTGTAAAACACTTGAACATAAAGAAGCATATAAGAATTCGGAATATCTTAATTGATGAAGATTTTGTGTAGACATAATATATGTCTCTATTAGTGTACAATATTTTCCGTGTTAAATAGGATGTAAATATATTGATTATAGACATCAACAATACATGTTCTATGAGAGACATTAAAAACTGAGAACCAACAACGATAAATTAACAAAACATACTACTTTTAAAACTAAATTAATAAAAACATACCAAAAAATTTCTAATTAACAAAAACATACGCAAAAGTTCATACCCTAATTTGTATATTTCATACCATTATTCAAAAATTTCATACTCTAATTTGTATATTTTCATACACTTATTTCAAAAGTTCATACACTTATTTCAAAAGTTTATAGCCTAATTTGTATATTTTCATACTTTTATTCCAAAATTTCATACTCATATTTCAAAAGTTCATATCCTAATTTGTATATTTTCATACGCTTATTCCAAAATTTCATACCCTTATTTCAAAAGTTCATACCCCAATTTACAGAATTCATATCCTTATTTACATAATTCATATCCATAATTTTTAATTCCATACACTTAATTTACGGAATTCATAAACTTATTTTTCAAGCTTATACACTAGTTAACAAATTCAATATTTTTCCGTCCTCCGATCTCGAACTACCATGTCGTCATCATGGGCCTCTCATTTGACGACCGCATTTCCGTCGGGATCAACCTTAAGTTTTCGAATTCGCTCTACACTCTCGCCACCCACTCCGACGTATATCTCCGTTTTAATCTCCACTGAATAGAGAGATCGGATAGAGAGGGGGATGAAGAGAAAGATCGAAAAGAGAGAGAGAGAAGGAGAGAGAGAGGGAGGAGGAGAGAGACATCAGAAAGAGAGCGAAAAAAGGAAAGATCGGAGATAGGAAGAAGGGGGGAGAGAAACATTGGAGAGAGGGAGAAGACGGATGAGAGAGAGGGGGGGAGGGGGGAGAGAGGGGAAGGAGGAGAGAGAGATAAGAAAGATAGAGAAATGAGGAGAGATCGGAGAGAGGGAGAATGAGCAGGAGGAGGAGAGAGAGATCGGAGAGAGAGCGAGAAGGAGGAGCAAAGATAGATTGGAGAGAGAATGAGAGGAGGAGAGAGAAAGAGAAAAGAGATCATGAGTGATCAATAAGGTTTTTTATTAATTATTAATGGAACGTATGTTTTTGATAATTTAATTTTTGAGTGTATTTTTTTGTTAATTTAATTTTTGAATGTATGTTTTTGTTAATTTAATTTTTGAGTGTATGTTTTTGTTAATATAATAAGTGTATGATATATTTATGTTAATTGCCCCCAAAAAAATATATGCATACACGTTTTGAGTATTGTAAGTATCAAATCTTTTCACTATCCATGAACATATCAATATGAAACTAGATAAATGTCTCGTAGACATAGATCTAGTTTTAGATCAAATCTCGTGTTTTGTGTTCAATATTTGATTAATTTCGCCAAAATAGTTCAGTTACAAGTTGAGTTACAACACAGGTTATAACTGAAGAGCCTAACAAAACTCATAACTTCGGTTTTAGGTTTTTTAGAATGTTGTAACTGGTAATGAAATAGTGAAAACATTTTCGTGTATTAGTTAATGGGGTAATTCCCTATAAGTAGCTTATGGGAAATTATATTCCTCCTACATATCTTGATAATTTCACATTTCCTCATAGGTACCACTTTTTATACTATGTTAGTTTTATTAGTAATTGATTTTTTAAAAATATGAAAAAATCACAAAAAATCATAAAAAATATAAAAAATCACCAAAAAGTATAAAAAATCACCAAAAATCAAAAAAAATTATTAAAAAATACAAAAATCACAAAAAAATAAAAAAAATTACAAAAAAAATTAAAAAATCATAAAAAATTACAAAAACTCACAAAAAATTACAAAAAATCACAAAAAATCACAAAAACTTCAAAAAATCAAAAAAAAATACAAAAACTTACAAAAAATCAAAAAAAATCACAAACAAATCACAAACAAATCACAAAAAATCACAAAAAATCAAAAAATCACAAAAAATCATAAAATTCACAAAAAATCACAAAACATTATAAAAAAATAACAAAAATCACAAAAAATTAAAAAAATTATAAAAAATCACAAAAATTACAAAAAATTAAAAAATCATAAACTTTTTAAAAAATTAAAAAAATATTTTTTTTTGTCAATATAACACTTTTTATACCGAAAAGTGATTTTTTTATACAAAAAAATGGTTTTTCCATGATAAATGTGCCTTTTTTAATCTAAATGAGCTGAAAGTGCATCTAGTTCAGTCAAAAATAAATATAATTCAGTCAAAAGCGTATATAGTTCAATAAAAGTGCATATAGTTCAGTCGAAAGTGTATATAGTTAGTCAAAAATGCATAAAATTGAGTCGAAATTGCATTCAATTCAGCTGAAAGTACATCTAGTTCCGTTGAAAGTGCATACAATTCAGTCAAAAGTAAATATAGTTCAGCTGAAAATGCATATGATTCAGCTGAAAGTGCATCTGGTTCAGCTGAAAGTGCATATGGTTTAGCTAAAAGTGCATCTAGTTCAATAAAAGTGCATATGGTTCAGCTGAAAGTGCATCTAGTTCAATAAAAGTGCATATGAATCAGCTGAAAGTGCATATGGTTCAGCTGAAAGTGCATATGGTTCAGCTAAAAGTGTATCTGGTTCAGCTGAAAGTGCATATGGTTCAGCTAAAAGTGCATCTAGTTCAATAAAAGTGCATATGGTTCAGCTGAAAGTGCATCTAGTTCAATAAAAGTGCATATGGTTCAGCTGAAAGTGCATCTGGTTCAGCTAAAAGTGCATATGGTTCAGCTGAAAGTGCATATGGTTCAGCTAAAAGTGCATATGGTTCAATAAATGTGCATATGGTTCAGCTGAAAGTGCATTTAGTTCAATAAAAGTGCATATGGTTCAGCTGAAAGTGCATATGGTTCAGATGAAAGTGCATCTGGTTCAGCTAAAAGTGCATATAGTTCAGCTGAAATTGCATCTACTACAGTCGAAATTGCATATAGTTCAGCTGAAAGTGCATCTACTACAGTCGAAAGTGCATAAAGTTCAATAAAAGTGATTTTTTTTAATGATTTTTTGAGTGATTTTTTTCATTTTTTTTTATAATTTTGTGATTTTTTTCATTTTTTTTATAATTTCTTGTGATTTTTTTCATTTTTTATAAATTTTTTATTTTTTTTATATTTTTATAATTTTTTGTGATTTTTTTCATTTTTTATAATTTTTTTTATTTTTTTTATAATTTTTTTATAATTTTGTGATTTTTTTGTGATTTTGTGATTTTTTTTTTCATTTTTTGTGATTTTTTTTATTTTTTTTTATTTTTTTTTATTTTTTTATGATTTTTTTATTTTCTTTGTTATTTTTTTTCATTTTTTATGATTTTTGTGATTTTTATGATTTTTTTTATAAAAATACATTATTATTATTTTTTACAATTTTTTGTGGTTTTTTTTCATTTATTTTGAGATTTTTTGCATTTTATATATTTTTATGTGTTTTTTTTTCTATTTTTTATGAAATATGTGTATGGCGTTTTGGTAAATAAATTAAATAATTAAAAAGTGGTACCTATAGTGAATGCGAAATTATAAAGATAGATAGGAGGAATATAATTTAAAAAATGGTATCTATTGGGCATTAGTTGTTAGTTAATAATCACAATTGTTTGTAATTTTTGGAGGACCACGTGTGTCTTAGTTTCAAGTTCATTTAATTGTTTATTTTATATTTGTCTGACACTTCCACGCAACACGTACATATCAACATGTCAAATCATATGAGTTTAGTAAATCTTTTAAATCTATGCATAAGATAATAGATGCATCCATGTTGATATATTGACGGTCAAAATCTGTCACAAAACTGCCGTTAAATGAAACAAAACTGTCATAAAATCATCGCAAATTGACAAAATTGTCACAAAATCGACGCTAACAACTTGTCACAAAAGTATCTGCCACAAAACTCGTCACTATTTATATCATTTTGTTTAGTGTTTCCTTTCATTTTATTCGGTTTCCGCATATATAAACTCTCGTTTTTTTTACAAGATTTCATGTATTTATTGTTCTTATAGTTTTATTACAATACTAGAACCCATTTAACCATAATTTTTTATAAAGAACATAAATAATATTCTCATCTTGGTAATTGTTTGGGTTGCTTTTTTGGGGGTTAAACACTAAATCAGACGCCAAACAATATTTTATTTCTTTTTGGTTTTAAATTTTTTATCTAAGATAACGGGTTAATTTCACTTTATTGTCTTGTGTTTTGACTATTTTTTGGTTTAATGTACGAGATTTTAAAAATATTGATTTATTGCCCTTAACTTAACATATTTTTTGATTTAGTGACCTCGGTTTACAAAATTTGGATTTATTTATCTCAGTTAATTAAAGTGGGAAAATTAACATAAAAATACTCTACACCTATTATATTAACAAAAACATACCCTCAAAAGTTATATTATCAAAAACATACATTCAATTAATAATTAATAAAAAAAAATATCATTCATCATTCTCAATCTATTTACTCTCGGTCTCCTCCTCTCACTCTCTCCAATCTATCTCTCATCCTTTTTTCTTCATCCGATCTCCCTCCTCCTCCTTCTCGCTCTATCCGATTTATCCTCCTCCCTCTATATTTTCGATATTTTTCTCCTTCGATATCTCTCTCTCCGATCTCTCTCTTCAGTGGATATTGAGACGGAGACATCCGTCGGAGTGGGCAGCGAGTGTGTAGAGAAAGGTCGAAAACTCGAGTTTGATGTCGAAAGAGAGGCTCACGACGACGACGTGCTAGTTTGAGATCGGAGAACGGATAAGAGTTGGATTTGTTAACTGTGTATAACCTTAAAAAAATAAGTGTATAAATTCCGTGAATTAAGGTTATGGAGTTGAAAATTATGGATATGAATTATGTAAGTAAGGATATGAATTCTGTAAATTGGGGTATGAACTTTGAAAATAAGGGTGAACTATACGAATTAGGATATGAACTTTTAAAATAAGGGTATGAATTTTTGGAATAACGATATAAAAATATACAAATTAGGATAAGAACTTTTTAAATAAATGTATGAACTTTTGGAATAAGGGTATGAAATATGCAAATTAGATTATGAACTTTTGGGTATTTTTTATTAATTAAAATTTTTTAGATATATTTTTGTTAATTTAGTTTCAAAAGTAGTATGTTTTGTTAATTTATATTGATTTGATAACCCTATTTAACTTTATAAGTTGTAAACAATTACAATCCAGCCCAAATAGTTTAAAAATTAATAAACTAGTCACTGATTTGTTGAAAGAGACAAAATTAATTCTTTAACATTTTTTTTAAATAACATGTTTTCAAATAAGCAACTTTTATTTTTAAAGAATAATTTTTAAATATTTTTTTCCCAATAAAGTGTGAGTTTCTCTTAAAACAAAAGTAAACAATTTTTTTTAGAAAACTTTCAATTTTGTATTATGCTAAAATATATAATATGCTCTTCAAAGTATATTTTTATTTAATATTTTAGCAAGATGTGAAATATACTGATTAACTTTTAAAAATAACTATTAGTTTTTATAAACACTACTGGTAAATTTTTATTTTTTTTAGAAATAATTTATTCTCTAAGAAATTTGTTTAATATAATGTTATCTTTTCAAAATATTTCAAATTTTCCAAAAAAAGCTTAGTTTTCTCACAAGAAAGAATTTCTTGAAGAAAAAAATTGTACTCAGAGTCGTTTTTTTCTCTATATTGAAATTTCTCATAAGTAAATAATTTTTAAAAAATATTTTGAGACATAATTTTATCGGTAAAAGGGAAAAAAATTAAGTAATTTTATCACAAAAATATCTTTTGTTTTAATAGAAAGTCCCACTTTATTGGGGAAAAATATTTACTTTTTTTTTATAGAAAAAAAATTATATATAAAAAAAGTTGCTGATTTGGAAACATGTCTTTTAAAAAAATTGTAAAGAGCTAGTTTTATCGATTCAAACAATTTAGTTGTTAGTTTATTAATTTCTAAACTTCAGTGGCGTCCATGGCTAAAGGTAGTGAGGGTGAGGGCATAAGCCTCGGGCCCCATGCCAAATGGCAACGGCTATTTATATGTATATGCATATATATATATATATATATATATATATTTTGAGGTGAATGTATAAAAAATACTTTTGAACAATAAAGACAAAGTAACTCTATTGTATCATTTTTTATTCATGAGTCAATTTTGTTATTATATTTCACGAAACTAGCTGGTAGTTCTAAGCTCATAAGTCGTAAGTGTTAAGATACATATAACTAGTTAGTTATATTTGGCGAGCCTGATTTTCCTCCCAAGCTCGGCTTATATTTTATTCGCGTCGGCTCCGATCTTCCAAGGTCGTTGACGTAGGTGGTATCTGCTTCGTCGTCGGGGTGCTCTCTAAGCCTGCACAAGAAACGAACAGGGGCCCGGGGTTGGTACCAGGTTTTCCCTCTCCGACGATCAAGTCAGTATCAGTATGGGTTGAAGGTAAGAATATAGTTAGGGATGAGGGAATGATCCAGTTACAAGTTGTGGCGTCAGATGTCACGGTTAATATTCTGGTGGTCCGGGTTGTTTCAGCTTTATCTCTCCTCTCTGTATTTTTGTGTCCCCCTCTAAATGGTATTAGTGGGGGTATTTATAGTCTGATCAGAGGTGTTATTAGCCCTTGGATCACTACATTGCTTAATAAAGATCCAACGGCTCCAGGTCATTTATGACTCTGACAATGGCACTGTTCATCATCCGGGGCCCACAGGGCTGGCCTGTGATTGGGCCACGTCGATAAAACGCATAAAGGGTCCCCCAAGGGAGCAGCAGCATTAATTGGGGAAGTGTGCTCAACAAGCTTCTCCGGGCCGGCCTAGATAGGGTCCGACTAATCAAGATCTGGGGTGACGCGTTACCCATGGTTGACAGGCCCGGATCGCCTCCTGTGGGGTTGATATCGGTCCGGACGAGGGGGTGCCGACATCCCCTCGCCAATATTAGTCTATAAATACTCACTTTGGTCAATTGTAAAACTTGGTTGATCATTACTATATTTCATTTTATATTAGAGTATCTCTCTCTAAATACTATTGCGATCAACCCCCGATCACCAAATTCGACATGGTATCATAGCGATATTGTGAGGAACACTTATTTATTTCTAATTAATGATAACAGAACTTTATTCTAAATTAATGAAAGAGAGAATTGTAATAAAAGTTGGATACGAATAAACATAATTCATTCTTTTCGCAAATAATACAGTGAAATACATATCTTTATTTCAAACCAGGAAGTAGAAACTTTATTTGGAAATTATTTTACAAGTGTTTCTTTCATAAACAAGTCAAAAAACCCTAATGTCCCCGTTCCTTGACCCCTGCTAGATTTGCTTCGTCACTATCGATATCTGAAATGAAATTATATAAGCAACGGGATGAGTATTTCCTTGAAGATACTCAGTAGGACTACTAACTTAAAGAGACTATAATAAAGTATAATATGTGAGTACAAACCGTAACTGCATACTTCCTGCAAAAAAGATGGTTAGGCAAATAACGAGTAAAATATATAATCAATATAATGCATGCTCATAATTATTTTACCAATAATGCATAAGTGTCATGTCCTTGAGCCCAAGTTGGTACCAAAAGTCACGCCCCACTCTATGCGGACCAAACATTACGAAAAAGGTCATACCCCACTCTAGGTAGACACGTCACACCCCACTCCAGGTGGACATAGTCGCAGAAAAGTCATACCCCACTCTAGGTAGACAAGTCGCACCCTATCCCAGGTGGACAAACCTCTCCCAAACCGGGAGGATCAATGCAAATGTCATGCCATGATATATCAAATAAGCAAATCAAATTCCATTAAGTTTCAGATATGAAACGTTATATGCATTTAAACATACCTCAAGTTCGATAATATAACGCAAATGGATATTAAGGCAATATTATAATAACTTTAAGCTTTCGAACCCACCTCTAACCGCTAACCGAGCTTGGCTATGTCTCTTGACCTTCGTCACACCCCGATTTACACTTATTACCCACTAAATATAGTATTCTTTCTTTCTCTCTCTCTTTCTCTTTCTATATATAGTGTTTATATCTTGTGATTATAATACTTTAGTATAAAGGAACTTTGTAATCTCAATATAATAATATAATCTCTATATAAGGTTATAGTTTTTTTGAAGTATGTTGAAGTGTGAGGGGGTGTAGGGGTATATATAGTGTTGGAAAGATGACTATGTGTCTTGTGCATTAAATGTGCTGAATTTGTTTTCAGGACATCTGTCCACTAAAAGCTTCATAGAGAATTCGATATGTGTCCAAATGGAGCATGGGATATATGTCTGAACCGACAAGAGAAATATATACAAGTTTTATGTTTTGCACATTTCCTAATTCGCAAGAAAAGTCGGTCTAAATTATCCTACAAGGTGACACATATGCTGTTCTGAAAATTTCAGGATACCTGTCTACTAAAATCTTCACAGAGAACTCAATATGTGTCCAAATGAAGCATGGGATATATTTCTGAACCGACAAGAGAAGGATATACAAGTTTCATGTTTTGTATATTTCCTAATTCATAAGAAAAGTCGGTCTAAATTGTCCTACAATGTGACACATATGCAGTTCTGGAATGTTCTGATATCATGTTACTAAAATAGCCACAAATATTCTCATATAAGTCCAAATTACTCAAATTTTATATATTTGGAAAGCTAAAACATAGTTATAGGCTTTTCATTTATATTATAAGCTCAAATTTTAAGAAAATAGAATCCAAAATGATAGATCGATCCTGCTTGTCTGCTGTGTTCCTAACTATTTAAACTAAAGTACTTAAAAACTCATATTCACTATAATCGAAACCCAAATATAGCAAAATATATATCTTATTTTAAGAATATATATATATATATATATATATATATATATATCACACTTTTATAAAGATTCTAATATTATAGAATTTTGAGTGTGTTACAGATATACAAGCACATATATATATATACATACACACACACACACACACACACACACATATATATATATATATATATATGTGTGTGTGTGTGTGTTGCGGTGATCGGCAATTTTTCGACGAGTCTCCGATGAGATTCCGAGGACTTTTTCGGTGAGTTTCTGACTGTTTTTTCTGTCGCTGTTCGGAGATGAAATCTTCTCCGTTTTTTCATTTTCGACGATATGAAGATTCTTCGTTTTTTCCGACAAGACTCCAGCGAGATTCCGATGACTGTTCACTTTTCCGACGATAGTTACTTTTTCCGATCGTCTTCTCCAGCCAGTTCTGGTCGTGTATCCGTCGATGATCATGAATTATGGCGTGAAGATTCATCACAGTTCAGTTTTCCTATCAGTTTTGGCGAGTTTCCGATCAAGTTTTCCGGCAAAGGTTTAATTTTCCGATGACAGTTATTTCTCCGATGACAGTTAGGTTCCGATCGTACGTCTTCGTCTTCTCAGTGATTGTGGCGGTTATTTTTCTATCATTTTCTACACCATTTATAATTGACCTATATATATACAACTATATACATACATAAAAACGTTCAGATCTGGTTATTTGTTTTCTGCGATCAATTTCTCCGGCAATGATGTGCCGATATTCTCCGGTGACGGTTACTTTTACGATTTCTTCTCCGACGGTTATTTTTATTTTCTTGTCTTCTCCGTTAAGCTTCGGTTATCTTCTATTATTCTTCGATGATACTCCGGTTGTCTTCTCTGGCGAGTTCGGTTCTCCGATGTGGAAGTTTTCATATCTTTTTCTCTCTATATCTATATATGTATGTGTATATCTTTGCGTCAAAAATGACGAAATACACTTGGGCAAAATTTACCTTTTGTTTAGTTACCCACTTGGTCATCAAGTTTGATTACATATCAGAGTAGTCCTCAAACTTCTCAAAACTACAACGTGGTCCTTCTTTAGTTTTGAGTTTGTTGCTGTCTAAGTACTTTGTATTTGGGTTATATTCAGAGTGGTCCACAATATTTTGGGTTAATCCGATTTGGCACAAATGTTGCGGAAATTAGTCATTATTGGTCCGTAATAGTTTGTTATGGGTTACAGTTTGGTCCCACAGAGTTTGAGAATAGTACAGCTTGATTCCGATATCGGAGTTGATGGCCTAATATGGCTTTTATATTGTCTTTTATGATGTTTCAGTCCTTTGTGACCATTTTATTGGCTATGTAGCTATTTGATGCCCATTGTTGGCCTGCTCGAGTGGCGTTTGTTGCCTTTAATGGTTTTGATATCGTCTTTTATGGCGTTTTAGGTCGTTTGTGACCATTTCATGCCCTTAGTTGGGTTGTTTGGCCCTACGTGGTCGTTTATTGTCGGTTGTGGCATTTGTTTTGCCCTACGTGGTTGTTTATTGCCGGTTGTGGTATTTATTGGCTCTACGTGGTCTTTTATAGCCGTTTGTGGCATTTTATTTTTCGTTGCTTCTTTTATGTACAAGTTGAAGATATTTTTTGTTGGAAAAACATGTGAAATACATGGGTGTTTCCGAATGGTCGCTGGACCAACTTCGAGTCATTTTTTCATGCGACAGCGCTAAGTTGTTTATACCATACTCAACGTGGTTGAGTAGCCCGTGTGACGAGCTTCGCAACGGTATATCGCATGACCTATTTGGAGAATGGGTGTGAATACAAAGTGGCTTCAAAGTTGGGCTATCGAAAGCTCAAATCTGGAAAACGAAATGGTTAATGAGAAAACCATTTAGAATAATCCCATATTGGAAGATTGAGAGTTAATTTTACAATATATATAGAAGGCCAACCCATGTAGTTGTTAAACAAACAAAGTCCACATACACCTAAGAGTATTAGTGTGTACCACACATGCGCGCTCGCTCGTGTCTCGGGTCGCGGGCTTGGGCTTGGGCTTGGGCTTGGGATTTGGGATTTGTCTTGGGTCTTGGGTCCAAACCCAAATAGGGAGTTTTGTATAAAATACAAAAGCAGTTCCTAGAGTTTCCAGCAACAGAAACGCCAGCAATGAATGAGATTAAATGCTGCGGTTTCAGAATTGATTGAGCGGATTCTGGGGGTGTAACTCCCAGAATTAAAGACCAACATTTATGGCTGTGGTTTCATTAGAGGCTATAAAAGGCAGCTCTCCCCCTCTCATTTCAACACACCAGAATACACGCAACACAGCATAAGCATCATATAGAGAGAGAGAACCGCACCACCAACAGCTCGACCTGTGGTTCGGTGCCGGTTTCCATACGAGCCACTCTGAGATAGAAGTTGTACCTTGGGAACAAAGTCCCGTAACCAGAAACCTTTAAAGGTGGTTCGAGAAATATTGTTTAAGGGAAACTGCTCAGCAGTTGCCTCTTCTTTTATATTTCCGTTATTTATTTTTCAGTCATTTACATTCTGTTCATTTACTTTTCTGTACTGTTTCTTTTCTGTATTTACATTTTCAGTACTGTTTACTTTCAGTCTTTCTATTCTGTAATTTATTTTCAGTTCTGTAATTTCCATTATTTACAAAACCAGTCCGGCAGTTTGTTTTTTGTTAAAACCAGTCCGGCAGTTTGTTTTATTACAAAACCAGTCCGGCAGTTTGTTTTTTGTTAAAACCAGTCCGACAGTTTGATTTATTACAAAACCAGTCCGGCAGTTTGTTTTTGTTAAAACCAGTCCGGCAGTTTGTTTTATTACAAAACAGTCCGGCAGTTTGTTTATTCGTTAAAACCAGTCCGGCAGTTTGTTTTTATTACAAAACAGTCCGGCGGTTTCTTTATTTGTTAAAACACTCCAGCAGTTTAATAATTTATATTAATCTGTCTGGATTTTTAATTAGCGTAATTTAAATTCTGTACGAGTCAGGAATTGTAATTTATATTCCAATTGTGAGAAATAAAATTGTTATTTCCATTCAGTCATTTGTCTTTTACATTATTGTCTTTCAACTATTGTATTCGAAATAGTACTAAAACCCAACATTTTTCAATATCTTATAAATTGAGTGGGCGTGTTAAGATATATATAGTTAGTTAGTTAGATTAGTCTATAAATAACCACTTGGGTCAATTGTAAAACTTGGTTGATCATTCATATATTTCATTTTATATTAGAGTTTCTCTCTCTAAATACTATTGCGATCAAACCCGATCACCAAATTCGACACTAACTAACAGTTTTTTTCTTTTTGAAGATTTAAGAAGTAACAGTTTTAGTTACTCATAAATTAACTTTATACTTGTGGAATATGATTTTGGACATAGGTAGCATTGGATGTTTAAACCATTTTGGCAGCACTTTCGAATTTTTTTTCCTTCTAGTAAATTCATATCTTTTTTTTCTTCAAATTAAAGGGCACATTCCTCCCCCAGTACAAGAATTCTCAGAGCCGGCCAATGCTAAACTATGTGGCTTGTATTGTAATTTTTTAAAACTTGTGAAATTAAATAGGACTCCAAATCAATTTTTTTTTAATAAACTAAGGTTATTAAATTAAAATTTTGTAAACGCGGTTCACTGAATCAAAAAATATCTTAAGTTGAGAGCAATAAATCAATATTTTTGAAATCTGTTCCACTAAAACAAAAAACACATGGTATTAAAGTGAAATTAGCCTTAAGAGACCACACTTATCTTTCAACAAGGGCTTCGATTCTGTCACGTGTTTGATTTATCTAATTGACAATACTCTTATCACTAATACCAAATACATGAACTGTTAACACTAACACCTATAGACACGATGAACAACACATTTTGAAAACGTATTTACCCAATATATACCAACTAGTTTAAACTCACACGAGCATAATGCATGCCTTGAAATGGTAATTCTACATACATTATTCTATTGTAATATGTAAGTTGTCATAATTAATTGGCCATTATGATTTATAATCATGCTTGAGATAGAATTTACTATCAAACAAAGCTTGTGGCCCTTCACCACTTTCAAGAAGGAGTTTTTTTAAGGGTAATTACGAAGACAATGTAAATCGTCATTAGCTATAATTTCAGCACTTTTTGTACTTATACCAAATTGGGAGTTACTTATCTAAACATTAGGTTTGCGTGATTAACGGCCATATGTCAAGTCAAAAGTCTTGTCAATCTTGTGTAGTGCCCGACCACATATGTTTCCATTGGATTCCAAGATCGCTCAACAAGCCGGCAAACCATTTAGCTTTATATGTTAGATTTAGTTCGAGCGAGTTTAGATTGCAAGTTATGCCCGACCGTTTATGGTCCTATTTTTATGATGATTTAACTTAATGAAATTTGATTTTCTAAAAAAAAAAAAAAAAAAAAAACTTGTGTCCTATCTATATTTTTCTTATCACTTGCCGACGACAGAAAATAAGAGCAGGGGAACACTACAAAAAAATACTCAAATAGCGACGGGATTAGTGACGGTATTTTTTGTTACGAGCTTATTAGCGACGGTTTTTGTGACGGTTTTGTGACAGTTTAGTCAATTTGCAACAGATTTATGACAGCTTTTTAAATTAGCGCTTGTGACAACTTTTGACTCTCACTAAATCAAACATTATTTAATAATGGAAAGCATGCAGATCTCTAGGATTTGTTGTCTGTGAACAGATAAATCTCCCTAATCCAACGTACCACAGTAATTTAATAATTATATGAACTAAATAATCTTTCATTAAGTTCTCAAAGTACCCTCTATCTTTTTTTAAGATTTATATTTACTTAATTTACTACTTCGTTCATATAACTGGTGCTTATATATTAGTCAATGTTCAACATTAATTTAATCTTTTTTTTCCTATCGGCATAAGGAAATCAGTACACCATAGCTATTTAGTAACATGTTCAGAGAAGTATTAGATGAACTTAAATGTGATGTACATTTCAACAGATAAATGGCAGCGATAGAGTCATTTTTCATGAGCTCGTCGTGATTGTCATCGATCATAAAACATGTGCACTGTGATTCAAAAATTGTCATTTGTAATCTAGAAGGTGACATTTTTGCGATTAATTAAAATATGGCATTTTAAATCAAAAGAGCGAATTGTCAGCAAGTCGAAACCTAAACGTTAGTTTGGATAAAGATTTTGTACTACTGAAGTTCCATCATATCTAGATAGACAAGTTATCATATAAATTATGAAGATTCCACCAATGTAACGTAAGCACACACAATATGGTTTTACGGAGGTAGCCAAACTAACATGATTCCGTCAATATAAAGACCTGCTCATTCACGAATTTTATGAAAAAACTTAGCCACAAACTACATGTAAAACGAAAATAGTGATTACACAGAGTGACTGCAGAAAATAGCAACTTCAATCTAATTTGCTTTCGCGTTGCTCCTGATCGAGTTACAATATCCACGAAATTAGACCACTAAATGAATAAAAGGTGCTTAATGCAATAAGTTGCTAACAATAATTGACTTATAATTAATATATATACCTTAATCGATAAGCAATGTAAGTATGTAACTAAGCTACCTAGTTATATTGCGATACCTAATAAGAAAGTCCTCTGAGCCTCTCAACAAAACGGGGATGGAGGAAAGTAAATCATCATAATAATAGGTAAGTAACTAATAAGCATTCATAATTTTATGGTATTTTAGTGTGTTCCTTAAATCGCTTCAGATTTCATTTCTACTAAATTTTGTATGTTTTTATTAAAAAGATTAAATGGTTTATGTAAAAAAATTACTCCTTATCTTTAACGAGTCAAGATCTTCTCATCCTTCATGTTTTACTTTTTGTCCCCTTGTTTATATTAGCTCGATTGTCATTTTTTATGACTTTAGAAAAATGTCAATAACCTTTTAGAATATAATGTGATAAACTTAATAATTATAGATATAATATTAGTCCAAATAAATATTTTTATTAATAAATACAGAAATCATACTTTTTTCTGACTTAATAATTTTTTATTCTTTCATGGGTGAATAATTATTGAAATAATAAATTTTTAAAAATGGAAATTCAAAAAAACTTGTTTTTTGTACTTTTAGAAAAAATAAATAAAAAATTACCGAAACTTTGGCCATAAATTACAGATAATCTTCATTTACCTCTAATCGTTTTTACTATGGAGATCTCCATTATAACTTTCCATTTTGGGGGCAATACCAAAAAATTCTCCAGAAATGTCAAATATTCTAAAAAAATACTGGTCCAAACCTTTTCTTTCATTTAGGTCAAATATTTCAAAAAAGTACTGCACCAAAAAAGTATCAGTTATAATGGAAATTTTAATTTAGATAATATTTTCTCTTTACTCAACTATCTCTCACTACTCATCTAAAAATTACCACACTCTACTTCAACTCTCTTTTTTCTCAACTCAAATTTATACATATACTCTAACACAACACTTGTCCATGGTTTGACCACAACGGTGGTGGTCCGTTAAAACTCCGGCGACCCGTCACCACCGCCGTCAACCCCCATCCAATTAAAAAAAATCCAAAAAAACTAAAAAAAATATACAAAATTCGAAAAATGCAAAAAAATAAAATTACAAAGAAGATAAATTTTTAAAAAAAATCATAAGACAATTCAAAGAAATATATTTTTTTAAAAAGACAAGAAATACAAAAAAATACAAAAAATAAAATAAAAACTCAATCAAGAAAAATGCATATACTATTAATAAAAATGCATACACAATTGGAAAAGTGGATAAACAATCCAAAAAAGTTCATACCCAATCAAGAAAGTGCATACACAATTTAGAAAATTTTACACAATACACAAAAAAATGCATAAAAATCCACAAAAAGTGCACACATCAAAAAAACTGCATACATGATCTAAAAAAATGCATACACAATCGAGAAATTACATACACAATTTAGAAAAAATTACACAATGCATAAAAAAAATGCATACACATCGAGAAAATTGAATGCATAATTGAGAAAACTGCATACACAATCAATGAAAATGTATAGACAATCGAGAAAAATGCATACACAATCGAGAAAAATGCATACACAATCCAAAAAATTGCATACACAATCGAGAAAAGTGGATACACAATCAAAAAAGTGCATACACAATCGATAAAAGTGCATACACAATCAAGAAAGTACATACACAACCGAGAAAAGGGCATACATAATAATTTTTGAATTGTTTTTTAAAAGTTTTGAAGTTTTTTTTAATTTATTAATTTTTTCATTCTGTATACAATTTTCTAGATTGTGCATACCATTTTTTCGATTGCGTATGCACTTTCTTGGTTTGTGTATGCACTTATTTGGATCGTTTATGCATTTTTCTTGATTGTGTACACATTTTTCTGTATTGGTTATGGTGGCAGGCCGTCGGAGCTCCGACAACCTCTACGGAGCTCCGGCATACCACCATCGTCGCCGTCAACCCATAGGTAAGTGGTGGGTCGAATTATAGACTCAAACTATATTTTTAATTTGAAATTTGATGGGGTTGGCGGCAGCGGTTTGGCGGAGCTCCGGAGACCTCGTCGAATCTCCGACGGACCACCACCGTCGCCGCCAACCAATAGACAAGTGATGGGTCGAAGTATATGTCCAAACTCTAGTTGAGCAGAGAGAGAGTTTGAGTGGAGTGTGGTTGTTTGGTTGCGATATTAGTAGTAATGACACTAGTAATATGTTCGAATTATGACGGTATAACAAATGAATGTGATATTAATAGTACATACATGAAATATCAATGAAGTGTTTGTTTGTTTTTTATTGGTGTTGAACTATTTTACAAATTTATATTTATATTTATAATAAATAAACTTGTAAAATACATATACATATGATTTTAATATATATATATATATATATATATATATATATATACCACACCCCACTTTTACTTAAATACCATCATTTTTCAATACAACACCCCCTATTACTCCAAATACTCTCATTTCTAATCTCATATTAATAATAGTACCGTCTCAACTTTTCGTACCAAACACGGTATTTGTGGGCCCGACAGTATTTTTAATATATACTACCATAATCTCACTCTAATCTCATGGTACTAAACGAGACCTAAATGTAATGAAAAGTTTGGAGCTATGTTTTTTGGAGTAAAGTTTGAAAAGTACGAGTTATTTGACATTTTTTTTTTAAATAAAAGAGGGTTCCAACTTTAAATAAATGCAATTGCATTTTCCACCCATCATGCAATTGCATTTTCCACCCATCATGCAACTATATATATTATAGTAAAACAAATTAGATTTTAGAGTGTAAGAATTGATATATATGACTTGTTTTGGAAGTGAGCTTAATTGGTAATTGTACCAGGGGGTGAGCAGAGTTTGGTTCGGTTTTGGGTAAACCGAAACCAAAACCGAAATTTTAGTCGGTTCGGTTTCGTTTTTTTTTATGTTTTGAGAATAGAAACCGGACCGAAACCGGACCGGGCCTACCGGTTTCGGTCTGGTTCGGTTTTGATTTGGTTAACGGTCCCGATTCGGTTCAAAATTTCGGTTCTGTTCAAAGATTTGATCCAGTTTAATGGTTTCGGTTTATGTTTGATACTTTTATTTTCTTATCCATTTAAACAAGATAAATACTTTATAACATTTTTAATAATCACATTTACATAAGTAGTAACATTCGAGTTTGCATAGTATATACAATATAATAATATTATACACTATAACTAAAGTAATTATCTAGTGTATACATACTCATATAAGATCGGTTTTAAATCCGGTTCGGTTTTACATTTTGATTTCGGTTTTAAATCCAGTTCGGTTTAAATTTTCGGTTTATTTTCAGAGAACCGAAACTAAACCGAATTATGGCACCGGTTCTGGTTCCGGTATATTTTTGCCCAGCCCTACTTGGTACTAATAATTTGGTATCATTTCAATGATCATAAAAGACTTTGGCCGAATCAAACTCATTTGTCAGTCTTGACAATGGATTTGTTTTAATATATATCTCATTGTTATACTAATTTGAAATAAAATCCATCGGAAGACTTGACGTCCTGTACCAAATGAGTACTTTCAAAAATCTTGTCACAATAACTAGTAACTTTTGAAAGTGGGTACACCAATTGGATTTTGCTAACGAAAATTTCCCTAGCATATAAAATTAAAGACCATCATGCTCCTATTTAATTTCAATTAATTTTGTGTCATTATATTACAAGTAACATACACCTCTATCCGACACGACACAATACGTACACATTTCAATGGTAAATTTTTAAGTTTTATGACACGAGACAGTTAGCACACGACAATTAATAAATTATAAACATTTCATATATATATATATATATAGTTTTTATATATAGTTTATCAAAATAAAAAAATTATGAATATCCGAGTAATAATTAAATTTAGTTATTATTATTATTATTATTATTTTGAGTGATATAGGACAAAACTAAGTCACAAAACCCTACCCTCTGATACAGTGATACAAGACAAATACATATATACCAACGGCGCATCTCTCTCTCTCTCTCTCTCTCTCTCTCTCTCTCCGCCGTGTCCACCATCTCCTTTGGTATCTGTTCCTCTCTCTACTATTTTATATTCTTTTTTTACTTTTATTGTTTTCTGTTTGTTTTTTCCAATTAAAACGATTTGGTTGTTAATTTTGCTTATATTTCATTGAATTGGGTTAAATCTGATATGGCTTTTCTCATTGACAAAGAAACTATTACCTTTGTTTTTTTTTTCTTTGTATTAACAATTATACTTTTTTTCAGTTGAATAAGGCTGTCTCATTGATCCTATAGGTATTTTATTCAGCCAAAAATAAATAAATTGATCTTTAAACCTGCACAACTAAACTGGTCCTTAATCAGGTATTTAAATTAAATATACACATTTTTAGGTTTGAATTAAGATGATTTCATCAAGGAATTAGGTTGGATTTGAGGGTTTGACGTTGATTAAACTTACAATTTTGTCTTTTTTTTTGTAGTTAAATTGGTTTTGTGTTGATTATATGCTCTGGTAATGAGTCAATAATGTCTAGGTTGTAATTGATGAAATTCTCCTACTTAAAATGATTGAATTAATTGATTTGGGTACTTTTATTTGAATAGATTGGCTGAAAGATTATTAAATTCCTTTGTGTTCAGGTCTTAAGCTCTTCTTTTTGTTTATAAGCTTTTCACATGAAATAGCTAGAGGCTGTAAGCAGTATGAACACGGTTTCTTTTTCCAATATTAAAGAAACCGAAGTTGATGGTTTGAGACTTAAGAGTTGTGATGTTTCTTATTGAAATGTTATTTATTTGTTAATGTCATTAATTGTTATCTTTCGGATTATATGCGTTGATGCTGAACTATAATATGAAATGTGAGGTAATTGGAAAAATTTTATGCGGAAAAGTATATTGTAATTGATGTGGAGCATATTTTGTCCTATGTATAGTGTTTGAAGTTACCAGCCTTCTAAGTTGCAGTTAAGCATAGCTTCTTTGGTTATTTTCCTACAAGTTTGTGCATTTGTCAGCAAGCGTATAAGCTGATCTTGTTAAGTTTTCGTGTTCGGGAAACTAGAAGTTTTAAGCACTTGACACTCAGGTCATCTTTGAAGTCAGTAAAGATTTAATAATTTTGGCTTATTTTCTGAAAGCTTCATAGTACTTGTTTCATCGCAGCTTCTGAGCAAGTGAGAGATTTTTTAAGCTAGAATTAGAGTTTTGTTCATACACTTACGGCTTCTAGCTTTTTTAGGTGAAAATTTAATATATAATCTCAGGTTTTATGCAGTCAACTGATTACAGCTAGTTTATATGACAAAAAACTGTGCTTAAAAGTGCTATCAAACAAGGCTTGTATGGTTTGTGGATTATTTTGTCTCTAGTTTTTTCGATAAAATTTCTTCTACTTGTAGTTGTGAATCTTAAGCTTTCCCTTGTATGGTTTCTATGGGTATCATTACATCACCTTTCTGCTGATTTGACAGTAAAAATTATTGATGTTTATGAAGAAATCTTTTGCACTCAAAATGAATGTTAAATTTTCTTATGTCTTTTAGTTTATTTAAACTGTGTTCCCTGCTGAAACTTGCATAGATCGCTCCCAACGAAATCCTGAAAAAGTAGGGAGAAGAAAGAAAGACGAGACCATAGTATGTCTTGTGGGTTACGTGTGTTTTAGTTTGTGAGAATCATAACTGCTAATATAGTTATAATTTTGCTTCACTGAGATTTATGTTTACAGTTTTACCTTTTAGAGGTTCGGTTTGTTAACTTATAGGACCATTAAGTTTTCTGCTGCGTCGAGAATTTTTTGCAACTCAAAATAAATAGAAAGTGCTTATGTCCCATTATTCTATTAAAATTGTGCCTATGCTGAATCGACAAACATCTTTCTATAAAAACCAGAGAAAGCAGATAAAGAGAGATGAGGCTCCTAACACACAACATGCTGTCGTCCAACATCAAGGGAGTGACTAACGGTTTCCCCCTGCTTATCGAAGCTGAAAAAGTTGTAGAGAAGCAAGTGGATTATAACCCAGAATTTCTCAAGAACATGTTTGTGAAGGTAGACTGGAAAGCCCTAGTCGGTGCCTCACGTGCCGTTGGGTACACTGAGCTCCCTGAAGAAGCAGAGGCAACAGAGCTCGAGTCAGAGGACTTTCTTCGCCGCTTTCATCATGCGCTCCTAGAGGTCCACGTGGAAGAGGGTGCCCTTGTGTGTCCCGAGACAGCTCGGCGCTTTCCTGTCAGTAAGGGTATCCCTAACATGCTTCTTCATGAAGATGAGGTCTGAAAATCACTCTTTATTATTATTTGCCTAAATTATAGGGTTTATGGTTTAATGTTAAGGTTTGAAGTATGTGGCGAGATGAGATTGAAAATTAGATGTAATTTTGTGCTAATTTGGATTGGGAAGTTCTCAGTTTGAATGAAGTATTCGTTTTTGTCGGTGATTTCACATATGCTTCCAATTATTTCATAGTAGATTGAGTTCCAATTCAAATCCTGGTTCCCAGGTAGGAATGAGTAGCCTACCTAAGGTATGGAACTATAGATCGACAAGTGGAAACTACGCGTTAATCATATATGATGCTATTCACTTGGTACAATTTAATATTTGGTGTGACCAGAAAAAGCCTCAACTTGTCATGACTACCGAGTTGTACTCATACACTCTACTACGACTAAATTTAAGTTGTACTCATACATGCCGAGGATGAACATGTGGAATTATTCATGAGATACAAGCAATGTTCGAATAGGTGAGCCCAAGTGAAATTGAATGGGATTAGCTTGCGACTTCTAGAACATTGAAACATAAAAGTACAGAATCAACACATTTTCGCATAATCATTCCTTTATGTATCTTTGTATAAGCGGAAGACCGAAAGGCACAAGTCCTCTTGTTCTTCACGAATAATTTTCTACAGTAATAAATTGCCAACTGAACATTGCAAGGGGAAAATGAGAAAATACTTTCTGGGATAAAAAATCAATTACATCGAGGCTCTATTAATAGAGCTACAGTATATCGAAATTGTGTAATATCATAAAATCTCCAAAATCAAATCAATTATTATCTCGATGATTTATTTTCTTAACACCCTGAAAGCTAAGAGCATGGAGATACTGGTTGAACCGATTTTTTGTAGTACGTATCAGTTTTGGTTGAACTTGAATTTAAAAAATATGAAGATGCTCATACTTCTAGTCTCTCAAAAAAAAAAAAGATGAAACCAGTATTCTAAAAGTTCAGTCTAGGCTCAAATTAAGTGGAGTAAAGCCTAAAGACTTAACAGGTTAAACGGGACTAAGCAAATAAGACGGTGATTAAACGAAATTAGGTAAAAATATTTACGCCGGGCGAGCGACGAGAGTTAAAAGGAATAAAGTTTTGAACCTAACTGATCATAAGCGTACTGCTTGAGCAGATCAGATCTAATGTAGGTGCACTAATTTCCATTGATACACTAAAACATATTTATAAAAATGTAGCATATCATAATAGAAAAGATTAGTGATATTAATAAAGATGTTAAAGTGGTACCGGTTTACAATTTATTCCATATTTTATGTTTCAATCAATCTAGTGTTTCATGACCCAATTTTTTTTTTATAAAATAAAGTATGTTCGTTTTATTAAATTACAGTATATTTTTCACGTTACTGATAAAAAAAAATTCATTATAACTGATAAAAGTAATGTTATAGAAAAGAAACAAAATACACGTTAAAACAAGTTACACATGAATAAATTCATATAACATCTAAATCATCCGTTAGAGCGCATTAGAAAACCGTTAACCATGTCATTGTGGGTAGTAAAATTGAGTTGTTGTCTAATAGAGACTAAAACCTTAGCTGGTGACACTCCTCTAACCGACAACAACTCGACTAACGGACTGTACAAAATCTCCGTAGTGCGTGAAACAAAACCTTCCGTCGACTCCAAGATAAAAAGGGCAAAAAAGGAAGCTGTTTGTTACGCAACGTCTTTCGTGTTTAGTCATCTTCTTATCCTTTACTTTATTTGCTGCCTCGCCAATTTCGGATAAAGAAAACACGAACGAAAAGGGAAAGACAATAGACATGTCTAAGCATAGATGACGCCCTCGATCTCATGATGGTAAAAGAATATCAGTTGGTTTCAATACACCATCATCTAAAAGATGACTCTCACCCTCGTCTAAAAGATGACTCTCTTCCAAGCGAGGGGTCAATCGTACTTTTCAAGACAAGACGAAAAGTTTGTCCTGGACAAGGTTATGTCTTCGAATAAGGCGTCATCCCCTTAGCAGGAGTGATTCAAATTTTCTAAAGTTTATAATGCACTCACATTCTTCAGAGTTATAATGAAATTAAAATAATAAAATGGTCTAAATTTATGCGTGAGTTTTATAATTTTCTTTTTATATAATTTTAATATATAAAATACAACTTATGATTTTTTAAATTAAAAAATAACTTTACAACACAATAAAAACTCAAACAAAATTATAAAACCCTAGTTGAGAGCAATTTAAATTTAAATATTATTTAAAAATAGTAAAAAAATCAATGATTTTAATATATCTTATTTTATATATTAAAATTATATAAAAATAAATTACAAAACTCACGCATAAATGTAGACTATTGGATTGTTTTAATTTTATCTGTTAGATGAAACTCTAAATGATGAGTGCATTACGAACTTTAGAGAATTTGAATTAGAGAAGGATTCAGATAATCAGCGGTATCTGAAACACGCTGCTTACAAGCAATGCAAACTGGGAAGCTCGAGAAAACGGGATACACGAGCGCACAACTATAAGCACTGATCTCGAGAAAAAAAGACCCACCCTTCCACCGATCTCGACCCTTCATATTATTCAGTATCACCGACCTTACAAAATTCGCCGGTCAAACCTGGTCAAATGGACCCCAAGCGGGAGAATCCCACCTCTCTAAATATCCAATCCTTGGCGCCCAATTCATTTTCAACCGCCTCACTCTCTCTCCTCACTTCTCTCTCTAAAAAAACCCTGTGAGAGCTCCGATCAAATTCTAGGGTTTCTGTCTCTCTACCTTTTCTCTCTAATCTCTTCAAATCAAAATTGAAGAGAAGACACATACACATACACATACACATACACATACACATACACATACACATACACATACACATACACATACACATACACATACATACGTATATATATCTGTAGATCGATTTGTATATACATAAAGAGATGCAGAAGCTAGCAGGATTATCTGCGATGAGGAGTTTGGATAATTACAAATCGCTATCTAGTTCTACCAATTTAGCGACGAAAAACTACTCGATTTCGTCTAGGCCTCCGTCCGATTCGGCTTCGTTCGGAAGTTTCGCGAATTTGAAGCTAACTGCAGGTAATTTGTGTTAATTTGCTGATTTATGAATTTATTTGAGTATCTGAGTGTTTTCTGGGTCTGTTATGCTTAACACTGAAGTAATTTGAGTTTATTTGAGTATCTGAGTGTTTTTGGGGTCGATTATGCTTAACAATGAAGTAATTTCAGTTTATTTGAGTATCTGAGTGTTTTTTTGGTCAATTATGCTTAAAAATGAAGTAATTTGAGTTTATTTGAGTATCTGAGTGTTTTTTGGGCCGATTATGCTTAAAAATGAAGTAATTTGAGTATCTTAGTGTTTTATGGGTCAATTATGCTTAACAAGAAAGTAATTTGAGTTTATCTGAATTTCCAAGTGATTTTGTAATTGATTTTGTTAATCGGCAGAAAAATTGGTGAAGGAGCAAGCTTCTGCCAAAACCGATCTCGATTTGGCGGTACAGTTTCTCTCTCTCTCTCTCTATATATATACATATTTATCTCTGTATATGTGTTAATGTATGCATTTAAAGTTGTTTTCTATTATAAGCAAGCATTTTATGTCAAATTGATACGTAGGAAGGCTTGCGTTTTGCTCAGAGTCGCTAATTAGTGATTACTCGATTATGAGGTTAAAATTATCGTATTTGAATTGGATGTGACGATGCTTTACTGTGCAGCCTTCGCTGTTCTGAATGATCGAATATAGCAATTGCGTATGTATAAACTGCATATGCGAACTCACGGGAATGCATTTATTTGTTGAGAATGATGTATTTTCAATCAAAATCAGGAGTTGGAAGTATCTTATTTGACTATATATTTAGCCTCTGTACATGTTTACAAACAAATTTTTAAACGCAAGTATCATACCAAAAGTCGCAATTTTAATTAAGAGTTTGGAACTTGGAGGTATTGTAATGGAATGGGAGTGTATGTAGTGTTGCCTCTCCATTCTAGAACTTGATTATGTGCAAGCGCGGACATTGGCTAGAGATGCAAAAATGATGAGAATGCATGTTAGTTTTGAGAATGGCATGTTTTAGATTACATGCAGTTGAATGTTTTTTTTTTTAATTTGATTTGTAGCTTTTTTGTACTGATATGTGCTAAAAAGCAAACACTCAAAGGCTAGTAGTTATAAGAGATGCATATTTTCAATTAAGATGATAGAACTATCTTGTTGAGATTTTTGGCCTTTTTACACCACTACATGATAATGGATGAGCAAATATAGATACTCGGTTAGTACAAAATCTTGAAATTGGTGTTTTTGGCATACATCTGACTGGAGAGTTAGAGGTTGGAAATGCTATATGTAAATTGGACACGTAGCTTTCTATTTTAGTGCATATTATCAGCAAATACACGTGTATGTACTCGATATGTAAAAACTGGAAATCAGCTTACACGCATCGAGAATGGCATATACTCAATTTAGAAAATGTTTACTACTTGATTCGGATGTGTAGCATTCTGACTGTAAATATAAATGAAAGCAGTAAAAGTACATGAAGATTTAACGTTCTTCGGCTGAGCCTACGTGCACGTGTATAAATTGAGTACATACCCATTAGGGTTGTCTCCATCTCTTTATATAGTAGTGAGTAATAAGCATGTGGCGTATCTTGGAGATTGCCACTGCCATAATTAGAATATTACAATATCCATCATCATTATATACAATATCAATTAACACTCCCCCTCAAGCTGGAGCATATATATCATATGTTCCAAGCTTGTTACAAATGTATTTAACCCGGGCTCCACTAAGTGCTTTTGTAAATAGATCTGCCAGTTGGTCTTCTGTCTTCACATGACTAGTCTTTATGATATAACCCATAATTTTTTCTCGAACAAAATGACAATCAACTTCTATGTGTTTAGTCCTCTCGTGAAATACTGGATTGTTGGCAATATGGATGGCAGCTTGGTTATCACAAACTAGATCCATAGGTCTCGCAGATTTAAAACTAAGTTCCTCTACAATATACTTTAACCATACCAACTCGCTAGTGGTGTGAGCCATTGCTCTATATTCTGATTCCACACTTGACTTGGCAACAACATTTTGCTTCTTGCTTTTCCATGATACAAGATTTCCACCAACAAATACACAATATCCTGTAGTCGACCTTCGATCAAAAGGACACCCAGCCCAATCAGCATCTGTAAATCCCCTAACATGGGTATTGTCGTGATTCTGGTATAACAGTCATTTTCCCGGTGCTCCCTTAAGATATCTTAATATATGAATGACGGCATCCCAATGATTTGTTCACATAAATTGACGGAGACGACATAAATTGACTGACAACACTAGTAGCATAAGAAATATCGGGTCTTGTTACCGTTAAGTAGTTTAGTTTACCAACTAGCCTTCGATAATTTTCTAGATTATTTAACAAGTCGCCTTGGTTTGGCATAAGCTTAGTGTTAGGATCCATAGGAGAGTCAAGTGGTTTAGATCCCAATAATCCTATCTCAGATAATAGATCCAATACATACTTTCTTTGTGAAAGCGATATCCCCGAGCGAGATCTTGCAATTTCGATACCAAGAAAATACTTCAATGCACCGAGATCTTTTGTGTGGAATCGACGGCTTAAGAACAATTTTAATCTTTTAATACCATTCGAATCATCACCTGTAAGAAAAATATCTACATATACCAATAACACAATTCTACCAGCCGAAGAGTGGTGATAGAAGACAGATGCAAACCAAATTGCATAACTGCTTCACTAAACCTCTCAAACCATGCACGCGGAGACTGTTTCAAACTATATAATGCCTTCTTTAAGCGACAAACCAAGCCATACTCCCCCTGAGCAACAAACCCGGGAGGTTGCTCCATATATACCTCTTTTTGTAAATCACCATGAAGGAATGCATTCTTAATATCCAGTTGATGCAATGGCCATGAGCAAGATGCAGCTAACGAGATAACAAGACGAACCGATGTTAGTTTAGCAACCGGGGAAAAAGTCTCCATGTAATCCAAGCCATAAATCCGAGTATATACTTTAGCTACCAGTCGAGCTTTTAAGCGATCAATCGTACCGTCATAATGGACTTTTACCGTATATACCCATCGACATCCGACTGTCGTTTTCCCTTCAGGAAGAGGAACAAGCATCCAAGTACTATTTTCATGAAGAGCAAACATTCGTTTTCCATTGCTGCTCGCCATCCAGGATGTGACAATGCTTCAAAAACAGACTTAGGAATAGAAACAGATGATATGGATGTGATGGAAGAAGCATGAACAATCGATAAATGATCATAAGTGAATTAGAAATCGGATGTGAGGTGCATGCATGTTTACCTTTATGAATAGCAATTGGAAGAGTATCGCCTGTGTCGGGATCCGGAGACGTTGAGGACGAGGGCGAAGGGCTTGCATCATTAGAAGGAGGTTCAATTATCGAACAATTTTACGTCCGTGGGCCATAAACGACTCGAAGGGCCTGGAGGATGGGAAAGTGATGATTCAGGAATATTTTCAGAGAAATCGAGATAATGGCATCGGCGGTATTACTGGAAGCGGAAGAAAAATCATTAAGAGTGGTGGAAGTGTAACTCACTAAAATATGGGGTTGACTCGAAAAAAGTGACATCAGATGAAGTAAAAAACTCACGTAAAGTGGGACTATAACACCGATAGCCTTTTTGAGTTCGTGAATAACCAAGAAATACACATTTAATAGCACTAGGGTCTAATTTGTCAATTCCAGGTGAAAGTTGATGAACAAAACATAAAACAGCCAAATATGTGATGAGGTAGAGGAAACCGTGAAATGTGAGGAAATAATATAGATTGCGGGATTTCACCTTTAAGGACAGAAGATGGCATACGGTTAATTAAATAGCACGAGGTGAGGGCAGCGTCACTCCAAAAATGTTTAGGGACATTCATTTGAAACATTAGACACCGAGCTGTTTCAATTAAGTGTTGATTTTTTCTTTCGGCAACTCTATTTTGTTGAGGTGTATAAGTGCATAAAGATTGGTGAATAATACCAGAATTGGTCATAAACTCTACAAAGGGTTGGGTAAAATACTCTTTTGCATTGTCACTACGAAGTATGCGAACCGATAAATTAAATTGAGTTTTTATTTCAGCTCAAAACGAACAAAAATATAGAAAACAACTCGGAACGATTTTTCATTTAATAAAGCCAAGTGGTTCTAGAGAAATCATCAAATGTAATGAAGTAACGAAATCCCAAATTCGAAATGACACGACTCGGACCCCAAACATCATAGTGTACTATCATGAATGGAGCATCTACCCTTTTATTGATCCGGGGTGGAAAAGAAACGCAATGATGCTTCCTAACTGACATGACTCACAATTTAAAGATTTGACATGACTCAAACTAGGAACTGACTGTTTCAACTTATCGAGTGATGGATGTCCCAAACGAAAATGAATCTCTAATGGAGAGGCTGCAATGTGACAAGCAACTGAAGGAAGTGAATGCTCGCTAAATCGAGAAAGACCTCTCTCTTCACGCGCTACGCCAATCGTCCTCTTTGTCTTCAAATCCTGAATGGTGACAGAATGAGGAGAAAATGTCACTGAACAGTTGAAGTCTTTAGTTAATTTGCTAATGGACATTAAATTGAAAGGAAAAGATGGTATATATAAGACTGAGGATAATTTGACACAAGAACTAGGATGAGCAATACCAATACCATCAACATTGGTGGTAGCTCCATTTGCCAATTTAACATTAGAAAGATTTTTTGAATGAGGAATAGTACTAAAAAGATCAATCTTACCAGACATGATCCGTAGCACCGGAATCAATGACCCAAGGAGATGGTAGAGAGGAATTGGAAGAAAAGCATGCCAATGGGTTACCTCTATGAGCGTACAAAGCAATAGAAAGAGCAACCTGCTGACCAGCTTGGTACTTTTGGTACTTTAAATAATCCTCGGGTGAGATACTGACTAATTTTGATGTCCCAGTCATATATACCGGATTGTTCATTGACAACATTGTTAGCTACATAGGCTGGTTTACCATGTAAATCTCAGCACTGATTTGCTGTATGGTATAGTTTCACGCAATGCGTACATTTTTTCGGAGCACGTCCCCCTGGTCACTAGTGCGAGTACCGCGATTATCATTCCGGTGATTTGTACGACTGTTACCCCGATTATCGAAACGATTCCCATACAAGTTACGACTATCGATGCGATTTCCATTCAAACTTCGATTATGATTAGGAGCAAAGGAGGATTGTGGTAATTGAGTCGCCAAAGCGGATCGATCGGAAGTTATATTAATTGCCGGCTTTTGACATATTGCCCGCGATACCCGAGCATAAGTTTCACATAGGGACGGTAATTCAGCTCCACTTAGAATCTGCGCTTTTATGGGCTCAAATTCTGGTTTTAACCCTGCAAGAAATTTCAAAACAGACATCTGCTCTCTTTGCTTATTCATTTTTTTAACATCACCAGAGACGGGAAGAACAACATTAAGTTCTTCATGTAATCGTTTAACCCCTGCATAATAATCTCTAACAGATTTTTCACCTTGCTGTAACTCGATATACTCGCTAGATAGATCATACATACGCGACAAATTGCTCGAAAATAACTTAGTGATACAAGTCCACAGTTCACTACAAGTTTCAACATGGCTGCACATATCTAAGATATTAGGCTCCATAGAATTCCACATTAAACTAACAATCCAAGCATCATCCTTACTCCAGTTTTTATCCTCTTTTGAACCGTTTTCGGTGAGATGATTTTCTTTTCCTTGGCCAGTTAAAGACATTTTAATAGCTCTAGCCCATTGTTGATAGTTATCACCATTTAATTTAATAGTAGTGAGTTGCATAGGCATATGAGACTTTTCCATATTAACTCAGTGAAAACACTTAACAAACCCAGAAAAAAGACGAATCGCAAACCGAACAGCCAACGAACAGATTTTACCGAAGTCAAAATAAATAAAACCAAGTAGCAAATACCAATTGAACACAGATCTGAAACAATATAACCTGGTTTGAGCTAAAAAAAAAAGAGTAGCGACAACAAATACGTGTCGAAAACAGTCGAGGTGACGATAAACAGACGAAAATACGCAGGTAACAGTTTGCGTAAACACTGAAAAGAGATGGAGCAATTGTACTCGGAAGGAGAGAAAAAAAATTGTAATTTAGGTTAAGTGTATAGCGGCGGCTATGGTTTGTGGATAGCGGCGGCTATGGTTTTATTATAGTGAAGGCTAGGTTAATTAACTTGCTCTTGATACCATGTAAATATGAATGAAAGCAGTAAAAGGACACGGAGATTTAACGTGCTTCGGCTGAGCCTACGTGCATGGGTATAAACTGAGTACATACCCATTAGGGTTGTCTCCATCTCTTTATATAGTAGTGAGTAATAAGCATGTGGCATATCTTGGAGATTGCCACTGCCATAATTAGAATATTACAATATCAATCATCATTATATACAATATCAGTTAACACTGACAATGAACTATGATGCCTGTAGAACTCTAGGCTGAAAGTATTACAATTGAACATAGTATAGTACACAGCAACTGTAAATTTACTGGAAGACGGAAATGTTTTATCTATTATGTATTACTTTATTAGTGGAAAGTGGCATATTTTAAATTATAATCCGTTGAAAATAAAAAAAAAAATAATTTGAAGTTTATGTATGTATATGTATGCGTATTTGATTATAAGCAAGCAATTAGGTATATTTGATACATAGGAAGGCATGTGTTATGTTCTGAATGGTTAATTACTCAATTAAGAGGTTAAATTCTCTGTTTTGAATTGGATGTATATAGTGAGCTTTCCTATTCTTGGACTTGAACTAAAGAATTATGTGTGTAAACTTCATATGTTAACTCACTGCCAAACATGTATTCTTTGAGAGCACTTCTAAGCAGTTGGAAGTATCTTATTTAATTGTATATTTGGCCCTTGTATATTAGACTACTAGTACATGTTTACAAGCAAAACTCTCGAAGGCAAGTATTCTACTGAGAGTTTAATATTCTTTTTAAGATGCATTTGATAATAATCAAGCATTTATGAATAATTACAAGCAGGAAGGCACATGTTTTGTTCTGAATGGCTAATTACTCGATTAAGAGGTCTGATTTGAATTGGATGTAACGATCTGTACTATGTAGCCTCTCTATACTAGAGAACTGAATATAAATTATTACGTATGTATACTGCATATGAAGATTCACTGGAAGGCATGGATTTGTTGAGAATGATGCATTTTCTGTTATAAGCAGTTATAAGCATCTTTTATAACTATATATTTGGCCTTTGTATGCTTTGTACATGCTTACAAGCAAACTCTCGAAAGCAAGTATTCTACTGAGAGTTACACATTTTTAGTTAAGATTCTGGATCTTGGAAGTATTTAAGGGAACGGTATGCGTATCTAGTGTAGCCTCTCTGTGCTAGAACTTGATTATATGCAAGCGTGTATATTGTCTAGAAATGCAAAATAACTTGAATGCATGAAATTATCAAGGATGGTGCATCTTTGATTAAATGTGGTCAAAAGGTGTCATAGTTTAGTTGATCTATAGCTTTTTTTTATACTAGTACTTGCTAACAAGCAAACACTCAAACGCGGCAAGTAGTTATTAGAGATTCATGATAGAACTATCTTATCCGATTTGGATTTGTAAATTTAGTTTGGATTTGTGGTCTCTCTACATTAGTACTTGATTATGGATAGGCACAAGCATAAACTATATAAGTACAAACAAATGGAAATCGGTGGTTGTTTTATCAAATTTACATACGATTGATTTAGAGGTTGGAATGTTATATGTAAACTGGATGTGTAGCATTCTATACTAGGATTTATTATCAGCGAGTACATGTGTATATACTCAATATGTAAAACATTAAAAGCCACCTTACTAACATTGAGAATAGTATGTATCCAGTTTAGCGGGTGGTTTGGATGTGTAGCATTCTGATAATGAAGTATGATGCCTGTAGAACTCTAAGCTGAAAACATTATAATAGAACGTAGTATAGTGAACGGGGACTGTACAATTACTGGAAAACTGGAATGTATTAACAGAGAGTGGCATATTTTTAGATATGATCGGTTGAAGTGAAAACCTTGATTTGAAGTTCAGGCGTTTTTATACTCGTACGTGCTTACAAGCGTTTTCGAAGGCATACATGTAACATCTTATTGGTAGTTGCATTTTTCAACTGAAATAGTTGAAATATCTCATTGTAAGTTACTTAATTTGGATGTATAGTTATTCAATTGAATCTGATTTTTTATCGTAGTTTGGCAATTAAGGTCGAGTATTTTCTTCATGAGATCAAGGTTGTAAACATTTTTAACTGATGGTAAGCATACAACACTTAATGTTAGGGATATTCATGCATTTTTTTTTTGCAATTTCTAGTTCGTAAAATCATCCCTGATAGAGATATCTAGTCTTCTGATCAAGTCTGTTTGAAAAACTTATTATTTTTTTATTTACCTACCACCACTAAGTGGCAACTATTGGGTATTTTACCAGTCAATTGTCACTGAAATATTTTTGGCTATTGAATGTGGCCTTTTTAGTTTTATCATTTATGCATGTCTAAATGGAAGAATGAAGTTGAGGATAGTGGGTACTCAAATGGGGAGTGAAGAGGAGAAAAAACAGATATAAATGTGAGAAACTTAATTGTAAGGAAATATAGGAACCTTGATTTATAAGATTGATATGGTAGATGTTTTCCTATCAATATTTCTCGCTTACTGGGTGACCATTTGATGTGACAGTATTCTGCTTGGTGTCTTAACCTACTTTTGAAGAATCAAAGGCTGTAGTTTACGTTTTATCTGTATTTATTAGGGATGAGGTTTTGTTCATTCACATTCATCTCAGATGGAATACATAGGTTTATATCGTACAACATGCTTACAGCACTTTTGAAGGCACACATTTCTGGTAGTTGCATTTTTTCGATTAATTGAGATATCTCATTCTAAGTTACTTAAATTGGATTTATCGCTAGTAATTATTCAACTGAAACTGAACCTTTTCAACTTTTGGCGATTAAAATTCGATATTTTTTCATTGGTTTAAGCTTGTTTACGTTTTGAACTGATGGTTACAAGTAAAACACTTAGCCTTAGGGATGTCCATGTAGTTCCTTTTGTATTATTCACTATTCAGTTTGTTAAACATTGTCCTGACTCCTGATAGAGATATCTAATCTTCTGATTAAGTGTGTTTGGGAAGCTTTTTGTTTTGGGTAGTGGGTAGGAGACCACGACATTAGAAGACCACAAAAGACAACATAACAACAACCCCTAGATTAAATCATTAAATAAATCTCAGCCCTCCAAATGAAACATTGATCTAATTTAATTTGGGAGCCAAAACCAATTACAATTCTGCCCATTCTAAAATAAAATGGTAAAGTAGGTCCATCTAAGTTAATTCCCCACTTGTTTTCACTGACTTTTTTTTCACTGACCATAGAGAGGGAGAAAACTCTCCTCAGCGTTTAACCACATGGGTTTAACTTAACCCTCAAACAAATCAAGTATGATATTTTGTTTTTTTGGAACTTTAGCTTTGCTAAATTATGAGCTTTTATGTGCTTCTGGAATTGTATGGAGTATGGACTTTTCTCAGTTCATGGTTTTGCTTTGGCTTAAAAGAATGATTTTGTTATTTCACCAGAAAAATCAAATATTTTACCTTAAATGGACCTATTTTACCTTTTTATTTTAGAATGGGCGGGAGTTGTAATTGGTTTTGGTTCCCAAAATAAATTAGATCAATGTTTCATTTGGAGGGCTGAGATTTATTTAATGATTTAATCTAAAGGTTGTGGTTATGTTGTCTTTTGTGGTCTTCTAATGTTGTGGTCTCCTACCCACTACCCTTTTGTTTTTCTTTATTTAGCCACCACCACTAAGTGGCAACCATTGGTTATTACTAGTCCACTGGTATTTAAGTAGTTCTGGCGATTGAATGTGACTGTTTAATTTAATTTTATGCAAAGCTTGTATTAGTTTGTGGGTTGTTTATTGATGTGTAAATACTGGAAGTGGTGTATTTTTATCAAGATAAAACAGATTTCTGATACATAAGTTTAGTTAGAGTTTTACCTCTGTATTAGACTATTATTCCTTTAGTATCAGCGAATACATGTGTATGCTAGATAAGTATAAATACTGGATTCAGTGTGTATATACTGTATATAGTGTAATAGTGATTCTGTTTCCAACTCAAAGAGTGGTTTGTACCTTTTTTGATTTGGATCGATAGCATTCTGATAATGAACTTTGATGCTCATAGAATTCTAAGTTAAAAAAGTAGATGAGCACGTATGTGTAGTACTGTAAAATATATGATTAGTGGAAGACATGAAGGCGGTTGAAAACACCGTACTGTTCGTTTTGGCTGGAAGTTCTTATAGTTTTCTAAAATTCAGTTATTTGATAAAACATTACTACCTGCAGAACTGTAAGCTGAAGAAGTTAACAGAGTACATACATGCATTGGAGGAGAAACTTCAGAATGCAA
The DNA here is from genome assembly GCA_963920805.1 of Primula vulgaris. Classification (NCBI taxonomy): domain Eukaryota; kingdom Viridiplantae; phylum Streptophyta; class Magnoliopsida; order Ericales; family Primulaceae; genus Primula; species Primula vulgaris. The sequence goes on from OY987216.1 coordinate 20,422,815, forward strand.
TTAACGAAAACGCCAAACTGAAGGTGAAGGGGAAAGAGGATGAAAAGCTTTGGAAAGGATTGGAATCTAAATTCACTTCAACAAAGACTTTATGTGATCAGTTAACTGAAACTCTACAACACTTAGCTGGTCAAGTTCACAATGGTGTGTATTTCTTGTATTTAATTCTTTTCTATCTTGCCATAGATGCTCTTTACTGTCTTAGACTTTTGAATATGCCTCTACAGGTGAGAAAGACAAGGAGTTTCTTGAGAATAAACTATCTGCAAGTGCAGCAGCTCTAGAAAATTTGCACCAGCAGATGAAGACTCTGTCTCTGAAGTTAGATACTTCTGAGGAAGCTGTTATCAAGTGTAATATATCTTTTCTTCGTGACACTCCAGATCACTACATTATTTGTTTTGTTCATGAAACTTAAGTTGATTATACAGTAAGAAGGAGTTTACCATGCTTTTATTGAAGTTGAATAACTCAATGTCAAATGCAGGTGAGAAAGAATTTGAAAAACTCAGCATTGAGAAAAAAGACATGGAGAAGTCTTTTAAAGACGAGCTCTGCAAAGCTGCAAGTCTCGCTGAAGAAAAAGGTTGGCATTTTAACGCTATCTGTTAGAGGCACATCAGTTGATAGTTTCCTAGTGGATAGAGTAAAGACTATTATCTTGTGTATTATATCTGAGTATATGACTTATACTCAGTATATTAGGCAAAAGTTTACACCAGAGAGCTCTCATGAAAGTGGGTTTTGATATTTGAAGTACCATGTAGCACCATTAAGTACCAACTCTTCGAAGTATTCATACTAGTTTGTAAAAATGATACATGCAACAAATAAATACATCACAAGGCCTCGAACAGAATCCATCCTTATAAAGTCATTGGTTGCTAATGATGAATGATCTCATAAGACCTGTGACATCGGCTCTAGGCAATGTAGAACTTTATCAATATTTTGCATTATTTGGTTTTGTGTCTTTAACTCTGGAATCTATGTAGAACTTTATCAATATTACATTATTTGGTTTTGTGTCTTTAACTCTGGAATCTAAACCATCAGTTGAAGTTCCGGTAACTAAGTTTGCTGTTTGATAGTGTCAATAATATGCTGCTTGGTTGTGTGAAAAGTTGTAACTACTGCATTATGTTATCATTCGCAAATTGCAAGAACGGATAAAGATATTACATAGACTTTTAAAGAGCAAAATAGCCTTTGAGTTTTCTTTGCTCAGTATTTTTAGAAGACTATTTGGTGTAAGTAATATTCTGTGCTTGGGACGGGAATCACGGGATCATTGTCCCTATCACATATGTATATATTTATATTTAGATTACAAAGTCCCTCCACATTGTTATTCAAAAAATACATGAAAGCCTCTTTTCGGTTCGAAAGATTGGAACACCTTGACACAAGAAACACATTTATTGGTAATTTTTCATACTCTATTCTATTGCTTTAAGGAACATTCAATTATTCGAGTAATATTAGTAGAAAGGGCATGTTCCAACTGACATAGACTCAAATAGAAATGCTTGTGTGCTTTGCAAATTGTTGCAACTTTTAAATCATAAAAATGGTGTCATTAAAATTGCAAATCTATCCTTTAGTTATAGAGGCTATTGTTTTGGTATCAGTGGTATTCATTTAGACGTTTTTTGTTTTGCACTCAGATACTAAGGTCCAACATTTGGAAGCAACAGTAGAAGGAAACCGATTGGATATAGAAAGATTAAACTCGAAATCAGAGAACTTACATCTTAATTTGAGATTAAAGGAAGATGATCTTAAAAGCTTGAGAGCATCAGAAGAGACCCTAGTGAAAGAGAAGAGCGACCTTATATCCAGCAATGAGAAAGTTAGTAGACAACTGGATGTGGCTCTTAGAGAAATAATGAATCTCGAAAATTTTATCAATCTTCTGGGTGCAAAAATAGTTGAACTGGATAATCAAAGTGTCGCTTATCTGGAAAAGGTTGTTCATCTAAATAATCTATATGATTCTCACTGCAAGTTTCTTCACGAGGAGAAAGAGCTTGCTTTACAGTGTGCTAAGAAACAGTATGACCAGATTCACGACAAATTCTTGCTTGTTTCCTCGGAGAAAGATGTGTTACGGTTACTTAATGAGGAGTTAAGTGGTAAAATCATTGGGATTCAGAAAGATCAAGAATCTGCATTGAAACAGCATAAAGAGGATATTCATGTAGCAGAAGAGAAAATACAGAAGTTGGAATCCGAGATTGAAAGTCTTCTTTCGACAAAATCTCAATTGGAGTTGCGGATCACTACGTCAGAGGAAAAGCTTAACTCTTTAGCCTTAAACTCAAGCGAATCTGAGAGGAAATTGGTAAGCTTATTTACATACTCGGCATTTATCATTTTATCTATATTGGTATATGCCTAACAGTTTTCTTTTTCCTGTATGTTTATTCTATGCAGCAAGATTTGCTGGCAAAAAAATCAGCATTAGAGTCAGAGAGTAAAGATTCTACGGCTAAGCTGTTGGAAGAGATACAGAGCAAAACGGAAGAAGCGGATAATATGAAAAAGGAGATTGCAAAAAATGAGCAACTGGTTGAATCAATTAGGAAGCAGGTCAGTGATCTTCAAACCCTGGTAGAGGAGAAGGGAGTGCTTATTCTCCAATTTACAGAAAGAGAGAAGCTGCTGGAAGATCAGAAATCAGAGGTTTCTATCAAGTTATATTCACTATTTGGAATATAAAATTTTTTTAACATCAATAAGAAACTAATGCAGTAAATGATTTTAGGTCCAGCTGTTGCTTGCGGATACTGAAAACAAACTTATTGAAGCTAGGAGACAATATGATCAGATGTTAGAATGTAAACAATCAGAGCTGTCAAGGCATTTGAAGGAACTATCTCTGAGAAATGACCAAGTACTGAGATTTACCATTTCCCAATTTTTTCTTCTTAAATCTTTTTCAACTTTTCCTAAGCTTATTTTTGGAGTTTACATTTACTAGGCCATTAATGATATTCGAAGGAAGTTTGAGGCTGATAAGCTGGAGAGTCTTAATGTGGAGAAAGAAAAGGTTCTCTCGTAACATATTCAAATTGAAATATTTGTCCAATAAAATAAATACGTGGCTTACATGATTGCCTTCCAGGCTGAAAAAGCACTTCAAGAAATGGATAGGAAAAGCGAAGAGATGGTCGCAAAATGCAAGGAAGAATCACGGAAGTATTTGGTGCGCATACAAGAGGAGCATGCCAATTTGGTTTGTGTCTAAACTCAAATCAATTTAATAGTTTCTTGAACATCATGAAGAGTTATGATTACCCAAATAACAGATGTCATTTCACGTAAACTTAATTTAAATAATTTGTGCAAGTCTATTGGTTTTACTTGTGAGGAGTTTAAGTCACTGTAATTTTAAGAACAAGCTTCCCTCTGATTATATTTTGCTGTCCGTGACAGGGTTCCAATATAATAATTTAATGCTTTTCTAGTATATATAATATATAGTTGACAATTTTCTTTCTTACATCTGATGAGAAGGCATGTGATATTTTTGCAATTTACACAGAATGCTGAACCTAAAAGGTTCATAAATAAATGGACCTTGAACTAAAAACTGGAATACTTACTTTTTTCCCACGACTGCTGTTTTTGATCTAACGAATTCGTTATGATAATCAAACACGTAAGTCTGTCATTAGATTTATAATATGCTGAGGTGAGGCAGATGAAATCTGGAAACCTTTATAAATTTTCATCACTACATATATGCCAATTCATCTGTCAACTCAAACAATAATGTTGATATTACCAACCTTTTCAGGTGTCATTTATCCTTTTCTGACAATATAGTAAAATAAGGACAATGCAGATGTCTAGCTACTGCTAGCACATTGTTCATTGTTGTATGACACTTGAATCTGAAATTCTTGGTCATTATAGATAGCCAATTTAGGTACATATCGAAACAGAATTGGAAATCCTTTCGGTATAGCATCAGTATACAATCTTAAGTAATCTATTTGTAAGTTATCTTACAATATAGAAACCTGGGAATGTGAATGTCAAGGAACAATTCTTGTATGTCACCACAAATTTTGAATTGGAGCCGCGATCCCTTGGAGCAGATCGAATGCAGGAATTGATATATTCTTGTAGATGTGTCTGCATTACATAACTATAATGATACTATATATTAGACAGTTAATAGGTGCTGCTTCTCTATTAATTACATTCTTTTAGGAAAGCATATTAATCGTATCATGTTAACACTTTGTTTATGTTCTTTTTGGCAATTCTACAGAGTAGTGTTTTTCCGTATTTTAAGTGATATACAGCTTATTAATGATCATTTAAATATTCGTTTTGTAGGTCACCCGTATGCAACAGGATCATGATAAGAAGGAACTGACTTTGAAATCCAACCACAATGAAGAGTTAAAGCGTGTTAAAGTTCAAACTGAAAATGAGTTGAGACAGGTACTATAGGATGAAAATTCAGTCTTTTACTTATAAAATTGATCACATCCCAACTTTGGATAAATTTCTCCAGAAAACGATGCAACTCAAGACCGAGTACGAAGGTCATTTAAGTTCCTTAAGGCGTAATCATGAAGTCCAGTGCAGGGAACTTCAAGAAGAGTTGGAAGCCCAGAAAGACAAGGTGAACATTTCTTTGATAGTGTGCTGTGTTTAGAAATTACGTGCTTTCTTTTATTCCTTATGAGCAAACATGCCCAATAACAGGAAGAAAAGCAAAGGGCGTTGTTGCAATTGCAGTGGAAAGTAATGGGTGACAAGCCACAGGAGGATCAAGAAGTCAGTTCAAAAAAGGTCAGCAGCTTCATATCTCCACCTCTTTCTGTTTTCTTGTCAAGTATGTACTCAAGCATTCCTGCATACGCTGAATGCATTAACAATTTTCAGGACAATGCACTAGGATTGTTTCCATTTTATATACCTTTGGCGTGCATAATAATCCAAGTCATTCCCATATAGGCTAACATGGTTGAGCAACACTTGTTTCGCCTTGCCTTAGTTGATCGTGGAATTAAGCTACCCTCTTCACAACCTTACCAAAAAAATTCCTCCTCATGGTCGTAATATCGATTCTCTGTGAAAGTAAATCTACCAATAAATCGTCGATGGTGTACTTGTTTAGTGTATTTTTGACATTGGCCCACGTCATAGCTTTGAGTAGTTAGATTGATTAAGGGTGGAAAAATGTAGCTCCACTAGAAAATCCTTGGCACTCAGCATTTTGTTTTCCATAGTCCAATTATACATCTAGGCATGCTGCAAATAATATAAACTGAATTTTGATTCCATAGACTTGTAAACATGTCCATGCAGTCGAACTCATTCTTTACATGGCATGGATTTATCAACTACTTAAAAATATGACCTCTTTTACCGCTTTCTTTTTGTTAAGCTATATTCGATTGATACGGTCTTCAATAGGGAAATTAACCACACGTTCCTTTTTGTTAGTTGGTTTACGTGCTCTACGTAAATAATTAATTTCTATGAAAAACCTTGAGTTTTTGAAAATTTGTTATAACATAAGCACTTCCTGAACTGAAAAATAAAATTGACGCCAGACTGAACATGAAGCATTATGCAATGCGTGCCAATTCTCTGATCTTCCTCAGCTATTCCAGATATTTTACTTACTCTGTGAAGTGTTTTTCTCCGCTATTTTTGACTGCTTGTTTTTGTTCAATGGACACTATTACTTTGTGAATTATTTCGATGATACAGAATAATAATGTCTTTGTGAATGTTTATCAACCTGCTAGACTGCTCTGATGTGAATGATTACACACATTATCAGTAGCAACTTTTTATGTGATTATAATCTTTTCAACCGTTACAGAATTATTCGAAGACAATAAATTCTGATGGCAGTAAGAGAACTCAACGTGCTCCAGTCAATGTGGAGAGTGAACCAGAGGAGGTATTAAAGAAAATGCAATCAGTTCTGTTACTAAAATTCAGTGTCTTCGTTAAATCTGTTATATGTGTCTTAAATCTAGTGAATATTTGGTCTTCAGGATTCCCCTTATTGCAGGGAATTGCAGACTCCGGTAACAAATATGATGAAGGAAGTGGAGAAGGGGAAGCCTGGAAGTGTAATGAATATTCCTAAGCATAGTAGGAAGGTCAGTTATTTCTAATTCTTTTAAATCTCTTTAATGGGGGCACCAGACGGTTTCTCTTTTTGTGCATGCCTACTTTTACACCCTTATTCCAGTTTAAATATTTAAGTAACATTTTGATGGTAAGTTGCTATTCAGACTTTTTCCCCATTTCAGTCGATTAGAATACTCGGGTAAACAATTGTAATTATCTGACATTTTTGCTTTTCCTGTCGTGGCAGGTAACACATCACGAGTATGAAGTTGAAACAGCAAATGGAAGAACAATTACCAAGCGGAGAAAGACTAAGAGTACTGTTATGTTTGCGGTATATTTTTTTTTCCTAGCTCTGATAGAAACAAACCCGTGTCAGTTATGAAAGTCCTAGAGAATCAGGGCATAGTATCAAATTCTGCATTTTGTTTCTTCCATTAATTATTTATGGTCTTTTGCAGGAACCAAGAAAGCATCAGAAAAAACAGACCCCCAAAGTCAATACCCCGAGTGTTGTGCGTAAGGTAACTAGACACTGTTCTCACAACGAGGTAGTGAATTTTATAAATTTGGTGCTCAGAAATCAATATTCCGAATGAAAAAGAAAGATGATTATCATGTTTTGTTGTTCAATATCTTATGATGAGTGACTTATCTCAGCAAGGTTTTGAAGTGGCAGTATTTCAATAATTAGTTGAATAACGAAAATCTGAGTTTACAATTTACAAGTCAATAATGTCATTTACTGCATAAAACTGCAAATTTTTCTTATTTCTCCTCTACTAAGGCTGTCAACTTCGAATTAAGTTTGTTTCCAACTATATGCTTCATTGGCATTACAAATTCATTTAAATTGGATTGGTGCTTTTGCAGGGCATCAAAGCAACCAAGACAAACCCTTCCAACATAGGTGATTTGTTCTCAGAAGGATCTCTGAATCCATATGCAGATGATCCCTATGCATTTGATTAGCAGTAAGTAGTTCTATTCAAATATGCAAAATATAAAGTTCAACTAGATTCGTATGGAGTACTTCTTACTGAACATAATTTTCTTGGAGATACCATCAGTATATCTTTTCCAATTTTAAGTTTCTAGATATATAATCTTGTAAAAAGTTGACTTGTCGCCTATAGTTGGTAGTATGCTGTATATCCTCGGAGTTTGGTGTTAAGAGTTCACTCTCACTTTGGTGCATCCACTTCACCTGTTCATTTCGAAAAACTTTATTACAGTGGATTATCATATTGCACATATGTCCATTGTCGAACAGATATTCGTGTTTTTCGCCTCTATTAAAATTAGGATATAGACTGATAGAATATCAAAATAGTGAAGAGTGCCTCTTTGTTTATCTATTAGCTGATTTTCTCATGATTAGAACTGCTTCCAACATTTCAAATCTGGAAGTTTAGTATCTAAGCCAATTTTTATTACTGTTTTACATACTTATAATCAAACTTACTAATGATTTTATATTTCATTTGCAGCTTCCTCTGAATAAACGCAACGTAGATGAAAATTGTTCCTGATTAACTGTTAGACTGCCTCTGTACAGCATACGTCTTATACATCCCTCTGTTCAGGCGATCAACGAAAACTGTTCACTCTCTCCCACTTTAATTGATACATTCTTCTTTAAGTGTAAAGCTATTTTGTACTGTATGTAGGTGTCACTTTACACTGGTGTATTCTTAGTCTTTAGAACTATCATATACTGTTGCGTCTATACTCGGTACTTGCAAGCTTTTGCTAGAACAGATAATTTTGAGATCAATTCTGATTTACAGTGTCTTAGAGATACAATATGATGCGGTACAAGGTATTATGGAAATCTGGACCTGTTCATGTGTGTACAAAGTTTGATTATCAAGTTTCTGTGACCCTTTTTTCACTTGATATAGATCTACAGCTTCATAAGCCTAGATAACGTCTCAATAGTCTTTTAAATCCAACTACATGAAACCTAATAAGAAACAAAGTTAATTGAAGATATGGTTTAATCTGTATCAAAGGTGCCTCAGTAATGGACAAATGTAATAACTAACAAGTAAAGTTTTCATTGGAGCTGCATTACAACTGACTGTAAAGAACAATCTTCTCCCTTCATTCTACTAACTGCAGGTTAGCTGTCAAAATGAAAGTCACAAGAACATACACATAAAATCATATCGTCGTTCTTATAAAAGAACAAGTGGTAGGAGAATAGGCTTCTTTCCATTGTAGCTTCTAAAGAGTAAAGAAATCCCGAAAGAAAGGCAAATACTTGGTTCATCCTACATTTAGTAAGCAAATTGACTGATGATTTTCACCAGGTTAATCTAGAGCACACAGATATAAGAGTGTGACGAATGTCGGAAAATAAGTTTATAACCGTGATATTCTGAATCTAATTAGTAAAACACTTTTAAAAAAATGCCAAACTAAATTACAACACATTACACATAAGCAGTACTTAAACCGATAAATGTCCAGATAAGCCAAACAGAATCCGAACCAACACCTAATCAGACCTTCTGAATATATCAAATTTAATCTGTAAAACACTTTAGCATTTCTGAATTAGGTTAAAACACATCAGCGCAATCAAGGCCGAGATAAGCCAAACCTAATCCCAAACACACCTAATCTTATGCATTCTTCCAGGTACATACACAGATAAGCTAGACCTCGTAAGCCAAACACAAATCCAAACATCACCTAACCACATTTTCTTCAAAGTAAATTCACGACACTAAGCCTCAACTTCCCTAATCGAACCACACCGATTTTCAGAAGATGAAAACGATGCACAGAAAAAACAGCCAGAAACTGATACAAACCACTATCTTGAGAAGAAACTCGGCAAATCCACATAGCTTGATCTTCCTATTCTTCACCTTCTCCAGAAACAGCTTCGTCTTCAGATCCTCATTCTCTCTCCTCAGCTCTGTCTCCTCCTCCTGTACCAGATTCATCAAGTCACAGGTTAACAATAGAAATTGATAACTCAACTAATTTGTTAATTCAGTAGCGGATTGCATAAATACATTTACATACATACATATCATCAATAAAAGGTAAACCATAGAAATTAATAACGCAACTAATTTATTAATCCAGTATCGGATTGCATATATACATATATACATGCACATACATACATATATATCATCAATCAAAATTCAAAGGTAAACCATAGAAATTAATAACTGAAGTTTTTTTTTTTAATCCAGTACAGGATTGCAGATATACATATACATACATTTATTATCAATCAAAGGTAAACCATGTAAATTAATAACTCAACTAATTTATCAAGTACCGGATTGCATATATGCACATACATACATATATATCATCAATCAAAGGTAAATCATGTAAATTATAACTCAACTAATTTATTAATCCAGCACTGGATTGCATATATAACATACATATATATCATCAATCAAAGACAAACCACATAAATTAATAACTCATATTTCTATTAATCCACTACCGGATTGCTTAAATACATATACATACATATATATCATCCATCAAAGCTAAACCACATAAATTAAGAACTCAACTAAATAATAACCCAGTACTGGATTGAATATATACATATATATCATCAACGAAAGGTAAACCATATAAATTAATAACTCAACTATTTAATTAATCCAGTACCGGATTGCTTATCTATCCATCTATATATATATATGTATCATCAGTCAAAGGTAAACCATAGAAATTAAAAACTCAACTGATTAAATAGTCCAGTGCTGGATTTCTTATATATACGCAGAGATTTGGGATTGCTTAAATACGTATACATACATAGTATATCATTAATCAAAGGTCAGCAATAGAAACTAATAACTCAACTATTTTATTAATCCAGTACCGGATTGCTTATATATATATATATATATATCATCAATCAAAAGTAAACCATAGAAATTAATAACTCAACTATTTTATTAATCCAGTACTGGATTGCTTATATTCATATACACACATTTATATCATCAACCAAAGATCAAAAATATAAATTCATAACTCAGATTTTTTTAAATCCGGTACGTGATTGCTTATATACACATGCATATATATCAGCAATCAAAGGTAAACCATAGAAATTCATTACTCAACTAATTTATTAATCCAGGATTTCTTATATGCATATACATACATATATATCATCGATGAAAGGTAAACCATGTAAATTACTCAACTATTTATTAATCCAGAACTCGACTGCATATATACATATACATACATGTAGTATATCATTAATGAAATGTAAACAATAGCATTAATCAACTCTTGATTTTGAGCGTTTTTGCATAAAAGTGTACAAATTGATGTCTGTATATTTGCGTATATATAAATAATAAATGAAAGGTAAAACATAGAAATTAAAAACTAAAGTGATAAATTAGTCGAGTACCGGATTGCATGTAGTATATGTATGTATGTGTATATAAACAAAATTACAAAAAGAGGGAGAGAGAGACCAGTTGAGTGAGTTTGAGTAATGAGATGGCGAGGCGGTTATGCAGGGAAGAGAGTAGATTTGCAGTTTTCGCACATCGGATGAGGACACGTCTCTTTCTTTCAGCTGCTGATTCGTTTTTGCTCTCACCTTCCATCGTCTTCACCTCCATTTTCGCGGGTTAAATGGTTTTCAGTCACGCTTCCGATGCTTTTTTATTCTACTCTATTTTATTGCAATGCTTTTTTTTAGTATCTATGGAAATAGGCACGATTGGTGCTTTAATTGTGTTTTAATGCCGCTAAATAATTGGTTGATCATTCGGTCTATAGAACACTTCTTGTGAGCCACCTGCGTGCCGGGACGGAGTTACAATAATCCCGATGCAAATTTTTAGAAAAATACATCTTTTATTGTTACTTTTTAGAAAAAAATACTACAAAATGTAAAACTAACAAAATATGGTTGAAAAAGTTAGATATTAATTTTACAACTATCTTGTATTGATTTTACAATTTTTGTGGTATTTTTTATAAAAAGTAGCAATAAAAGACAAAAATGTAATAAAAATCAGTAAAAAAAAATAAAATTAACTTTGAAATATTTTTACTCATTTGTTAACTAGTATAACTATTTTGAGATTTTGTATGATTTTTTTCACACACAAAAATAAAATAAAATTAAACTATAATTCTGAATTACGATTTGTATTTTGAAATTATGATTTTCATATGAAAAAATATTTTTTATAGTCCAAAAATCCAGCCTCTATTTAATCTCTACCCATTTTTTCTTCTTCGGTCTCCTCCTCCTCCTCCTCCTCCTCTACCGTTACCGATGCTTTCATAAAACTGTCATTGTTGTTCTTAAAACATAAAAGACATAAAAGTAATAATAGAAAACTTACGAACTAAATATGTAATTATACCCCAAACTCCAAACCCCTCTTCTCTAAAATTAATAAATCGCCACTTTCTTCTCAAAAGCCCTAGCAGCCATCTCACTCTCTCTATCTATATCTATATCTATATATATACATAAATAGTAAATAGAGTGACAATGTCGCACTTTGGAAGGTCAGGACCTCCGGATATCAAGGACACATACTCTCTACTCGTCCTCAACATCACCTTCAGTAATAACCAATTACTTATTTAATTTATTAATCAATTGATTCAATTTATCTGTTACAATAGTATCTATATATCCTATTTTTTGTTAAATTTGTAAATTAATAGGAACCTCAGCTGATGATTTGTTCCCCCTCTTTGAAAAATACGGCAAGGTCGTCGATGTCTTCATCCCCCGAGACAAAAGGTTTTTATCTCTCAATTATATATATTTATATATTATGTATTATTATTTATTAATGCATTTGAGGCCATGACTGTTACTTACAAAAAGCACAATTATATTCATATTGCTAGGGTGTTATTCAGTGTGTTAGGTGATTATATAACAATATTATTTCTGTTAACAAAAGAGCGTACAATCAGAAAATCACAGTAAAAGTAATGAAAAAAGGAGCAGGAAAGCTAGGTTTATACATCTTAAATGTAATGTATCACAATTCCAGGGCTATTTTGGTAAATTATTTTAAAATCCAGAGGGTCATGTGACCCCTCTAGACTCAGTTTGGTTCCGCCAGTGCACACGCACACTCTAAAAGAGTATGTATCTATAAGTGTTTTGGTTGATTTATGTTTTAGTTATTGGTTTTTGTATTATTCATGTTTTTCCAAGTATTGGTTTTTTGTTTTATTAATGCATTTGAGCCATGATTATATATGTATATGTATGTGTGTATACACACGCACACACTAAAGGAGTATGTATCTATCGATGTTTTGGTTGATTTGTCCCTTTAGGTAATGGTTTCTGTATTATTAATGCATTTGAGCCATGATTGGTTAATGTATGTGTTTAGGAGTATGTATCTATCGGTGTTTTGGTTGATTTGTTCCTTTAGGTATTGGTTTATGTATTATTAATGCATTTACGCTATGCTTATATATGTATGTGTGTATATATTTATAAACACACACACTTTAAAGGAGTATGTATTTCTTGGTGTTTTAGTTGATTAGTGTCTTTAGGTATTTGTTTTTGTACTATTCATGGATATAAAGTATTTGTTTCTGTATTAGCATATGACTATATGAACCATGATTATATATGTGTGTGTGTACACACACACACACACTAAGGGAATATGTATCTATCGGTGTTTTGGTTGATTTGTGCTTTAGGTAATGATTTCTGTATTATTCATGGATTTAAAGTATTGGTTTCTGTATTATTAATGCATTTGAGGCCATGACTACACACACTAAAGGAGTAAGTTTCTATCCATGAGTTAGTTGATTTGTGCTTAGGTATTTACTTTTGTATTATTCATGGATTTAAAGTATTGGTTTCTGTATTATTAATGCATTTGGGGCAATGATTTGAGTCCTTACCTACGATAATGGTTAATGGTCTTAAACTGTGTAAATAAAATGCATTTGGTAAATCATGGGAAGTTACAGAGCATGTCATGTTGGCAGTCTGAATTTATTAGTTATGGTTTGAGATCATGTTTATAGGTATTGTATTGTATGATTTGCTTGATTGACTGTTTATATGCAATTGCAGGACATTATAATCATTGCTGGTTTATTAGTCACAATTTTTTTTAATTACCCGTGTCCTGTAAATGACAGGCACATAATACAATGTTATTATTTTTCCAACTCACGGCTAGTTATTGTGTATTATAGAATTTGTGACCTTGGGATCCTGTGGTTTCATTTACGACCGATGGTTTTTTTGAATTTTTCTGAATTGGGTTATAATTGTACGTACTTACAAGTAAGACAAACTACTAGCTCGCTTGTTAGAATTCAACACAATTGTGTTTATTCAAATTGCAAGCTAAAATAGCTATGGTTGTTGATGAGGTGCTAGTCGTTCTCGAAACCAATTATTGAGAAAAAGACTGCTGGTTAATTTTGCTGTTGTGTCTAGTTATATCAATTGCTAGAAATTTATCGTTTTTTTTTATTATTCCAAGCTAGAAGAGTGATAGCTCTTGATGAGCCGCTATGCGTGAGAAAATATTTGTTGACGAAAAAAAGGTGCATGCGGATTTAATTATGCTAATATGTCCTGGCATGTCACAATAATGACAACAAGATAAACACAATGCTTAATTTTATGTTTTTCCTCCATAGGCATTTTCGTTAATTATCTAATGTTGCATGTTCTACTTTACTGGGTGACACTGTGATGGCCGTGAGAAACTTTGGCAAGCATATTGGCCTTTTTTAGTTGTCCATGTGGTTACATTAATAGAATAATAGTCCACTAGGTTCTATTTGGCTCTTTTGTTATATTCATTTTTTTTACCTCCCTTATTGCCATTAGGTATGGTTCCGCATAAATTGTGTTTGTAGTTTTTGTGATTGTCCTTATTTAGCAACATTCTGAGACCTAAATTTGTTAGGACTGGTGATTCACGTGGATTTGCATTTGTTCGTTACAAGTATGCCGATGAAGCCCAAAAAGCTGTTGATAGATTAGATGGTAAGTTTGGTTTTGTCATTTGAACCCCATAGAAGTTTCGGTATTTTGCAACGTTTTACTACAATTTGTTTATTTTACAATTAAAATGAAAATTTTGATTTCTTGTGTGGTTTATGTCAGGCCGTGTTGTGGATGGCAGAGAGATTATGGTGCAATTTGCCAAATATGGTCCTAATGCAGAACGAATGTAAGTCATTATTGTTTTGATATATAGTATTATCCTGTTCATAGGTGAACTATGTTTATGTCGCTTACAAGTGTATATGGTCCTAATGCAGAACGAATGTAAGTCATTATTGTTTTGATATATAGTATTATCTTGTTCATAGGTGAACTATGTTTATGTCGCTCAAGTGTTATTTGTTTCTGAAAATTGAGGATATTTTGTTATAAATTTACAGTTCAATTTGAAATCTTTCCCTGTGATGTCTTTCCATAATGTCTTGCCTTCAAAAAAATTCATTTAAACTTTTGGAGAGCCATTGTTAAGTTTATTTCAAAATTCTTGTTGTTATCCGTTTACTTCCTTTGTTAAGTCGTAGTTTGTTGACTGTTACTACATGCTAATGGGTTTCAGTAAAGAAGGGAGGATAATAGAGCCGGTATCAAGGTCAAGAAGCCGTAGTCCTCGACCAAGGTATTACTGTTTTCTTAAAATAAATTCCCTAAGTTTTTCTAATACAATACTCTTGTACTTATCGTTAATAGAATCATCCAGACCTGCATATGTCGTGTTATCAGATTCTCAATTTACAATTGCGAGTCGCCTCAATTGTTTTTTTTGGGTGAAAAAGTCATTGAGTATCATGCCTGCAGTTTCCCAACATTTTGTACCTGTTCTTAACTTTTCGTATAATTCTTTCATAGTGGGTATGTAAATTGCTATTAAGTAACTTGGCATTTCATTTAAGCTCTGATCTGCTGCATAATCCTATTAATATCAAGGTTTATCCTGTTAGATATGATTGCCTTTCAAAGGTCTATTAGGCTTCTGTAGATAGGTAAGTGGTTAACTTCAGAATGATGCACTTTTAAAGTATTTTTTATGTGAAAACTTAAAGAGTCCAATAGTTTGCTGGGTCTTCAGAATTATCATATAGTTTCCCACGATACATTGATTATATGTAATTATTTTAGAAATATGACTAGTTTTTAAGGTAACTATCTGATATCGTGCATCTTTTTACTACTGCAATATGACTATAGAAGCAAGACGAGTTTCTTTCTTTATGTCACAAATATATGGAGCCTTGTCAGTATCAGTCTCGTGTTATTGTAAAAATTTCTGTTGGTAGTTCTTACTCTTTGTTATTTCTGGAAAAATTTATGATTGCGTTTGAAACAGTCGGTTGAAAGATTACAGTGTAACTGTATTTCCATTTTCAATATAATCTAAGGCACAGAGACGACAAGGACAAAGATTACAGAAGGAGAAGCCGCAGCAGAAGCAGGGACAGATACGACCGTGATCGCCGCCGCCGAAGCAGAAGCCGCAGCCGTAGTAGGAGTCCTCGAAGAGACCGTGGAAGAGACAAATATGATGATGATAGGCGTAAGCGAAGCCGATCTTATGGAAGGTACTTTGTTTAATTCTAAATAAAATGTTGCCTGTCACATTTTTCTGTGTAATTAAAGTTTTGTGCTGTAACATATCACCATATTTTGGTTTTGTATACCAACCACCAAGACTTACCAATTAGTACGCTGATTTTACCTTTTTCAATGATCTTCGTAAACTACATAGGAAAACAACCATATATCGGAGACAAACCGCTTATTGTATATTGAAATAACAAGATAGAATAGCTTATAAAATAAAAAAGAATGATTAAGTAGCGTCTGTCTATTTTTATCGAGACTATTTAGCATCTCGGCCTCCGACACTTTTTTCTTCCATTTTGGTAACTATAAATGTATTAAATTAGTAAACTAATCTATATGCGGTGATTTACATAACTCCAATTAACCCCTCTTTGTTCTCTGTGGAACTTTTGAGTTCTTCAAACTTTTGAGTTATTCAATTCCTTTGGTCATATTTTGCAGTGCCTCCCCAACACGTCGTAGTAGGAGTCCTCGAAGGAGCCCCTCTCCACGCAGGACACCTTCACCAGGAGGAGGAAGCCCTAATGTCCGTGATAAAAAAGAACGATCTCCTACTCCAAAGAGTGTTTCTCCTCGTGGTCGGCGTGCTGGTTCTGTTAGCAGGTCTCCTCGCTCAGATGCTGATGTAAGTGATAATCCATCTATACAGGGCTTCTTTGGAGTAGTAAATAAGTTTGATTTTATGTTATGAAAACTTCCTAGTTCATCAAACTTAATAACTTCTATTTAATTCTGGTAAAAAACCATGAAAACCCATAGTTTTTAAGGTGGTTAATAAAATGAAGTTTAACTTTTGATTAAAATAAACTGACCTTTCTTGCTGTAACCAACCAGTTTAAGTTTGATTTTATTCCGTACGTTTGAAATTGATTCACTGAGCAGTTGATGCTTATTTTTCCAGGACTAGAAGGCCCCGCGTTATGAACTCCTGCTTTTGTTTCTTTCAACATTCTGCTTTTAGATGCGGCCTTTGTGCAGTTGGGAATGTGAACTTTTGAATGTTGAATCGACTTGTAGATTGCTAAAGTCTATGTGGTGCTGGAATTTAAGGTTGCCTACTTTCTTTGTTGCACTTGGAACATCATTTACTTTCTACTATTTGTGTTGGACATGGTTGATGGATTTATGATTCTCTAATTTTAATAGCCTTGTTTATTCCTGCTTGCATGCTTATTACAATCTTCTTTAAAACTACAGTGGTGAATACCACTTATATACCCTGCCGAAACCAATTGAAAATTCGTCAATTGTTCCTTGGTAATATGACGTAGTATATACCACTGTGGTATAGTCTATATTCTCACATGTTGATTGCTTCAGATCAGTTAAAGGTACTAATTTTTATTTTATGTTTTGGGGAAAAGTGTTGATTGTTGCTGACCGCTTGATGATAGTAGCTGTTGATGCTGTCTTTACTTGGCAGTATTGGTTGATATTATATGCTGCTAGTTGATTAAGTCCAGTGTTACGGAACAAATTTGCTGGTAAGGTTTAGAACTTGCTTCACGAGTAAAAACCCTATTAGGATTCTTGATTTTGTCTTAATTGTCTTGTCATTTTTACCGGACTACGAATTTTTTTAGTCGGTGAGGAGTTAGATGCATGTAGCTGTTGCTGTTCAATTATGGAGCAGATGCACCTAGCCCTGATATTGGTAGCTGTGTTTAAAGACGGTTGCAGCCTATTTGCGCTGTAATGTTGGTGATTCAGTTAGATTGCTTGACCAGGTGTAACATATTGGGGCAAGGATCCTCGGCAGTCGTACTATATAGATATAGACTGCTGGTCAAAAAGACCAAAAACCCAAGCTAGGTATTAGGTTACTCTGTTTAGGAAATGTAATTGTGAGGGTAATCTTATACTCTCTTTTTAGCTTATTATATATATTTCTAACTATTAGTCCTCTCTTAATATTGAATGTGATGGATTTCATCTATGTTTTGTTTTTCTCATTCTCATTCTAACTTCAGCTTTTAACGAAATATAAGAACGACGATGCTTTAATTTGTACTTTGAAATGTATTCTAAATTAATGAGTTTTTAATGGATGTCCACAATTTCGAAAACAAAACAAAGAGTATTCTTGTACATAATTCATTTGGACTGTATGATTACAAAAAAAATAAAAAAATATTTGGACTGTTGAGGATGGATGTATATAATACTAAACTTGGGACTTTGCAAGGAGGAATTGAGACAGGGACAAGTAGAAAACTATGGAGAAGATACAGTTATAATAGTCTTATAGATTATGGCCTTAGGAGAAACAAGAATGAAAGTAATTTTTCATTTTAGTTGGTTTATAAAGATGAAACATGCACTGCTCACTCAACAGTAGTACCACAATAGACTGCTGAGGACCCATAACAAAACTTAATTTTTTCATGACCTCTATTAATAAAATAGTTCATATCCACTTCGAAGAGATTGCTTGAAACTCCTATCGTGATGAGAGTAACATGACTGGCTTTGTGACCATGACACACATCTTACATGCAAACACAATTATATATTGATATAAAGCTCAGTCCATCACATCACACATTTGAGCATCCATCTACTTTGGGCAGCGACGACAACAATCCTACTACCACCGATATTGACACCACAACAATAGATACTTTGATAAACTATAATCATATAAAAGATGAAGTTGAATATAAAAGAGTTTCTATCAATCTCTTCGATGCTGTCAAGTTCAAATACCTTCTCATTATTAGTCCCGAAACTATCCTTACAACAATCCCCATGAAAATACAAATATACAATTTCTGAACCATTAGATGTCTGGAGTGAACATATATTTATAATCAAAATATACTACCAAACACATCATTTGTGTGTTCCACGAGATTTTGTCCGATCGCGGTTGCAATATTCCCCAATTAGGCTCATAATGTATACGTAAGAGATTGAGCTTAATTGACACAAGTGTGTGTTTTATTTTTATCTAAAGTTAAACCAGATAATAATAATTCCGCAACTAAATAAGACATTCAAATCTATAAACATTAAACAAAGGGAGTATTGTGTTATGTTGCACGGAAACTCTAAAAAAGGATAAAATTATTGTATTGGACACGAAATACTTATAATAAAAACTACACAACCAGATGAAATCGTTTAAATCTATACATCAAGAAGGTGTTGGACTGATGCACGAACACTCTAAGAAATGACAAGTGTTGTGTCAGACATGTACCCGTGTCAGACACTACTCTTCGTCAGTTGCGATTGATATATTTACAATTTTCTTGTTATGGTAAATTAAATATCTATATATAAATTGTTGTAGTTAATACACTGTCTTTAAATAAGGGGCACATACAAAAACACGTGTAATTTTAACCTACATGAGTTTCTTATCTCAATTGCTAAAAAGTACTCCTATAAATTTAAAAGTTAATTGCAGTGGTACAATTTTTTTAGATATTTTGAGATATGAAAAATTCAATAATCATATTTGCACATGCATATTCGTAAGGAAAAATTATTTAAGGTCGGATGGAGTATATTTATAATTAGTAATTATCATGCTGTGTCATCTGTACAATTTAATATTTTTATCTTTTCACGTTGTTTGACGGTTTGTATCGTATCATGTGGTATATGGCACAATTGGAGTCCAATCATAATCCATTCCGGGAATTGTGAAGATGGGTCCAAACTCATACGATATGGGTGATACCTCACCGTAGTTTAGCCCCCACCTCTATAATACAAAATGATACTAGTGCAATAATTCCTCACTTAAGTAACGGAATCAAGGGCGGAACCCGTGTGATATTTTTGATGGGTTATTATGTAAAAAATATGTCAAATACAACATAAAATAAACAAGGTGTAATATAAAAATAAATAATTTTTTTATATATTTACCATAACATAAAATAAATATGAAATTCACACAAATGATATTGAGTAATACAATATTTTTTTAGTAATATTATTTGGAAAAATACAATGGTCATTTACGAAATTTGGTAATTTTAAGTTAAAAATAAAAATTTCAGAAAAAAACAGCTAACATTATTTAAACTTCTAAACTCTCACTACTTTAAAACCAATTTTACCACTACACATACAACTCTTTTGTTTAATTAGGAGTGACCATCAATGTATATATCGTATAAAAATTTAAATTACACAAATAAAAAAATAAAAATAAAAAATAAAAATCGCCGCCGGGTGGCCACGGCTATCCCATACACCCCCTGGGTCCGCCCCTGAATGGACCCTAATTACTGTTTTTTTATTATCTCTCATTTGGAGGTAAAACATGCGAACCGACAGGATTCAAACTCTTACGGTGACAGTAGTATACTTCGATAACAATCCCAAGCTACCAACCACTTCCTCAACCCTAATTACTGCTTGCCCACGTGGGTTTCCCCCCACTAACTGTCCACGTGTCATTATCTCCTTAAACGACGCTTTTAGACTACCTACCCACTGATCTTTTTACACGTCAGCATTTTAAGTTTCGTTAACGTCATGCAGCGTCACCCTTCTGTCATTTTTTTTTGTTTTCTTTTCACTTTTATTGTTCAGATTTTACCTCTTTCTAAATGAGATAAATAAATTATCAAAAACAACCCTATGAGGTTTGACTTTTTTGCTTAGTATAGTAAGTAATAATATAATTCCTCCCTTCCATATTATACGTGATATATTCCTCCATTCCATATTATAGGTGATATGGAAATGATGTGTAAATTTAATCAGATTTAAATATATAATTAAATTATCGATTCATTTTTTTTTAAATAGTTCAAATGTTAAATTGTATGATAAAAATTTTAAAAATATTATTTCAACAATTTAGATACGAGTTATTTACCGGTCAAAGTTACTCGTAGTTTCGTATATAAGTTCAATCATCACCTAGGTATTTTTTGCGCAATTCCTTTAAGCAATTACAATAGCCTTTTTACCCTAAATTCACTGTATAGACAAAAGTTTTGAATTAAATTGGACTACATAGACTATTTGTATATTTTGGGCTTTTTAATGCCTTTTTAAATTTTTGTAAAAATTAGAAAAACTGTTACAAAAATAATTTTAATTTATAAAGTTGAGTTTTAAATTTGTAAACCTTAGTTTTGGATTTTATAAAACTCATTATATAATTTATGAATATTTTTTTAACAGTTTCCTATATGTTCAAAATAAACAAAAAAATGCCAATTTTTTTATAAAACTGAGAACAACCTTTTTTTTTTTATTATATTAAAACCCATATTGTAATTTTAAAACTCTTCTTTATAGTTTAATATTTTTTTGGAACAAATTTCTATTTTTTCATAAATAGTCAAAAGAAAGTAAAAAATAAACGAACACGAGCCGAGCTCTTAGCAAAACGAACACAAAAATTTTCACGAACTTTTTGCTTTGTTATCACTCCTTTTGGCCAGTGGCAGAGCTAGAACTTCTGTTCAGGGGGTCATATTTCCGATTAAAAAATAAACAAGACAACTCGGAAAAAAAGTTACTATCAAACACAAATAAGTCACTGATATTTCCGATTAAAAAATAAACAAGACCTCAGAAAAAAAGTTACTATCAAATACAAATAAGTCACTACTCCAAAACTTTTATGATTCGATGATTATTTAATATGACTATAAAACTTTTCTTGATATAAATTATAGAAAAAAGATCATGTTCGAGAAATAAAATTGTTGTAGTCTTATAGATCAATCTTGTTAATTTATTATAGTATGTGACTAGTGGACTTGCAAATAAAATAGTATGGACCAAGTATAATTTTATTTTTTTGGTTAATGGACCAACTATAATATTTTGAGGACAAGAGGAAAATTTTGTAATTTTCATAAGAACTATCGGCTTGACTCAGCGAAATAACAAAGAAAAATTACAATGGATAGTACTGTTTCTTTCAATTTTGTCTTTCACATGCTAGGAATTATTGTTTGTATTGCACTTGTAAATAGTAAGGGTATAAATGTACTATCACTATCAAAATAGGAGGGGGTTCATACTTCATATGACCCTCCTAGCCCCATTGTGCCTCCGCCACTGCTTTTGGCAACTAGACAAACACTCAATGTTTATATGCATGGCTGTAGCTTTTAAGCAAGAACATAGTTGTCTTTATACTTTGTTTCAAAAAAAAAAATTAGTTGTCTTTATACTAAGGCCTTGTTTGGTTCAATCTTTAAGCTTTGTTTTGTTGCTTGAAAGTTGGATTTCAGTTTGTTAAGAGCTTAATAAGCTTTTCCCTCCTAAAAGTGCTAGAAGCTTTAAGTTGGGTGGCTCCAGGATCCTTGTTATGAAGACTACAACTTATTTGCCTTTAGCTGCAACCATATACGAGCCCGTAGCTCGATACAAAGCTAGGGAGTACTATACCCATTAAATTATGTTTGAAGCGATCAGGTATTCGAATATTGATCAAGTGTCAAGTAAAATAGACTGAAATTATAGTTAGGGAGATGAAATTTTCGAAGAGGATGTTAAATTTCAAAAACAAATGCCAAAGTATGTAAATATTGAATGAAATTAATGAGGGGGTGAAATTCCGACTTCGCTGTTCCGGTTGCTGTTACGCTGTTCAGTTAGAACTGTGGTTATAATTGCAGTTGCAACCAAGATTCTAACCGAACTTTAAAGATGTATATAACTCAGAATAAAAACATACTTGAAAGTAAATTCACACGCACGTTTTTAAACAGAGTTCACCCAGAACTTTGGGCTACGTCTCTGAGGCACTCACGCAGATTTATGATATTATTTCAAGCTTACAATATAGGACTCGAGACTTATGAAAACTCACAATCTGTCTCTTAATTTCCTGTCTATCACTATATTACTATTACTAAATAGCTATCACTCAAATTATTAATAGCATCCCGTCATTAATCTTATAAAATTGTTGTTTCTGACGTTTCGAATATAATAGAGTTATTTATAAGTTTAGAACACGTACTTTACATAAATAACTAACACTTTATTTATAAGGGAACAACTATCTTCGGTCTTCAATTATCTTCCTACGGCATTCAAATCTTTTTGACCAGATATTGCAAATAGATTGGTCTCAATCTTTTCCTTAAATTCGGCCAATCTGTTAGAGAAATACTGATAAGATAGTTGGTACAATTCAGCCAATCAACCTGAGTTTTACTCCAAGAATTTAGGCCAACATTAAGCATATAGATTGGTCTCAATTCATTCAACAGATTCGGCCAAACCTGTTTAGAAAGACTAAAGGAAATTTCGGTCAATCTGTTAAGTAGATAAAACAGTTTAAATATAGGCTAAAATTAAGGCAAGATAAAGTTCAATTATATTTTTCAAATAAGGTTAGTTTCAATCATAAAGCAAGAAATAAGAAAAGATAATATGCAGACTCTTTAAGAAGATATTCATTAGATAACAAACTAGACAAAAATCTAGTTGAAAGTGTATAGAAACATATCATGCTGCTTGATAAACAATCCCATAACTATCACATAAGGTTGATCTGCAATTTAACGAGCTGTTAACTTAATAAAATGGTCAAATTACTTTGTCATAATACAATAGACAATAAATGACTTATTAGGCCATTAACATGGTCCTAACAGGGGGTATTCTACAAAGAAATTAGATTATACCAGCAAAGGGGTCCATATATCCAATGAAGCAGATTTGTCGCTTGATCTGTAGGTGGATCTTGCCCCATAGTATTCCTCATTCGGTATGGCAAAAAAAAAAAGAGGCAAGAACAATTACACAAGCCGGAAAAAAGATAAAGCAATGTATGAAAAGGCAAATTTCTTTTTTGGAGTTGAGAATATGAAGGTTTAGCACGCAAACTTGTGGTGGTAGTTATTAGTTAAATGGTTAATTCGTTAATAATAGATGTGCATGTTTTTTTTTATATAAGTTGTGGGTAGAAGCCCACGTTTTATTATTGATTAATAATAATAATGAACAATTCGCACCGCAAAAGAGGTACTAAATTACATAGAAAAACTTGACACTAAAGTATAAAACTTTTACAAATAAATGGACTTAATCAAAAATAAACAAAAGATTTGGACCAGAAAAAAACTGGACTGTGTAATAACACTATCCATTGTAACACGTGGAGATAGATCCCCAAACCTCTTCATTTCTCTTCTATGGAGAGAGAGACTCTCCTACTGACCAAAAGAGAGCCCTAAATTCTTCATCTTCTTCAACCTTTCCTTCACCATTTTCACCCTCTAAAACCTTAAATTAGGAAGACCCTTGATTTCCCAATCGATTATATTCCTTAGCTGCTTAGATAACTCCTCCTTCTGAGAGAATTCCTTGAATCATTCATACCTTCCACAGTTAGCTAGATGATCCGCTGCGCTGTTTGCCTCCCTCACAACATGCCTTATCTGGTAAGCTTTATCCTTTAATATATCTTGAATTTCATCTATTATAGGTCTAATTCGCCATGGCGATGCTGTCTTTAAATTAATAATATTAACCAATTGGAGCGAATCAGTTTCCAAAATAAATGATCTCATGTTTGATAGTTGTAGGAACAGTAAAATAGCTTGTGCTTCTGATTCTATGGCCGAATTACTTTTTACCTTAGCTTGAAAACCATAGATAAAGTTACCTGTAGAGTCTCTTACTAGACCACCCACTCCACTAGAATTTGTAGACGATTTATAACACCCATCAGTGTTAATTTTCATGTACCCAAGTGGTGGATTGTCCCATTTCACTATAGATACCTTTTTATTACCAGCCTTTTCTTTGATACAAAAATCATTCAATTTCCAATTTTTTGGGAACTTTTTGTTATTAGTAGCAACTAAATACAGATAATTAGTAACTTGAAGACAAATTTCAGAAGTTTTCATCTCCATGTTGTTGTACTTGTAATTACACCTTGCTTTCCAAATCTCTCAGACAATAATAGAGGGTAAAACCTTTTGCAAATAGGAATTAATTCCATTTTTTTCACTTCTTGAAGTTGTCCACCACTGTAGAAACCTTCCTTTAAGACTAGAATTAGCAATAATAATTCCCATTAAACCATCAAAATAGGTCCACACTTCTTTTGCTAGTTTCCCTGAACTAAAACAGATGTTCACTGTCTTCTTCCTTTACACCACAACATTCACACTTTGATGCTAATTGAATACCAAATTTCCTTATTGCAGAGTCAAGAGGCAGAGATTTGTTGAACAACTTCCAAACAAAGCACGTGATTTTCTTTGGTAAATTTTTATCCCAATTATACTTATTAAACCAGCTAGATTCATTTTTTTTTCTTGTAATTTTCCAAGCTGACTTATAGGAAAAATTTCCCAATACCTCCTTGTTCCATACTAGTTCATCTATTCCAAATTTGTTAGCTTTGAAATCCTCTTTAAACAGGTGTATAAGATGATTTGGAATTACCTCTGTAATTTTTTGACTATCCCAAATATCATTTTGCATCAACTCTTTTAATTTTAACCCATTTGGAATACTTACATCATTAATACTTCCTGAACCCAGCCAATTATCCAGATTAACAGAAACATTTCCCTCTCCTACTAGCCATTGCATATTTTCTTCTGCTTTCCTTCTAACTAATTGCATTCTCCTCCAAGTATTATTCTCTTTTCTCACTTTTGCCTCAATAGGATGAACATTTTTGCAGTATTTAGCTTTCATAAAATTAGCCCACAGTGAATTAGAAGTTCTAAACTTCCACCACAACTTCATAGAAAAAGTTTCAGCAGTTTCTTTAATGCTTCTTATTCCCAATCCACATTCTTCCTCAGTTCTACAAATTTTCTCCCATTTTACCCAATGATGTTTGTTCTTTCCATCTTTTTCCCCCCACAGAAAAAGACACTGAAAAATAGAATCTCTGTGGAAAAATTGGATAGAGGGAAATTTCTTTTGAGAGGAAGGAGCTCTTTGAAGCATTAGAATGCATAGTCATGTTCATAGACATTTATTACTCCATGAACGATGAAACTAAGGACTGTATTTCAACCTTTCATTGATATGAGACTAATGTTAATATCAGTGAATCTTAGATGGGTACAAAAGTTAAAGTGAAGGATTTAGAAACCAATGGTGTATTCCATTAGCCTGAACCTTGATCTAATGTTTCAGGTGATTAATTTAGCATGAATTCAAATTCGGAAACCTAATGTCATTCCTAAGTTAATGCTCATTACTTAGTCGACCCTCAAAGAGAGGTTAAACACATTGGACATGATGCATAAAATAGAAGAGTAGCTCTAGCTAATAAGTGTTTGTTGTTTGACGAGGTTGAGAAAACGCACATGATCAGTATCTGGTTTTTTACTGCTCTTATCCAGGTAGGCTATGTATAGAGACAATGAGGAAATATGGTTTAAGTAATGAAATTATGAAAGTAATAACTTGGAGGAAGTAGTGGAGGGAGCAGTGGATTAACTGTTATAACATCAAAATGAGCCAAGAATTAAGATCGTAATATCACCATATAGATGGTGTGAAAAGAGAGAAATAGAAAACTTCATAAAGATGAGCAAACCAGTGCCATTAAATTAATGGATATATGTTCAATGATGATTATTAACTTATATATGTTGTAGTAGAGCAAAACCAAGTTATCAATTTGTAGTTCATTAATTTCTCTTGGAGTAAAATTCCATGTCCAATACTCTGATGTTTAACAATTAATATAAAACTATAAAAATGAAAAAGAAGAACAGTCTTAGAAGCAACTAATTAATAGCACCGTCAACACACATGCAGTACTACATGCTTTTTTTTATCTACAGTCAATACCGTGTCTGACCAAATTACGGCCAGTTTTTCTGTGTGTACGGGGTTTGGACAATTTTGACACTCGATTGAATAGTTTAAAGTAGCACTAAAACATAACAATCTGAATAAATCAACCCTTCTAGAGCCTTATTTATTACGTTTGTCGATTCAAAGGGAACTAGGTTTTCAACTTGACTCAAAATGATGTACGAATTCACATTTTAGACAATTATACAAATAATTTTCATAAAATAAGACCTAGCTTGCCCCGTCATTTGCTAACTGGAAACCTTATCTTGATTTTTATTTTTCACAAATTATTAGACAATCCTGTTTATACTAGTATTTAGTAGCACCGATATTTATCGTTTTTCACTCCTAGGGTGGACTTCGCTATATAGTAGGCTACCTAATTAAA
Source organism: Primula vulgaris (assembly GCA_963920805.1). NCBI lineage: Eukaryota > Viridiplantae > Streptophyta > Magnoliopsida > Ericales > Primulaceae > Primula > Primula vulgaris. The sequence continues at coordinate 20,449,715 of OY987216.1, forward strand.
CGTATTATATAAATATATATATATAGGAAAGAGACAACTCTATTTACGTGCCTACATATTTTTAAAAGTAGTTGTTGGGTATAAGCCGAACTAATAATAAATTTATCATTAGTACACTAGGTGCTGCGAAATAGGCTAGTATTGGCCTTTTATTTATTTTATTTTATTATGTTTTTGGAAACATTATTTCATTTTCAAGGGTGTGCATGTTAAAATTTCGCTAAAAAAACTCACGAACATATATACATAGTAGTTAGTACGTATATAGTGATTAAAAAAAAGTAGTCAGTATATAGTAATGTTGGAGGGTCTACACAATTAATTTTGAAATTAATTCTTTGATTAAATCAGTCTCGTCTTGTTTACGAAACCAAGTTGTTGTTTTGTAAAGCCTTTTTGGTCCCTTTTCTTATCGGTGGGATGGTGTCCAAACAATATCTACATCTTGTATCTTTGGCAACAGCAGGATCCATGTTAGTTCACATGAAATTATAAACATGGAAATTTATGTTTAGTATGATGATTCTATCATCTTAATATTGAAAAATTTAAAAATGTGTTTCTTATTTAATATTAGATACATTTTAATTTAGCAAGTACAAAAATAACCATACTCTTAAATCTATCCATATTTTCTCTCCTCCGTAAATATTGGGGTTTTCAAATTCGAATTAACTACAATTTTTTTTTTCAAGATCAAAAGACAATAATATAAGAATATTAGAAAATAGAAAATATAAAAAAAAAGAAAAAAGATAAAGACTTATAAAGAAAAATATAGAGAAACTTGTAAGATTTTACAAAGAAAATATATAGAGAAAACATATAATATCATAGAAAATCAAACAAACAAATAAAAAATCAAGAACAATCACTACAAAATAATATTTGATTTAGTGAGAGTCAAAAGCTGTCACAAGCCTGTCGTAAATTGACTAAACCGTCACAAAACCGTCACAAATTGACTAAACTGTCACAAAGCCGTCACAAAAACCGTCGTTAATAAGCTCGTAACAAAAAATACCGTCACTAATCCCGTCGCTATTTGAGTATTTTTTTGTAGTGAATGATAAGTGAGCATCGTATATTATCAATAGAAAAAATATTAGAGCATTATAGAGCAACATATAACATCATAGAGAATCAAACAAACAACTAAAAATTCAAGAACACTGATAAGTGAGCATCATATATAACATCAATTGAAAAAAATATTAGACAATTTTAGATCAACATATAATGCATAAAACAAGTAAAACTTAATAATTTTTATTGACAAATTAAATAAAAACTCAAACACCCAATACAGTAAAAACTACAATGAAAATATAAATGTTATGAATAAACACGGAGCAACACAAAACATCAATGAGAGAAAATATATAGGATCACGGTGTATCAAACATTAGAAACGAGAAATAATATAGATAATGACGGATGATCAACTATTACAAAAAATTAAAAACAAATTTCAATTAGAATCGCCGTATTATAACATACGATCGCTCATAATCAAACAAACAAATAAAAATTCAAGATCATCGATAACAAAAATATAAACTAAAGTATCATCCTATAGCATCAGTGAATGTATAACGTTATGGAGCATACAGAATATATATATACATATATTATATATAGCAACAAAAATAAAATAAAATAAAGTACAAAGTATCAAAAAGAAAAAATCATGTACATGAAAATGAGGTAGAGACTTTTGAGAACGTTTATACAGTGAGTTAGAATAATGGAGGTAGAGATTAGAAAGAGGAAAATATGAAAAGTGGGATACATAACTCAGAGTCATCATGACTCAAACTCTTTATATGCATTATATCTATTCAAAATAATCTAACCGTTCATTTAAAACTTAACTAAATAAAATAAAAAAAGTAGTAAAAAGCAACATATGGTCATTATACGTATATATACATCTCCATATACATAATTTTCATAAAAAATCTCTATATACATAATTTTATTTTTAAAATATCTATATATATCAATATCTTTCATCTAATGCTTTATTTATTTATTTATTTTGAAAGTTTTATATATTTATTTTTTATTAGTTGAGTTGTAAATGAATGATTAGATTATTTTGAATATATATAAAGAGTTCGAGTTATGATCACAAATGTGGGGATTTATTTAATGATATGTACTAAAATATAATATAGATTTTAGACATGTTTTTATGATAAATAAGTTTTCTAATTTGTACTAAACCCTCATTTAATATTGGTCTAGCATCAGAAGCGAAAAACAAAAGAGAGTTGATCATTGTTTTTATTAGCTTTATTATTTTTGCATCATGTACGCTATATATATATATTCGTATTGTATGTTAACACGTTAGATGAACAAAGTTTAGTATTGTTTGTTTGAACAAAATTTGGAGCTGTACAAGAAGCCATAGAAAAGACTTGTACTGGATGAATCGATGATGCTTGAAAGTTGAACCATATGCACCTAGCTACCGCAAAATTCATATCCTCATTCTAAATAACAAGTTATGTTGTTTGTTAGGGAAAAGATGTCCAATGTCACATATGCATCAGTTAAAGACACTGATTATTATAATTGGATTAACAACTATTGTACCTATTAAATTTTTGTTCTTATATATAGCGGACTGTCGATGTCATTGCGTGGATCTCCGCTGGTAGTGATCAGAGGTCAGTGGTGTTAATTTTTTTGCTAAGCACAGAGAGGTGCCTGTTGGTGGTTTATTGTTTGAAGAAAAAGAGCAGATAGAGGGTAGGTTAAGTGGTGATAGATGGCACAACAATATTAATGGAGGTCGTGGCGGATGTTACGACGTGGTGATCGGTCAATATGCTAGTGGTGATGAATTATTACTCGCATGCATATACTACTTGTGAGAGAAATGAAACAAAAATGCTGTTTTGTTATTTAATTTTTTCGTTTTCACTGTTTTACAAGGAGTATGCAAAAAAGTGTAAGTGTTGTGCATACATAATGGTAATTAAGAGGGGTCTTGTATGGGCTATAACCACCCACATATTATGAAGAACTTTACATTTCAATGTATGTTTTACACATAAATTCTAAAAATGGTTTAGCGCTTTATATAGTATTTTATTGGAATTTCAACACATCCGGTCTACGGAAGCTAGTTTCACCACTATGTGCATATCATTACGGAATGGTGATCACGTAGAGAAGATGAAAAGAGGGAGGGATGTTGGAACGTGATCACTTAAGTGCCGAAATAAGTCGGTAAAATTGCGTTTTAGCAAAATAAGTCCTCACAAAATTGTAAATTCATTCAAATTTCCCTACAAATTATGATTTTTTAAACTTCGTTTGTTTCATAGTAAAATGTTTTATGAAGGGAAATATTTGTTTCGGAAAGTTTTACCTTGAAAACTTTTCGTGATTTATTAAAACCAACTTGAAAGTGGAACCAATGACGAGTCAATGAATACCAAGATAGGAACTTCAACAACGTGCTAGACTTACACAAAAGGACCAAGGACTTGTCAAAAGGTGGGCTCGCCCTTTTCCTTCGTGAAAAAGCCAAAATCCAATAATGGGAAGTGATTAACTTATCTTAATTCGTAGCTTTTGAGTTCAGAGTGTATAATTTTTTCATGCGTTAGCTAGCAATTATTCTGATTCAGAAACAATTAGGAGTAATAATTAAGAGATCACAGTATATGTCAAATTTAAAAACCATCCTTGATTAATGGATAGTCAACTATTAGTCTATTAGAAACATCTACATTTACTTCTATTCCATAAGCGTATAATAAAAGTTAAATTTAATAAATATTTACCACAATTTAGCCACGAGGTCCTGTTTTTTTTTTTGGTATCGAGGTCATGGTCTTCAGTCTTTAGCTATGGACATTCATACGTCATATCGGATTTTATTTCCATCATGGCTTACGTTTTTTGTTATAACACGTTGCATAAAGTTTTTATATATACTACAGAATCTAATCAAAAGAATAATTTCGAAAAAAGAAGAAAAGAGTTCAATATACACGTACCATTGAATATGATACTTTTAAATAAAAAACATGCAAAATAGTTTTTCACGTTTTCTTTGGAACCTTAGCGATACGCTCAGTATGTGAATATCATGTGCAATACTGTTATAGGCTATAATTAATTTATAGCAACCAAACAAATGTTTTAAAATTAAAACTGAAAAATTCAAACGCAAAAACCTGATTAATTGTGAAATAACATGCATCATAATTAATTTAAAATGTACTGCCTCAAGTTTAGATGTTCACGGTCAGATTATTTCCACAAATTGTGACACGCTATCATTTGACCATTGTAGCTCTATTCTAGAACATTTACTAATTTAAAGTTTTCAAGGGCCTACCTTGCAAAGCCTTTTCACATGTTCGGTGTAACGTAAATAAAAACGGAAAGTAATTGGAGAAATTATCATCGTAAGCACAATTTTTCAATACACTTTTTTATAATTAGTTAATTAAACAAATGTAATAATTTAACTTTTTTCTTTGGTGTCCCAACTCACAAGTCCCAACCCAAGCCTAGAGCACAAAAAGAGAGGATTTAGTTTCACCAATCCAGCAATTCCTTTCAGTGAATTAAATTAAATAGTCCATGCATACAGATTAATCCACATTCGATTTGGTCCTCCTATTTTGAAATTTATAATAACTATGGTAATATTAATAGTATATATTTGACGACATGCCTACTTCAAAATTGTTATCTTTTCATCTTAATAAAAAATGTGAACCACGTAAATGACTGTAATGATTTCACCATTGAGAATTACAAAACAACTCAATTCGTTCATGTTTGAATCATTAGTATGAACCATTTAATATAAAAAGCTTGTTCATGTTCAGATGATCTATCTTTTTATTATGACGAACAAATATCATGAATTGAATGGTTAATAAGTCAACCACGGGTTTGCTTTTGAACATTTCATCTAATCTGCATTTACAATACAGTAGAACCACTGGCGGAACTGCTACAGGACTAGGAGGTCAGCTATATATAAGCGAGTTTGTATTATAACTTTTCCTGACTTTTATATAAAATTTATCAAAATATCCATGTGCTATTAGTTAATTACAAAATTAACATTCCATTTAAATAGAGAGTTTGTATTATATATACACAAAATCCTCTCTATATATAAGCGATAACTTTAACACTAACAAAACTCAAACTGAATCCCTTATATGATGATCAGTCATACCTGTTATTCCCAACACAAGTTAAGCAACTGTTTTTTTCCCCTCTTTTTTAGTCTTTTTTTGTATCCTAATTACTTAACTAGTTTGCAAAATTAATAATATACTGTATTTTATTGATTCTATCCTTATTTGCTTAACAATTGTTAATTACTTAAAAAAGTTAGGGTAATTTTTAATAGCTACGGTATAAATTTGGAAAATTTTTAGTTAGTTCTTTATTAAGATAAATTATTAATGGAACATGTATAATTCAATTGTAGCTTTTAAATTAGTTAGTTGTTTAGCAGGTTGTTTACAGAATGCCTACCTTGTTATTTACACGTATAAATTAAGTTGGAAAAACTTACTGTTTGACTTCTTTTAGTTTAGTTTGAATTAAATTGTTGTTTCACATTGTAACTTACTTAACTAGTTGACTTTATTGGTTTTTTTTGTTTTTATATGATTTAGTAGTTTATATTCAAAAAGATATATTTGAAAATTTGTAGAACGATCTTATTATGCATCGCTTTCAAGATATGGGTGACCGTATGAGTCGATTGTAAATTAAGTAACAATGTTTGACGTTTTGCAGTTTTATTTTTCTTAATTTTAACTTTTTTTATTTTATCAATATTTTGATCTCTTAAGTTTAAAATTCTGGCTCCGTCACTGCAGTCACTATAACCTTCCTATAAGAATACTTCATATAATAATAAACTCTATTTAGAAATAAAAATTCTCAATCTCAACTCGCCGCAGAGGCGAATCCATGAATTATATTTGGAGGCGGCACAATTCTGATAGGGAAACACAACAAATTAAAAACCAAAAACCATTCGACATGCCTTAAACACATATATCCGGCAATGCAACTCGGGAGCAGTTATAAATATAAATAACCTGCACATTATAATTTTTTAAGATCCTACCTTAATAGAATATCATAAATTTGTAAAATTGTATATATATAATTTGGTAAGACGGTTTTTTATGCTAAATCACTACAAGAAAAAGTTCATTTAGCATCATAAATTTTTTTAAGTTATGTTGCTAAAGTGGTTGTGGCTAAATTTTAGCAATAGTTTAGCAACAAACAGCAGCATAATTTGTTGCTAAAATTTAGCCACAACCACTTTAGCAACATAACCGAAAAAAATTTATGATGCTAAGTGAACTTTTTCTTGTAGTGAATTATACATAGTGTTTTTACATGTAAAGAAAGTATTAAATAAAATTTAGATGAATTTTCACTTTTCTAGATACATATACTCGATTTTCTAAATAGTTATATATGTACTTTTTTTTTAAATAAATTTATGAGTTTATTATATCAGGATTTTCCACCTCCTTGAAATTCATATCATCATGTGTTTTCCTGGTTAAAGTAAAAACATATACTTGTCTCTTAAATATTTGTGTTAGTTAGTGAAATAATGTATACATGTATTTTGTAGCATACAAAATATATATTTAAATAACATTATATTTTTTATATATGAACATTCAATAGAAGTATTTTTTCTTAGTTTCGAGCTTGTATAGTGGTTCTACTGTACTAAATAACATGAATGTATTGTTTTTTTTTAAGTATTTGAAAATGAAACATAAACGTAAACATTGACACTATCTCTAGAAGCTTAAAGTGTATGCTAATGTAAATTAAACCGGAGCAATTGAAAAGAACGCAGTTAATACTACCAAAAAATAAGAAATAATATTAAAAGTTCTTCAACCATAATAATTATGACTAAACTTGATATTTTGAGTTTGACAATAAATAAAAGTAAAAAATTATAAATGAAAATTGCCAAACAAGTTAATTATTAGCTAGGAGAACATAGCGTTGTTGCCAATATTCAGCTCTTTTGATAAATGAACTATACATTTCCGTTCAATATATCGGTTTATTTACAAAGGAAGGAACATAGATGGAGCCATGCATTACGGAGCCGAACATAAGTTATTTCGAGTTCAAATGCAACAAACCGTCATACTTGGAAATGAAAACATATCTATACTATTATAATAAATCAATCCAAGATTTTTTGAAACTGTCAAATTTTACCACTTTTTTCCAAAAATACTCTTACACTTTTTTATTAATTATCACAATACCATATTCTCATAAAAAATAGACAAAAAGTAATAACTAATAACACTTTTTATCCCTATTTAAACTCTCAAAATTTTTTTGAGTTTTCTCATCTTATACTCTTATATTTTTTTTATTCTCCAAATATTTATATAATAACTATACTTATTTTCTAAATTTAATCGCATTACGCGTCTCACACGCAAAGCATGGGACACGATTACTAGTATATATATATATATATATCTATAGAAGGACAACATAAAAGTTTTGTTGAAACAATGAGGGTCTTTAGTGACTCTCACATGGCCATGAAACCACAGGTGACAACGAACTAGATATGTATAATGTATATATAGATTATAGATAGGGTTTATAGTATAGTATATATTTACAGAGAGGGAAAGAGAAAGAAACCCATCATTGCTAAAACTAGTAAGCAGGGTTAATATTCTCTGGGTGGCAAAGGGGCCACTATGATTCCAAAAGAGGGTAACATATGTCACTACCATCTTCTCAATACAGGAACTCATATCTCCCAAAATCTTGTTTTTAATCATCTCCCTATCTCCACTTCATTATTTTTCATCCTTTTCTTTCGTATACTTGTATATCATCATTGTATTTTCTGTATCACACATAATTGTACATCCTCCTTTAATCAACCGCTCTTTGGAAATTAGGTAGATTGTGTAATCATGAAAATGATGCATGTTTTGCACTTATTTGATGCCTTAAAAGATATAGAATTAGAAAAATGACTTAAGTTAATTAATGAATGCAAATTCTCATTATACATACAGGTAGCAAGGTTAAGGGAAATAGGCAAGTACTTGTAACATTTTATCATTGAACTCCGATTTTTTCTCTGATCATTAGTTTACTTATGATCCGGTAGTTCTTGGAAAAAAGTGCTAATATGAAAGAGAAACCCACAACATTTTGAACAATATTAATGTTGAAGAGGAAAATGTTCAAGTCTTAAAATAAAAAAGAAACACTGGAATGAGAAACACTTGAGGAGTGGTGTCGAGCTTTGGACCTAAACTCAGACGAATATATATTCCGATGGAAACTATCATAATCAATCGCCTCGATATGGCGGTACATCATACTGGATCGTAAACCACTCTTATAACCTTTTGTGAAGCAAGAACACATGAAAGATTAGATGAATACTTAAAACACTAAACATATGCAAATGATACATATACCCTACAAAGAAAAAGTTCAGTGAGGGACGGAAATATTGACAGAGTTTCCCCCAATGCCCTGATTGTAGACGGAAGGTGATGGATTTTAAATTTATTGACAATTCTTTTAATTTTGCAACAGATTTGTGAAAGATTTAACAATACTCATTGAAACTTTTATTTTATTTTTAGTGAATACGCGAATTGGCTCGACAATGATCAAGTCTATGAAAATGCTCTCTATAAGGACAATGAACAATATATACTCCTTAAGGTACACTAATACCTTATTTGGACTCACGCTGAACCGCATTCACATAGTGTTGGATTTCATAGGACTCTTCCACTTAGTTTCCTTTAGTACGATCAAGATCTCTATCCTACGAGTGTGATTAGAATCTCACTTCGACTACCAATATTTTTAAAGGTGTTCAGTAATTGCCTATTTACCGTCTTCTCCTCTTCTTCATAATTGATTAATTCTAAGACCCACAATTGTCGTTTTTTTCTTACAACAAATACAAGTTTTTATCGATGTTGTATCGCTTTGTTTTACTTATTGATCTGATGATGATAAACTGAACTCATTTGTAACCATGTCTTTTAACCATCTTTCCAAAATAAATTAATAGAGATTTTACCACTATCTACAAACTCCCACAACTTTCATAACGAGACCCTTTTGGGAGGCTTTCACATACTTATAGGACCTATAAAATGTCCGTTGACGACCCATATGAAAATTGTTGATTTAAAATCTTGTAAGATCTGAATTTATAAATTGCTAGACCAAACAACATATCCTACCTAATCCTTTGATTAGGGTAACAATTGATCAATAACTCCGATTTCTTGTATTTTGAATGTTTTTTTATTTAAAATATATTTATACAAAAAAATATATCAAGGCATGATAACATATTTGTTATTTATTAATCACCCCTTTAATATTCCCATACATATCCTAGTCGTAAGACCAATCTTGATTATATCTTTATTTAATCGTTAAAGTATAATATCTCATAGCAATGATGTATCGATAACTTTTTTTTATATATTAAGTTCCCTTATTTCCCACAATACAAGATCTTTTAACAAGGTATCAGAGCTGAATATCAATATTTTGTTTATCTCTACCTGTTTGAAAATTAGGCTTGATATACATTTGGTTTGGCGGTTCACGAATATGAGGGAGTGTTGGTGTATAGATATGTGACATAGATAATATATATATATATACTATTAGTAAAATTTACTCACGCGTTGCGTGTGAGACGCGTAATGACATAAATCTCGTAATATATTTTATTTTGAACATAATATTCTGATTTGGTATCATTTATTGTAGTTATGCAGGTTAAAATAAATTGTTAATTAATTTAGGCTACATCCGTTATTAGGGAAATATAGCGAGTACATATTGTTAATTAATTAGATTAGATATATTGTTAATTATTAAAACATAATGAGGATATTTTTGGAAAATTTGGATAAAATTGGACAGTTTTATTTCTCTTGATTTGGATTATTATAATAGAATGATATAACAAGGTCTTATAACGAGCATATATATATGATTATAATAATCACGCCATGAATTTATAGATGCCTATACTTCCTATCAATTATTAACCTTAACCTTCTTTGTTTGATTGTTTGGCAACATATTTTTTTAGTGTATTTTTGGATTTTAGATTTTAAAAATATGTGGCTGTTTGACAAGTCAAATTATTCAGCTTCTGAAAATCTGAATTTTAGGCTGATTTTTTTTTAAAAAAAATCTAGATTTTTAAAATCCATCTTTTCAGTGGATTCTCAAAACAGATTTTTAAAATATGATTTTGGACAAAAATAATCTGTTAGCAAACATAGCCTAAGTCAACTACCAAAAAATATAATTTCTAAGTAAAATATTTATTTTGTATCTGAAAAATTAAACAACCCTATAATTTATGGAAAAGTTAATGTTTAATATATATTCTCGGACTTAAATATTAAAGTAAGAATTTGTGTTTTTTGTTTAAAAATGGTAACATATCAATGCCGCATAAGTGAAACTAATATGACAAATAAAGAGTGAAAAAAAATAGTATCATTGGCCATCATGATCTAATCTTATTTTAACTATAAGTTATTGATCATTAAGTCTCAAAACATGTATTAAATGATCTCTTTTAAAACTTAACTCCATCTAGGCTTCACGTTTTTTTGTTTTTTTTTGAATACCTTCTTAATTTATTTCCCATTAATTTATGTTATTTGTCTTCTCAGATTAATGTCTACAGAATTAAAACTCTTGTATTTTTTTAGTATTTTTGTAAGGAGCTAGTATTTTTTTAATAGTCTTTTTTAATGAGCTGGCTAGTATATTTTTTTTAGCCTAGCTTAGATTAGAGAATAAGGCTTCTCTTATGAAAGGGAAAATTGTTAAAATGATGTACAACCTATTAAGTTTTAGTGATTTATTACCCAGCCTAATACAATTTCTAAATTGGTACCCAACCTATACATTTCGCTCTAATTTGGTACCCAAGCTAACACTTTTTCTAATTTGCTACCCAAGCTAACATTTTTTTCTAATTTGATACCCAACCTATGCGTTAAAAACCGATGATCGAAGACATATTGAGTCCCTTAATTGGACTGTATACGTATAGGTTGAGTACCAAATTAGAGCGAAACGTATAGGTTGGGTACTAAATTAGAAAAAGTGTTAGGTTGAGTACCAAAATAGAGCGAAATGTATAGGTTGGGTACCAAATTAGAAAGTGTGTTAGGTTGGGTACCAAATCACTAAAAGTCGATAGGTTATGTATCATTTTAACATTTTTCCCCTTATAAAATTTTGATCGTGTCTTCTTTTGAATTGCTTTCTCGTTATTTTCATCACGTTGGTATTCATGAGAATCGTCGATTATTATATAAAAACATAATTAATTTAAAAAAAACCGAATTTTCAAATCTTAATTATTTTTTGGTACATATAACATAGTATCATGTAACATTAAAGTTAAATGCAAAGAGTAAAAATGCATAGTATTATATAGTAACATCATTTATTATTTAGTATGTATAGTAACTTTTGATAATTAAGCATAAATTACATCTATCATTTCATCCTTTTCTTTAGGGAATTCGATGATCACAACGTGATTCATAAAGTAAAATGGTGAATAATTTATAAATTAGCATCCAAGCGAAAGTTTCATAATTAAAATTATTATTTCTCAATGAAAACACAGGTCTACTATTTGATGGTCAACCAAACAAGTAAACGGTCGCAAGGCGTTCAAGTTGCAAGAAATTTCATATTTTCATATCGTTTCAAATTTGTCTGTTAGTTATCTATATTGTGTAAGAACCTTAACAATTTGATCGTTGACCATATTAGTATCGTTCAGTTAAAACATTGCTAGCTTATTTTAGTAACAAATATATAATCCTGCAGATGTTACCTAATTACCATAGCTTTATAAATTAACCAACCATGTATAGAATCGGACACAACATCTGCTGTAAAACCCGATAAGATGTCTGTAAATTGCCTATTGTTTGAACTAGTTGTGCACATAAAATTTATACTAAGTAAATGCGATGCTCTCATTACATATTACACTCGTGATGAAAACATGTGTGCGGACCACTTGGCTAAAAGAGAAAGAATTATGACCGAATAAATTCGAGTTTACGAACAGATCCCTATGAGTTTGACAGATTTGTTGTTAGAAGACACGGAGATAGCGCTTAGCACGTGTTTTGTTAATTTTTTTTTAATTTCCCTTGTAACAAAAAGAAAAACAAACAAACAAACATTGTATGAAGAGAAAAACAGACTTAATCCAAAATATGTAACCATTTCTTTAAGCAGGCAAATGATTCATACACAAAAAAGGATAATTAACCAAATTTCTTACAGACACCATAAGATATACTCCTGTATTAACACTAAATAATACCAAATTAATCATCACTGCTGGAAGATGGTAATCCGGTTTTATTAGACGCTAACGCGCAAAACGGGTCAATCATCACCATGGGAATGCATAGCTAGCTTCCCCATATTAATAAAAAAATCAACCCTATCTAATCATGATTCAAGATAAAGATCGTATTATAAGTTATAACCCCCTATGCCGATAATGCCTCAGAATCCAATGTTTCCGTAACTCTCACGACCGGAAACTATCAATGGTTTTAGATAGAATATGAAAAAAAAAAGTTTATTACTTTCAACTCGAGAAATCCTGGCCATAATTCCAAGAATTTAGCCCGTCTTTTTCTATTCGAGTAGAAATCACATTACTATCTTGAACCCCTCCTCCATTATTTTCCCTTCCAATTCCTTTCCCTTCACCTAAAAATGCACTAAGATTAGCGTTAATATGCTCTTGCGTGATACCCATTTCTCCTAGCGGAATATTCCCTTGGTTTTTCGACGATCCAAACACGAAAGCTTGACGAGACAAAAGTTGGTTTTCAAGACTATTATTATACCTTAAATCGGAATTATTCGGTAACACTTGATTATTATAAGACGTTGGAAAAATATCACAACTAGTTACCGGCATAGTAGTCTCGAGAGCGGCGTTACCAATAGGAGATGGAGTAAGCTTTTGAGCCGAGGGACGGAAGGGGTAGTATTGGCCAAGCGATCCACCGGAGAAAAGGTCAAGGCGGCGGGAGTAAGGGGACGATGATGTGGCGGCAGCGGAGAAGGGCGGAGCCGGTATGCCCGTGAACTCCTGCACCATCTGACGGAAGTTAGAAGTATCCGTCGTCAGGACGGTAGTAGGTGCCCGTCTCGAGGCCCGAGTCCTCTTCCTGGAGTTTTTCACAGGCTGATCAGGTCTCGAGGCAGGCTTGAGAGAGGAATCCTCCCTCCCAGCCTCCCTCGCCTCCCTCCCAGCCTGTTCTGTGCCAGTAGTAAAGGTGCCAAGAGCAGGCAAAAGGAGGGAGGACGAGGGTTGGGACTGGTTAGCAAGGGTGTTTTGGAAACTTGGCCAAACGAGGTCACCTTGGTTGTTGTAAGAGTGCGAGAAAGGGTCAAATAAGGGCGGAGACGGAGGTAGAGAGAGGGAAGGGGCACGCGAGTCGTACTCTTGCTCACCCGCACTCGATGAGTGCATGCTACCGCTGTTTCCGGAATCCATTACTTGTAGAGAGAGGGAGAGGGAGAGGGAGAGGGAGGAGAGAGATAAGTAGTAAAAAAGAAAGGGGTATATAGACTATAGATAATGAGGTTAAAGAGAGGAGTAGTATGGTGGTGGGGTAAGAGAGAGAGTGAGAGGGAGATGGCGGTAGGTGAGAATGGGTCAAATTAAAATGAGATATATATAAATATATAGATACAGAGATATAGATATATAGATATAGGGGAGGGGAGGGGAGAGATAGAGTTGGCAGGGTGAGGTTGATAGTAAGAATGTGAAAGGGGGAAAGGGATATATGCGGAAGGGATGAATGAGGACAAAATTAAAAAAGTTTAGATGAATAATAACATCCTCTTTTGGAGAAAGATATATGAAAAGTGGGGGACAAAAAATAAAAAAGTGGTAACCAAGGTAAAAAAACAATTGATTGTGAAAAATGTTATCCATATAGGTATAATACTCCATTAACAAATTAACAAATTAAATGACGTGTGTGGGTGTGTATATATATATAACACCATAACTAAGTGTAACACACATTACCATACTTATCAACCGTGAAATTACTACGTAACCTCAATCTCGGCTTATAAAATAAGAGTTAAAAACTCATAAATCGCAATAAGAAAATGTATGAACAGTAACAACACTTTGTGTTATTGTGACGCTATAATACTATGACTAGAGTTGAATGATTGATAATATAAACCATTATTTTATAGCGAATTTGGCGTCAGAATATCAACATAGCGTACGTCGATGCGTAAACATTTTATGTAGTGAATACTAATCTTCCGAACAACGAGGTTGATGTTGTCAATTCTATTTTTAGATTTGCGTTGTTATAAAAACATCGGTGTGAAAAAGATTTTTTAATATTTTTTTTAGAATGAAGAATAAAAACACACGCATTCATTGGAAAATTTCTTTTTGCTGATCATTTTCCATCGTAGTTAAGAATCTCATTTGCAATTTTTACTAATTAAAGTAAAAGTATAAAGATAACCAAGGAGACAAGGAAGACCATTATATGAGTATGAACAGTACGTGTAAATATTTAAAAAGAGTTCATGTATGGTAGACACTGAAATGGCGCTATATGTATATAGATGTGTAAAGTGGTATGTATTGATAATTTACTTCTATATGTATATACGTCTAATTAAAATGGATTTAAGCTAAGGATAAAAAAAATAATACAATCCATGATTACTGATTAGCACCGCCAACTCAAGGAATTGCACAAATCATGGGTTTGGTTGAAGAAAAGACAAGGTTATTCCCGCGGTTCTTTGCCACAATTAATTCTTACAAATAGTTTAATATTTAATCACAGTACAAAACAAAACAAAGTAATATTAAACAATAGAGTACCGCCAACGTTATTAATTAGTTCCATTAGTACAACAAACTAAACCTAATAAAAATCTACCTTCCTTCTCTTTTGACCACGTCTACTTGCCTAATCTCTCCTCCCTAATTTCCAAAAATATTTATGGAATATGTTTCCGGACAAAAAAAAAATATAGATATATAAAGATTCTCTACTAGGGATAGATAGGAATTTTTCTTTTGTTTATTTCTTGATATACTCTCTATTATTCGAAATATCAATGAATTATTACACATATCAACTCTTATTTAAAAACACCACATACTTAATATTTAAATATATAAGCGTGTGGAATAATAGACATAAAAACACGTTTGATATTTATAAAGTTACATTCTCAACTCTTATTTAATAATTTGTATATATCAACGTATAACAAGTGGGAATTAAAGATAAAAACAAAGAGTAAAAATAATATTTCATAATTTGTATATATCAACGTAGAACCAGTGGGAATCATAGTTAAAAACAAAAGAGTAAAAATAAGAAAAATCATAGGAACATATGTAGTTGGGTTTAAAAGAAATTTTAACCATTAATTTTTGATAATTAAGTCTCAAATTGTTACTAAAAAATCATTTTCTCAAGAATGCATGAAACATGGAGTACATGTTTTAATTAAGTAATTGATATCAAAAAAATATATAAAGAAGGCAGTAAATTTCATTATATTTTTAAAAGAACACATCTCAAGTGCTTTTCAAAGACAAATTATGTGAGAAAATGGAACTGATGAAGTGGCCGTAGCAATTAAATATATATATTTAAGGAATAACTAATAGGAGAATTTCAGATAGCTCGATACAATTTGAGTCATTTGACTAACTAATTTAGCAAAAATACAAACCCTCAAGTCTTTCGTTCAATTAGGTCCATAAATTGAATAAAATAATGTCAAATTAAAAGCAAAAATCGTAAGTATATACAGTCAAAACTTTTGTTAAATTGAAAGATGTACATACGTACGTAAACATAAATACCATCACTATACAGATACAAATCACAAAATCCATATAAATCAAAACAAAATCTGTTAAATTAAGACCTCATAATTGTCAAATTAAAATATACATGAAGATATAAGATATATATGTGGTGAGTTGGCAGGATGCCGAGATGATGGTCGTTCTCCGGCAACATGGCGGTACTTGTGTAAATTGTAATCGACCACAGCATCGGTGTATCTCCAGTAAAATGAGATTGAATCATACGGAGAAAGGAAGAGGAGGCGTTATTCGTGATCATGAGTAATAAATTAATCTGTACCAAATTTGAATTGTATCTAACAAATTAGAAATTAAGACTGTGATACTTGTGTTTTCCTTAATAAGTCCCAAATTTATAACTCTAATCATTTTTTCCTAATCAATATTCATGTATCCTTGGCTTAATATATAATGTCATGAGCTCGAGCAGAATATCTTTTAGCGTCCACGTATGTCTGAGACAAGTAAACCTCTTCCATTCTTTTCTAAATTCATTACGTATCTCATTAGTATTACCTATATGCGGTACATGTAAATATAAGGTATTCATAAATCGAAATTTTCATTTCCATAACTTATAATACTCTACACAGTTCATATACTTACCCATGATCTCCCCTGTGATCTTATAAGTTTTAAAGTGTCTTTCTCTTGTAGGATACATATTTTTTTATATATGAAAGCTATTTCAAAAGATCTTTAGATGGATAGATTAGTTCAGCCGCATCAACAATAAGCCAAATATTTACTATAATTAATTATCTTAATGACGTCCCCATTTCTTGATTATGTAGACTATAGTCTTTAAATAAGTTGCACCATTCCCAAATGAGAAGGGAAATTAGTATAATATCTATCTCTTGGTATAGTCTATGTACTTTTTATATCACAAGTGCACGTCATTGTCAAATTTTTCATAGATGAATTGTTAAAAAATGCTCTCTTTATGCCTATTGGCCAACCCTATTAATCAAATTCCAACTCTCAACAATCATATTTGATTATTCTCTTGCGTCTTCTATCTCCACACTCAAGAGCAATGAACATTTTGAACTATACCTTTCAATTATATAAAAATGGAATAAATTAAACCTTTCCAGAAGAAAAAAAGAGTAGTTAATTAACCTTTCTTCTAGGACCTAGGGGTAAACTATCTATAGATTAGTATCTCGATTGTTTATAAGAAACTATCTGTTGGGAACTTCAGGGAAATTTTAGCCAAAAAGTATATATTTGATCCTTGTACTAAAGAATACTTCTATTATTTATTTATTGTAGTTTTTTTAAATAGTAAAGGTTTGCAAAGTTTCAAGTACTGGTTCAGCATAAACTGTCACTTATTTTACTGTCTGACTGTAAAATAACAAAGATCAAGTCAGTACTTATAAAGATTAAAGAGATTGAATAAAATTTAAGAGAAGCAAATAAATAAATTAATGAATGACGTGCTATATAGAAGCTGCAGAAAAAGAGAATATTCTCTTGTCCAGTTCAAAATCTGGTTTTCAACGTTGGGTCATTTAGTATCATGGCATTTAATATAGAGGTATTGCTAATTACTTAAAAGCTAAAAAAGACATTTGGTGTTGAGTCCTGCAGAATATCTGATGTAATTTAGAAATTACTTTCTTCATCTAATATTTGTATAAATCCTGAATTTTTATCCACAATTTTAGACCCTTTCAAGTAATAGTTTATATACTCTTTCTCTCTCACTCTGATTATTTCCTTCTTTATCTAGTGTGCTATTGACCTTATCGAATCAATCAAGGTCTGAATTGCTTATGGTAATTCTGTTCTCCATCATTGTTGTATTCAACCCACCTTTTTTTTTTTGAGAAAATGAAACATGCCCAGCAAAAATGTCAAGTATACAATACATGGCACACATTCGTACAATATAAAAATAAAATGGAACAAAAGATAGAGGATTTTTGGGCGGTTTATCAAATGATGTGCGATATAGTCAAAACAACGTATTGCGAGTAAGAAAAAATACCTCGGATGTAAATTAGTGATATATACACATTCGTACATGTAAATTAGTGATATATACACATTCGTACATGTAAATTAGTGATATATATATCGTCTACTTACTCTTTAATCTTTACATATATAAGTATATTCGAACAATCACTCCAAAATTTTCAAATTTCACTTAAGATCTTAGTTCTAAACACAAAACCTATATTCGAAATCAATCTGATTATGAAGCTGTACATCTTAATGGTGTGAACATTAATTAATTAGTCTCAGTTTTTTTTAAAGTTAAGCTTTATTACCACAACAAACTGCGCAAAGATCAGCGCCATTACAAGATTACAGCAAAGAGAAAATAAAGGGAATTAATTTTCATTGCATCATTTGTAAACTCAAATAAATCTATGCGAAAAAACTGAATAAACAAGATCTTCTTTTGCAGAAATCTCCAACCAACCAGTGGTCACAGGGAGCAGGACTGAGAACTTGTTTTTGCATTAACTAAAGTGTGCATGTCGCAAATAATAAAGCCCAACAGACCGTCTCCACGATATCTTAATTATTAAGTGATAATAATTGAAGTCCATGAAGATTGGCCCAGAAAACCCTCTTTAGATAAAGTCTATATGGGAAGAATATTTAGGGTGACTTTGCTTATTAAGTTAAATATTAAAATGCGATTATTTTTGGAAAATTAATTTTGTATCCACCAAAATCCTTTGAAAGCACTATACGGGTATAAAATTTCTCCCCAACATACCAAAGCAACTGTTCTAGTTCTTTACTCCTGTTACAAGAAGCAATCGTGAACAAAATGTCCAGAAGAAATTAAGTTATCAGTTAGTTTTTTTTTTTTGGCAATATAAAAGATGCATCATATAATGTTAATGAACCATGCATCATTTTATAGTGTAAAAAATGACTAGCTAGTCTTATTATAGTTAGTTACACTTTAATTTGTGAACCAACATTTATACATAAAAAGTGTTTAATGCATTTTTTTAGCAACAAGATCATCGCTCATTATTATTGATAATAGCTGCTCATTATTATTGATAATAACGTGCGCTAGTACATAGTTCAAATTTCCCGGAAACAAGTTCCGAGGGCCTATAAAAAGTGTTTAATGCCTATGTTGATCACTGCACAAGAAAAACTTCTAATACCAACCGGATATATCAACTGAATCAACAAACAAAAGGTTGTTACTAGATAATACCAACCGATTAGTAACTAATATATATTCAGTTGACAAATAGTAACTGATCACTAACTAAAAGACTTTAAGTTGATAGATAGTAACTGATTAGTAACTAAGATACTTTTAGTTGGCAAATAACAACTGATGAGTAACTAAAAGAATTTCAGTTGGTAGTTACTAACTGATTCGTAACCAACTTTTTCCTAGTAAGTAAATACCAACAAATTAGCTACTGCTATTTTGAAGTTGTTAAATAGCAACCCATTTTAATCCCATCATTTAGGAAATATATTTTGCAACTAAAAGACTAACTAAAATCTGTGTTGGTAATTTTATTCGGTTTTTTAACTTTTACACAACATTTGTGATCTATATCACATTTATGAATTTTATTTCCTAAATTTGTGAACTTATAATTTAGTTTATTATGGTTGCTTTCTCTTTCCTAGTTTAGTTTATTATGGTTGCTTTATTCGGTTTTTTTATCCTCGTAGACTTTTCAAATAAAATGGGATGGATTGAGTGTTTTTTTTAATTCGTTATTGGCCACAAGGTCTGATTTTTTTTAATTATATTTAGGATGTCGTCCGTTTAAAGATGTCGTAGTTACAGAGTTTTTCAAAATTATAGTAATATATATTAGTAATCGTTACCCACACGTTGCGTGTGCGAAGTGTGATATATATATATCATCCGAGTAAATAAATTTGTAAAAAGTATATTGATTGAATGAATATATTAAATTAGAAATGGTGAGTAATATAATGTTTTTGTTATGCAAAATACAGGTAATATATATATATGTATATATATATATATATGATTCGGGTAAATAAATTTTTAAAAAGTATATTGATTGAATGAATATATTAAATTAGAAATGATAAGTAATATAATGTTTTTGTTATACAAAATTCACGTAAAACGATTTTGTTTAGTATATGATTATAATTGTTTTGAAAAGATGATAATTTTTGTGTGTTTTTTATATTTTGAATTAAATAAATATAAATGAGTAATTAGTAAAAAATAATTGGGGTATTTTTGAAGAAAAAAAAGACTAAATTGGGCAAGCTCCTTTGCCTTGGTTTGGATTATTATAATATAATGATATATATACTATTATTATAAGTCAACCTAAGAGTTTTGAGACTGTCAAATTTTACCATTTTTTTTCAAAAATACCACTACACTTTTATATTAATTATAATAATACTATACTCATATAAAAATATAAAAAGTAAAAACTAATAAAATTACTTATGCATCTTTAACAACCAAACATTCTTTTAAATTTTAAACTATGTTTTTTTTTTACTATCCACATATTAATATCATAACTACACTTATTTTCTATATTTTTATTTCACTACGCGCCGCACACATAACGTGTGAAACACGATTACTAGTGTATATATATATATATATAACAAACTGTTTGTATTGTTCTTAATAATTTAATAATTGAATATTTCAAATCTGTTTCGAATATTTAATTATTATCTTGATCATCCGTTTTTAAACCTGATTGAACTTTTGGTTGACACGTGTACTTCATTTACTTGTATCTTTGGCGATTTAGATTTTCTTAAAATTAACTTGATATATTAAAGTAAAACAATTTCCTTTGAATTATATTTCAATTACTCCTTTTGGTTGACACCAACTTGTCTTCAGAATTTAAACATAAATAAACTCAAAATTCATACCATATCTAAGAAACATTTATAAAACTTGTCAAAATTGATAAAAACTCTATAACATGTTTTGGGTTTAATTGTTAGTATTTCATATATTAAAGATCAATTTGTATATAATTGTGAAATTAAAAAGAAATCAGATGGACTTAATTGCAAGATAAAACTAAGAAATGGGTTGATTAACTAGGTACATTGTTTGAGAGGGTTCCTTTGAAGCACTCATTTTGTAAAAACCTAGATCTATAATCTATACTATTGCTTTATGTGAAGAGGGCTTATGAAAACTTGAAATAATTATTTACAAAATAGTCCTATTAATTTACAAAATTACAAAATAGTAGTAGACACCTTTTACAGGAGAATTAAAAGAAAAATAACTGCCATCGAATTATTAACTTCATTTTCTCACAAATCATCAAATTCATCACTTCTCTCTCTCAACCATAATTGTTCATCCTTTCGTCAAAGATTCTACCATAACGGGTTACATATATTTTTTTTGATTCACACCCATCGGGTGGGCAGATCCGCTAGTATATATATATATATAGAGAGAGAGTGGGTCGCCTTTGATCTCCGCCGGCTATTATCTCCATGCGCCTCATATTTTAAGGTAAATCCTCACGGTGATATGTTGTATGTATGCGTCTCTCTCACACATACAACATATCACCGTATTTTATTGTTGCGGAAATTTAAGCTCAAGTTTTTGGCCCTTTTCATTAGATCGTTTTTTTCCCTTGAAAATCATGATTGTTGTGTTATTAAAATATGATTCATGCTCTCATTCGTATTTTTTTATGGCCGATAAGCGCAGATTAACACATATTCAGCATATTAATCATTAATTTTGTATAATAATTTAATTATGCATCAGTTTGCTTAATTGTAAATTTTAAGCTCAAAAGCTGGCTTATTTGATGATAAGGGAAAGTAGGGTTCATCTAGTTGTTAATTAAAGAGATTGTTTTCTCATTTTTTCGCTGATTATACTCGTATTGTTTACTTGTGTTGAAGTAAATAGTTAACAATTACAATTAATAGAGTATACTTCCATTTTCATTGTTTTGCTCGTGTCTATTTTCTTGTCTTGCTTGTTTTATTTTCAATTTTTTAGTTCGATTATGCTACTTACACAGTAATACATCTGTTTCAATTGCAGTGACTTCTATTATTAATCAGCAAAAATCATAATGGTAATATTAAAGAACAAAAATTGTACCTGTAACTTGTGTCGTAGTTTTGCTAGCGTAGTACTTATTTGATAGCATTTAGTAGTCTTAGTTATTCATTTTGGTGTAGAAATATTGAAGTCCAGTTTCGATTTTCTCTTGCGTGAGTTGTTTCAAATACTTTAATTTCTTGAGTAACGAGATGATTGTCGCTTGCGTATGCCCCGAAGTAAATACGAGTACATATTTATAGTTTAGTTTGAAAATTTTGGAGAACGTATATAAAAGCAACAACATTCTATATTATGTTGTTTTGCACCACGTTCGCCTTCGAAAAGCATGTTTTTTTATTTCTCTCCATCCTATTTTAACAGAACATCGGAATACTATTTTTGATAAATTTAGAGTAACAAAATGCTTCAACCAGCACATATTTTAAGATAATCGTTTGTTTTACCCGTTGTCATTCTTAATATTTGGGTTTTTCAGAAACATTTCTTGTGCGAGTTGAGTGAAATAGCTGCTATTGTGGGCTTGAAGAAAAAGACAGTGAAGAGATACCGCTTCTTTAGTGTGCAAACTTTGTTAAAAGCACGACAGATTCGTCATGGAAAGAAATATGGATGATTGGATTGAGTGAAATTTCCCGACTTCCGAAAAGATTGACAATGTCGTGTTGATTATTAAAAGGAGGTTTATTGAAAGTAGGCGCCATACGAGTTGAGAAATCAGACTAGTTGAGTTTAAGAAGAGTTGTGCCTCGATTGATTAGTGTTCCATGTATATTTTTTTTTAGACGTGTACATATAGTAATTGTTGAAGTGTAAATTAGTATTCCGGTTGTGACTTTGCCGTTGTTGGATATTTAATTTTAAATGAAATACATATTTGAAAATTGGTATTATTATTAATATTATATATATATATATATTGTTGTAGGTTATTATTGGACTATTGGGCCTTACTCATAGTGGGCCTAAGTTGGGCTTTCTAACTTGTATAACCCTAACATCTAGTATATAAAGAAGGTTAGGGTCCCCTTGTATTCATACACTCTGATTAATAAAACCTCCCTTATTGTTGTCTCTCATACCTCTCTCTATATCTATACATATCTCTATATATATCTATAACGAGCTAATATGTCACACAACACGTTATCGGCACTTTGCTCGCGGAGAATAGGATATACGCTCGCGGATATTGGAGATTTTTGGTAAACGCACGGATATTGGGTATTTATAAACCTTGAGGTTTATCCCGGATTTAATTAGGTTATTGCTATATCGACCTTCACCAAAATACGAGACGTACGGTACATTTTTTTTTATATACCTAACTGCATGATATAACTATTGCACGTTGGCAGTGTTAGATTTTTAATAGTACTGTTACCTTGCCTATACAGCCATTTACTGTACCGGATGTTGAGTTGCATGCTAGTAACCATAAAATATGATATTGGATGATCATATTTCATAGTACCAAATTTACAGTATAAAACCCTCGACCTGTTAATTGCAAGTTGCATGTTCATTGAAAATAAATTTATTGTTTCATGCTACTGGATCTATTAAATTGAAATTAGAGGTAGACATAATCAAGTTATATGTTATCATAACTTTTGAGGATAATATAGTTTACACCGCCTAACCAAACAACTATCCCAAAAACTCTGGATATAGAATATTCATGTAGGCCGTATGAACATCAGAACATGGTTATATAATCCTGTACACGAAAATTGTATTGTTATGGCTATATAAAGATTAACATGATTAAACTTTGGTTGACTAATGCTTGTAAGTATGTTTTCTTTATGATTCATAAGACCTAGTTTCACATTACTGAAATAAAATTTGTACCCGTATATGTATGAATCAACTATAATTAATGTTTGGTCTTATAATGTAAATTAGAACATGCAGTGTAAAATTGACAATCACGTCCATGAGTTAAAAATTTATTTGACTTCTTTGTATGTTATGGTGTACTTTAAAAATTACCATGTATGTAAATTACGTGTATATTGTTAATTGGTAATTATAAATCCATATGATTCCTTGCATGTTTTAGTTACCATGAATAAAATGTACATATATGGCATATAATAATTAATAGATTATTACATCTTTCTAGTATAAACTGTGATTTATAATATCTCTGTTATGATTGTCTGCTATATTAGTTAATCATGTAAAGAGCTACAATCTAAATATTTAATCACAGTACTATTTATTTACTGCCATGTACAAATGTGTAAAATATGGTAATTTGCGAAATCATATATTTTCACATTTAAGTTGGAAAAATTATGAACCTTCCCCAACTAGGCTCACCTATTTGGATACGATGTCTAGAAAAAATATAGGCGGAAATCGATATCCGTCGGGTTTTAAGTGGCATTCGTGCCCTCCACCCTCACCGTCTTTCCTGGTCGTTTTTCAAGTAGAGCTACCGAAAGGGGTTGACTAAATAATAATTTCTCCGAGTGTGTTTATATAGTGATGTATGTTTCGCCGAATTGGTGTTTCAGTATCGACCCGTCGTTCGATCAATGAGAACCGATTCACATGAGAAGCAAAACTAATGTTTTCGAACCTGTCGTTTCGAAAAAAAAGTTTGTGCTTGTGCAAACCATAAACATATAAACCAGTCGTTTTATATGATAAATAATCCAGAACTCCCAACACATGTTGGATGCCATCTATGATGAGAAAAATCGTAAAACATACTTGCGAAATGACTGTTTAAACGTTGATTTTAATCCGTCACCACATGTTACTCACCCTGATGTGTGAAAAATGTGATGCCCTATTTTTTTTGGGATGCCATCTTTGATGAGTAAAACACGAGTTTGTTGTTACCCTCATGATGAATGCTAAGGCGTTGATTTTATTCCGCCGCCACATTTGAGACGTGATGACGTCTATGGTGAACAAATGTCTGAAATTGACATATTGGAGCAATCCTTCACCAAAATACTAGCTTGGAAATTGTATTCCATAAGCAGTATCATGAATTTATATTCACCATGTTCCTTTATCACCCATCTGTTATTGGATAAGAAAATTACCCCGGTGAGTAGTTTTAATCCTATTGGGTCAATGGCGAATTGTTTGCCTGATATTAATTCTCTTCGTGTATATTTTTTTCCATGAATCGAGAACCAAGACAAGTGTTCTTTGTCTTGAACTGTCGCGATCCCGATGAATCGTCTAGCCAAGCGAGATTTTAGACAATCGTCAAAATCGAAAACTTGTGGCTCCAAGACAATAATTGAAAGGAACAATATGGCCCGTTGTCACAAAGCAAGAGATAATGCTCAAAGAGGCAACTCTATGCTATAAAGACAAAGGTCATGCACGGTTACTCTTTAAATAGTTCACAACTATTATAAAGGTGGAAAAACCGATGTTAATGTGGTTAAAGCTAACTGAAAGGAAACTCTTTAGACCCCCGATTTTGTGGCTCAAATGAGTTTGGTACCTTTCTTTATTGATTTTGATAAATCATTGAGCCATTTTTTCGCTCATCTGGATTATGTTTTTCCATTTGGATTATGATTTTTCCATTTGGACATACTTTTGGATTATGGTTTGCCTGTTTATGAAATTTCTCGAAATAATTTAAAGTACTTTGAGCAAATTCCTTTGAAATGTGACCAAACTTTAAATTATGAAATTTTAGGCAATACTTGTGGGTAACAGTGTACCACATAATTTCACCAACTACTTGCCTAAAAGAGTCCTTTGTGACAATGATTATGGACCTGTCGTTCCAAATCGAAATCTTTGGTAAAACCAAATTGATTTGTCAAATATGAGGCCTTATACTCATGTAGGTCCTGTCGTACCTTGTGGAGTTATAAAATATTCGAGAAAACCAGTGTTATCTGGTAATAGCTCATGAAAGAATTAAAATTTATTTACATATCCTCCATTCAATACGACCAAAAGCGTATTTTAGAGGAGTTGAAATTTCTTTCAAGTGGTTGCTACCACATTCTTTAAAATATTTAAAGTTACCTTATCGTTTCGCCTGTCGTCGAATGATAAATGATTTAGATGCTAAGACATGATTGTCTGTACTATCATTCGCCTGTCGTCGATTGATAAGAGAATTTTGATATTGTGGCATTGACCGGATGAGATATTCCCAGGTCAAAAGACGATGGTTGATTTATAATCGCATCGCATTTGGATTCTCTTTAAGAATATATTTCGTGATTAATCCAAAATTAATGCCACTAATGCTCACTTTGAAAGACTAGTATGTGTAAAGATCACGAAATGAACTCGTAGAATTCTTGTAAAGAATTGAAGAAGTTGTTGTGGACTTATCCAACCATAAGACGGACCATAAATATAAATGGTTATGGTTGATGCATCGACACTATGGTCACATTTTAATGTTGTCCACATAAATGCAGCACCTTCCAAACTTTTAGCACTATCATTAAGTTGATGGCTCATGATCCGGATTATCCTGAAAAGTCGAGTCGACTTGATAATTCCGAAGAGTAAAAAAAAATCGAAATTTCGATTTGAATTACTTGAGTTTGGAAATTGAAATTGAACATCCTGTCGATTATGTTCAGACCCAAATGGACTCACGGATATTTTGATGATGCGACTGCAAATGATTGCACGCATTTCTTGGTCTTGCGCACCAAGATTTATATTTTCGTGTGGGGTTATGCTATTTTGCTGCATTGGTCCGTCATGAGGCCCATAGACACTCAAACACCATATCCGTACCAGCTGGTTACTGGTTATGAGCCAGAAGTCTCATATTAACGCATGTTTAGAGTGATTAATTAATATTTTGATTGAGCCGCTATAGCGTTCAAAATATGGACCTCTGAAGGGGACATAAGTCGATTATGAATCTCCTGCCTATCATTTGATAGAGTAACCTTGGCAAGCGATCTCTTTACCGCATGATATGCGAAAGTGACATCGCTAAGATTGTTCTCCCCGTCGTTAGGGGGAGATTTGCACGTTACCGTTGATAAGGAACGACGTGAAGTAACGTGGCATAACCCACTCAGTCTTAGCTTGATCCC
The DNA here is from genome assembly GCA_963920805.1 of Primula vulgaris. Lineage (NCBI taxonomy): Eukaryota > Viridiplantae > Streptophyta > Magnoliopsida > Ericales > Primulaceae > Primula > Primula vulgaris. Next base: position 20,476,854 of record OY987216.1, read on the forward strand.
CAAAACTGCACTTAGTGATAAGTAAGTGCATAGACTCTCTCAAGTCTAACTAAATGCCAGACGCATTTAATGACTTTATGAGATGTCACGAGATCATTTATACTTGCTGCAAAATGCTTGCAAGGATAGACGTCCCTGTTGGACGCCATGTTCCTGTCGTAACACGTTGCTTTGGCCGAACCCGCCAAGCAAAGGACGCTGCCGTCGGCCGTCAGTCTGTCGTCCTTCCCAAGATATGAGGAAGTTGACCGGTTCTAAATTCGTTCAGCCCCAGAGGTGGTGAACTGAAACTCGTTTGTCGCACGAGATTATAAAAGATCAAGGAGATGTGTGATTTCCTCCTCATCCTAATAATCTCGAAATATATGTCGATCATGATATCTTAGACGATATTGAAGCGAAACGAGACTGTCATTGATTACTTGTTCATATATTCGGTGACGACTGATAATATGAACAAATTATGACAGAGAACCATGTACCGTTGCCTGAAGTCAACGTAGAATAGACTGGACTAATGGAAACTTGCAATCCAAGTAGACTCCTTAGCGAAAGTGTGTTCGAACCTGTAGCTCCAACACCACCAATGTTAAACGAGTTTGTTTATTTGGTTATTCGTAAGGAAAAGTAATGAGAATAATGAGATTGTAGAATGCTCGCCTAGTAGCGCAAGGCTTCTCTCACACCTTGGAATTGATTACGATATGGTTGATTTCCTCATAATGGACAATATAACAGTCCCCTACTTTACCAGTTTAGTAGTGTTTTGAAAAACTGAGTATGCAGCCATTTGATTGTGGTCACTGTTTTATCTCTATGAGAATTTAGACAAAGAGATATAAATGAATGTCCCTGTGTGACTTCATGTGCTTGAATCAAGTAGTTCCTGACCACGGAACACGATCTCAATTGACTGAGACGTTCACTATATGGATTAATATAATCCGAACGGATGTGGTATACCGCCTAAGTGAGTACTTGATTAGCTTGGGATACTTAAACAAGTATTATGCCCTTGCGTGTTTTATTACGCGATCCATTTTTGGATTTGCCTTCGAGATGAAGGATCTTGGGAAGACACGGTAGTGACTCGGCCTGATGATCGAGTCCCGTAAAGATTGAATCTAAGTCCATGATTCAGACTACACCCAGAAGGTGTTATGACGTTGTAGTCATCATGACGCTAAGTCGTCAGATTCTCCCATGATCCTTCGATCACTAGACATTGATAAAGATCCAGTCTGTCCCTGATGTGACGATGAAGAGATATTGAACCATGATGTTCATATCTAAGTACAATAAGCGCATCATTGTACTTGGTCTAATGTACTAGGACGGACATCTTGTCTGCTGTGAATGGTATAGCTCGACACAGCATCGCGCTAACACGCTTCCATCGAAATGGCATAAAAGACATTTTCCCATTACCTTAAGGTAACTGTGGATGAGGGCTTGTCTTATCCCATTTGCGTCATCGAGTGTACCTACCCCCTTCGGTACTCGAATTAACGCAACCCTTTTTCGGTTATACCGATGCCGGTTACTTATCAGACCCGCATAAGGGATATTCCTAACATGGTCTGTCTTTACCATTAGGAATAAGGCAATATCTTGGAGGTCTTAGAATGACTCCAAACGAATCACTCTGATCTACTCGTGCTCTATGAGACGACTAGAGAGTGTATATGGCTTCGAGCTCGTATTAGCCATATTTGAATTACATATGCTCTGTCTCACGATCAAGATAAAACAGTTGTCTTATTTGAGGACAACTTGTTGTTATCGATCAAGAGAGATATGACTAGATTATGCTATTTAGCATTTCTTGCCGAAATAAATCTTCACATATGAAGTTTAAGAGCATCCAGTTGAATACTCGTTCTATTCCACGTTAGATTTTCTTGCATCCAGTCGTGTGCAAGTGAGGGGGAGCATCCAGGTGAATGTTTATTGCACCAATTACTACTTAGTCGAAATCCTCGCACCCTGTCGTGTGCAAGTGAGGGGAAGCATCCAGTCGCATGCTCGTGTACTCTTTTTTGTCCTTAGACCAAGGTTTTTTCCCACTGGGTTTTCCTTAGCAAGGTTTTTAGCGAGACACATTCCCATTATATCTCACTTAAGATTGCCGAAATTATGGGGAGTATCCTGTTGTATACTTCTTACCACTGTGTACTCTTTTGTCCTTCGACTAGAGGTTTTTCCCACTGGGTTTACTCTAGCAAGGTTTTGACGAGTCACCTGTTTTGTGGTTGATCCCTAGTACTACCATTGTTGCACTCTTTTTCCTTCGATCGGAGATTTTCCCATTGGGTTTGCTCTGACAAGGTTTTGATGAGGCACACTGTTTTGTGGTTAGTTAATTACATAGAATTTCGGCCTATATCATTCGGCTACACAGTTTCTCCTAGGTATCGGTTTTGTCCCACACTGGGTTTTCCGTTCCTAAGGTTTTTTATGTGTTTAGCACTGCGAATGAACTCGACTCAGATCGACTGCATGAAGACGAAGAATTCAAGACGTCCAAAGGGGGAGTGTTGTAGGTTATTATTGGACTATTGGGCCTTACTCATAGTGGGCCTAAGTTGGGCTTTCTAACTTGTATAACCCTAACCTCTAGTATATAAAGAAGGTTAGGGTCCCGTTGTATTCATACACTCTGATTAATAAAGCCTCCCTTATTGTTGTCTCTCATACCTCTCTCTATATCTATACATATCTCTATATATATCTATAACGAGCTAATATGTCACACAACACACACACACACATATATATATATATATATATATATATATATATATATATATTGCCAAATTGTAACTGATACTTCATTTACTCAGGTTGTATATTGTAAGTAACATGCTAGTTGGTATATTGTGACTAGTCATATCAGTTGCTATTTTCTAACTGATGAGTTAGTTGCAACTTAGTAAATTACATGTTAGTTGAGCAATTCAGTTGGTAGATACCAACTGTGTACCGTTCAGTTGGTATATATAGCAACTGACACATAAATCAGTTGGAAAATTTTACCAAATAAGTTTTTGTTAACTTATTTGTTAGATGACAATTCAGTTGGTAATTTGCATTTAGCAACTGATTTCAATGTTTATCAATTGATTTTTCAATTGTTATTTGAGTGTTTTGTTGTAGTGGATATAAGTTGGCCAAACAAAAATGATCCGGAAATGTCTTCCACAACACGTTGAGGTCTGTTTAATTCTCCACTGAGTAAATGAGAATTTCTTTATCATACTTTCTAGCGAACAAAGGTGACAATTAATTGAGAGAACTTCAACGACCTGGATAACTATATCACTTGACAACTTGTTATTCTCCTTTACGTATATAATGTAAATACACATGCCAGCCAAGTCTTCCACAATCTATACGTATCACTTTAATTTTTCTTCTTAGCCTTTCTACCCAAGCTTTCATTAGTCATATGAGCAAATTACTCTGATGGTCTGATGACTGATGAAGAAAAAACAAAATGAAGAAAAATGATAATAGGAGCCTAGCAATATTGTGATGATAAACTCCAACTCATTGCACTCTTGCATCCTAGTTTACATATTTGAGTTTTCAAAAACATAACAATAAGTACAGAAGTACCATGAGCCCGTCGTGATGATAATAATAAAAAATAGCACGAGAGACGTCTTGAACCACAACATAGCCATAGATCGATCAACACTTACATTGTCTTTCAGTTCAAATATTTTCTAAACAAGTCTCCAAATTCGTGGTCGAACATTTCCAAATATATTGAGAATGAAAGAAAATATCTAGTATTTACAAATTAGATTTTAGCTCAAAATCGACACTTGACTACTTTCGGACCATCCATGTTTTTAACATGTTTCCCAACAACTATATTCTCCGGTTAATATCGAAATAAATATTACATTTATCTAGATTCTCCTTTTTAAGAAGCTACTGCTCTCGTACACACTTATTTGATGGGCATTGATTACTACAAAACTATTTACAACTCTATTTGCAAAAATATTATATCTAAATTATTAAATGCAAATAAAAAAAATGTTGTTTAATATGAAACAAAATATTTAGATAATTTGGATAAAATATTTTTGCAAGTCAAGCTTACACGTTATTTCGTAATAATTAATTATTTAGGGAAGTGCTAGATTTTAGACATATAGACCGGCATATAGAGACTAGTAGCCGAAAGATGGTTATTAGTTCAAGGACTAAAGGAGCCATGTTTGTCTAGGGTATTGAATTCTATTAATAAGAAAACTAAGAATGACTATTACTCCACATTTTTGGATTAGTAACGAAATTCACTAATCCCAAAAGGTCGTGAGACTTTTTGGAAAGAAGAAAACTTTTGATTCGTAGGGTTTACACAACACATACGTAAATTATGAAATAATTTCTCAGTGGTGGCCGGGAATTTATCATATATACATGTTTAGTTGATATCAGATTTCGGAAAGAAGAAACCGACTCTAATTAGATCAATATATAAGACTGCACGTGTGTCGGCGTTATATGGTCGTTTTTTGTCCATTACAGTTTATTGGATCAGATTTATTATACTTCAAATGAAAATAATTAAAACTACAGAACACTGAGACATAAAGATATAAACTGGTTTACACGGTAACAAGTTTTGATTTTTGAAGTTAGAGTGCGGACTAATGTAAATTTGGTCGTGGCGTCTAGCTATCACTACACCACTACAAGAATAGATACCAACATTTTGATTTTTGAAATCTGTTGGTAACTGAGTGTCGCTAAATTTTAGAAACAAAATTAATTGTTATTTTGTTACATTAACAACAATTTTCAAAAATCAAATTGATTGTAAATGAATTTTTTATTGTAGTGTATAATCTTTCTTTTCGGGTTGAATTATGAAGTTCTGTTCCTTGTGGTCTTGAGAAAGTATTTTTATTTCCTGGTCAATAAAATTCTGCAACCCATTTGCTAAGTTGCATTCTTTGACCACTTTCTGTGTTGTTTCTTTTTACAAAAACAGTTCCCCACTAAACAAACTTGTGAGATTTGCTGGACTTGGCCAGATCCAGGATCTAGATGGAAGAGACAAGAATTCGTACATATATATTTATTTCTTTGCGGTCTGATAATATACTACCGTTTGATTGTACTATACAATATTTAATTTTTCATAAATAATGTCCATTACCAGAAGAAAATATTTATACAAAAATGATAAACAATTATGAAAAGGGGCAAGTCGTTTTCCATGTATCCTGATCTACTCTTACCTCAAATACAATGTGCGACGATTAATAAGCCGGCACCGTCTTAGCATAACATCAAATAAAAGTCTGTGTGATGTAGAAATTTAGTAGGTCCAGTAATAATAGTCATATATAGTTTTGGTTCATTAGGCAAGTGGTCCTGAGAGCACGTTTAGTGCAGTGCTGTTGCCGTGGGTGGAACTCCACATTTGGTGACGGTTATCTTTATCGCTGGTCGTTACCGTTGCTGTTCAGATCACTACAAAAAAAGGTTCCAATTAGGAACGGTCAAATCTGTTAGAAATCTGTCGTTAAAATACAATATATGCTAGTAAAATTAAAATCTGTCGTCATACCGTCCCTGATTAAGGCGTTGGAAATCAAAATTTGTCACTAATTATGTCTGCGATATAATCTTATTTTGTAGTGGGTATGATGTTGGTTCCTTCTCCCCCACATGTGAGTTCGTAGCCCACAGTTCACGCTGTGGCTTTTCCTTTTCTGTTTTTTTAAAGGTTAAATAAAATGGGAAATGGGTAAAAAAACTTTTAATTAAATTAAAAAAAAATTGAAAAAATGTTTGTTTAGTTTATAAATTGATACTTAAATAGTTTTTTTTTTCATTTATAAATCACTTTTAATTTTTTAAAAGAAAATTATTAGCTGTTTATTAGACATAGTTTTAAATAAAAAAATAGATACAATTTTTTTACATAGTTTTGTACTCTTTTATATTTTTTTCATTAATAAAAAAATTTTATTTTTTATTATTTTATATTAAATTACACTCTAAACCAACACAGCAATAAACTTGACCCGTCATTCCACACAAAACAACACGCTAAATTTAAGATAAAGAAATACTTTAAACTCACAGTTAAACCTGCTCGGATGAAAACCCAATTAAGAACTCATGAAACATGCTATGATGATAACCCTATTAAGAACTCAGGACTAGACTAAAAAGTTGAATATGATAACATACTCCAGATATTCTCTATTTTTCTTGAGATTTGACACCTAATGTGCAAATGAATCGAACACATTAATTAAAAAAATTGTTAAACTGATATTCGATTCGTTTTCAAATAACTGTCCATTACGAAAATACGTGCAATTTTGATCTGCCAATAACTTGTATCAAAATTGTCGGAATGCAAATTTTCAAAAGTTAATCATATAGTTCAAACATTAAATTATATGATTTAGTTTTGAAAATTTTCATTTCGATAATTTTGATAAATGTTATAAACCGATCAAAATTGCATGTAATTTCGTAGAAGACAATTAATTGGAAACGGATGTAGTAAACTGAGTGCCGTTAAATTTAGCAACAATTATTGCTAAACTGTTGTTAAATTTAGCGACATTCAATTTACTATCAGTTTATATAGCAACAGAGCGTCTGATGGTAAACTGATTTTTTTTTATATAGTGGCAACGAACGCCGATTCTTTCAGGTTTGTTCTTTAACTAAAAAAGTTTGTTAATGTTCGATTCATACTCGTTAAGTGTCGTGTACTTAACGATCGTTAAATTTTGTACATGTTCGTTTTGTTTACATAACGAGCGAACACGAACCGAGCACGATATGTTCATCAACAATTTCGTTCATTTGTAGCCCTAACTAGCACAACACACTCAATTTTCCTACCGGCAAACACAAATTTTGGAGCTATCATCATTCTCTATTTCTCTTTGCTTGCAGCATTTGTATCTGAAAAGTTTTTTTTCTAGGTAGTGTAATCACATTTTCTTTTTTTACTGCAGCTCTACAAGTTAGAAAGAGACTCCCCAAGCTTTTATAAATTAGATAACATGAATGCACCACATAGTCGTTGTGTATACCTAAAGTGGATTTTCTAAGCTAGTTCAACTTGGAAGCCCAAATTACCCTTGAAAATGTCACATTGACGATATTCCATAATTTTTTTGAGAAAGACTAGAAGGCAAAGGAGAAATCAACCGGTAACTCTTTGTATATTTGCATTTTACTTGTGGTAAATTTAGTAGTGTAAGTGTATATATAATGAAGTTCATGCACATGGTCAAAATTTAGGACAATTAAAACACAATTTCTTAAGTGTAAATTTAAAGTAAATATATTTCCATGTTTAATTAACAGGACAATATCAGCCTTCGGTAACTATTACCTGCTGAATTAATTAAATAAAACACCTCTAGTGCCTTTGGTGATTCCCATGATTTGAAGAATATATCTAGCTGTCGACATACTGTGACAATATTGGTCCCTGAGTTTCGACCAAGTGATTTTTATCTCAATTATTCGTGAAAAAATTATCCTAGTCGATAAAAAATATATCAAATTACAGTTTTATGTTTCTTCGAGTAAAATATATAGGTCTCTGTTATTATATAGGTTTGGCATGTAGAATCTACTATGAGAACGTTAGCAAAAAATCAAACTAAGGAAAATACTGGAAAATAGACTAAATTTACTTTCTATCAAGGTTTATAATATGGTTGTTTCTTTAGGAGGATTGAATTAAATGTCGGCAAACCTATGAGGAGGTTGGGAATCGACGTCACTCTGGTGAAACTTTTTGCATTTTTTTTTATGTAATGATCAGTTTAATAGCACTCAAGTAACAAAAAGACACATACGAGTGTACTCGAGTAATAGTACCGACTTTATATATATATATATAAGTTGATTTACTTGTTCTGTTAAGTCCAAATCTTGTTTTTTTTCCATATTAAATTAATAATGGTTGATGAATATTGGACTGATTTTTTTAGAATCTACATGTATGATGATTTAATTAAAATAAATTTACACTCTATTTATAAAAATTATATTAACATTTAGCGAAAACGGCCACACTTGAGCTTAAATTGTTAGTTACGTTAGTCAAAGTTTGTAATTTCTTACTTCAATCCCATATATAGAAAATAAATATTATTTAATTGACGTATTGGTCATTTTTAAACCGTATCAAATTTTTAAAACGCAGTAATTACTCATATATGCATGGTACTGGATAATATACTAGTAGTGCAATATAGGTTTAAAGTACTAACATAAATGGTCGGTAGCAAAATTTGGATTGTAGTTGCTATTTCATAATGCACTTCATTTTAAAAAAGAAATTTCCCCCCCTCCCCTTTACTTCTAACTTGGTTTATTCTACACCTCAATACCAACTTTTGTAAAGAAAAGTTAGTTCCTTGTTAGCCACTTCTCAAAGAGGCCTTGCCTTACACTTGCAATTATAAAATACAAAACTTGCCCTGCTGAAAGAGATCAAGCTTTCTCTTGAAGCCAAGGCTATATTCTTTTATTCATTAAAGTAGACTCTATGATTTGTCAAATAATTGGATATTCTTCTCATAGCTCATATATTCTTCAAGCCAATTCTCAGTCCTCTTTTGAAGTCTTCTGAATTTTGAGACAGAGAGAGAAAGAGAACAAGATGACGGAAACTGTGCAATTCTCGGTTGATCAGAATCAACTAGGATGTGGTTTTATGAATGTTATCTTTCGTAACCGTTATTCAGGGAAGAAAAAGTTGCTTACAAAATCACTTCTACCAAGTAAAACAAACAATTGCAATAGTTTTCAGAGCACCGTCAACAAATCCGCTAATAAGCCTTTACCTAGAATAGATAAAAAACAAAGTGCAAATCCAGTTTCAGATTCTAGAAAATGTAATCTGAAACGCTCTAGGGAAAGGCTTTCGGATTTCACAATAAGCTCCACGTCATCATCGTCCAACCGCTCTGGGCTAAGGAAGGAGTCACTAAATCAAGTTTCTTCTGGAAATATAATAACTTCATCAGTTAGAAGTGTTAATCCTACAGGTTTGGATAATGCGGTCGGGTCTAAATCTAATATAGCTGGTGGCCATATCTTGAGAAAAAATCGTGGAGAAGTGTCCAAACTTGGGAATATTTATAGAAGCCTAACGGTATTGGACCCTGAAGTTGTGAAAAACATGGGAAACGAAAAGTACAAAGAGGGGAAATTTAGCGAGGCTTTATCGATGTATAATCAAGCGATTTCACTTGATCCAAAAAGGGCGGTATATTATAGCAATAAAGGTGCGGCTTTGATAGGTTTGGGCCGATTGATAGAGGCTGTTTTTGAGTGCATGGAGGCAATAAGGATAGAACCGTCTTATCACAGAGCTCATCATCGACTGGCCACATTATATTTCAGGTATAATTTTTTTTGACCGAATTTCGTAAAATGTCCATCAAAGTTTTTCCAATTTTTAACCTACAAGTACAAAACATATTTTCTTATAAAAACGACCCGTTGTGGGTTTCATGCTGCGTCAGTTCAGCAGGTGCCAATACTGGAGTAAATGGAAAATTAGAGTAAATGTTATTGTTTTGAAAACTGTAGATAAAACATTCAATTTTTTGTGCACCGCGGGAAGGTCCTATTTGTTCTTAATTATGCGAGCTCGTAATTTTCACATTTCCACTCTGCCTGGCCGATTAATTGTTATTCAATAATGCCATCATAAGACTGTAATCGCTAACCATATGACCATGAGTGCAATTTTGAGTACTTCATTTTGCAAAATCAGAGAGAATCTACATGTGATGGTTAATTGCGTTGTTTTAAAAAGTGAAAACTTAGCTAAAGAATTTTTGCAGTTTTTGCTTAAAAACCAGAAAAGCGAGATTTTTAAGCTTTTGTGAAGCTTTGAATCGAGCTTTTAGTGAGGTTTTAATCGAGGTCTTCTTACTATGATTTTTGAAACAGTGGTTTCTCCAAACAGCTCATCGTCAAGTACTTTGATAAAAAATTACACATGCATAAAAGTTTCTTAATTCATGGTTCATGTACCTGGGGGTGCTATTGAGCGTCCCCCCCTCTCTTCATAAGTTATAAAATTAACAGCATACTTTTTTTTCGAAGATTGGGAGAGGCAGAGAAATCCCAACACCACTACACACTTTCAGAGCTTAGGCCTGCTACTGATGAAATCATCAGATCTCGAGATTTGAAGAGACACCTCAGCGCGTGCAAAAGGGCAATGAAGCTAAAAAATTGGAATGCATTGCTTAATGAGAGTCAACATGCTATGTCTCTCGGTGCAGATTCCGCTCCACAGGTCCACATCAACATATTCAATTATACTTATTATTTCCCTTGTCAAAGAAAACGATGTTTGTCCGTTTGTTAACTGACATTTTGAATTAATTTCATATAGATCATTGCCATGAAAATCGAAGCTCTACTGAATATTCTCAAGCCCAAAGAGGCATACGAGGCACTTGATAAAGGGTCAAAGTTTGATTCAGATTCTTATTGTCGTTTATTTGGTAGAACTCGTACTGCTTACATATTAACCATTCATGCACACATTTACACTCTCGTTGGCAGGTAGCTATTAGCTCTTTTTTCTTTTTCGCTGCAAAATAAAATAAATTTTGATACGACAGTTACAAAAGTAACTTATAGAAATTTTGATGTGACCCCTTAATTAGATTTGATGAAGCTCTTGGTGCAACTCATCAAGCAATTCAATTAGATAAAAGCTGCAACACAAATGCAATATACAAGAAGGTTAAGGCAGTGACATTAGCTCGTTCAAAGGGTAACAAGCTTTTTTATGCTTCGAAAATTGCTGAAGCTATAGTGACATATAACGAAGGGCTACAATTAGACCCATACAACTCGGTTCTGTTATGCAACCGAGCAGCTTGCGAGTTCAAGTTAGGCCAGTTTGAAAAAGCAGTAGAAGATTGCACAAAAGCCCTTAATGTGCGGCCTTGTTATAGCAAGGCCAGGCTCAGAAGGGCTAATTGTTATACTAAGGTATTTCACTAGTCCTTTCTTTTTTACAAAGAAAAGGTAATTCAGTAGCCCACATGTAAAACACCACTTATGTGAATCAAAGATGAAAGAACTAATCTTCATTATTTAGAAAATTCCTGAGCTGATGATTTCGGTAAATTAAGTCTGTCTATTGCTTCCTACTGAACCTATAATATTGAGCATGGAAGTATAGGCGTGTTTCACTCAAAAGAAGGGAACTGTTATTGTAATTTATTCTGTGGTTAGTTCCATTGCGTAATATATAATATGTGCGACCATTGCTGTAACGCGTTCAAAGTAATTGGACTATTAGTTGAATGTTATATAAAAAGAGGGACTCATAGTGCTTCATTTGAAACAATGGAGACTTGACAAAATACCCAAACATATATTTTAAGTAAAATTTGATTACAAAATTGTTCTTACGTAAAATCTTTCTATTATAGCACTATTTTTTTTTTCATCTTAATTTAGCACTTTATCCCATACTATAAACATTAAAAAACTTGACAGTTCTTCCGCCTATCTTCATGTTTTGGTTTGGTGAGCATTTGAGCAATCATTCTTACTGGGACCTTGAAACTGCTACGTCCTAACACAATGTTTATTTGATCAGTTAAAAAAGTGGAAGGCTGCGATAGAAGATTACGAAGTGTTGGTTAGAGATACACCAGAAGACGAGGAGTTGGGCAAGTACTTAATGGAAGCTAGAGCACGGACCAATATGCAACATTTTGAAGGCACTATAGACACGAAGACTAGAAACACCGTTAGAGGAGCTAGGTACTAAACTCTAAAACGGGAAGACGAGGCAAAATTTGTCAATAGCAAATCGGACGATAAAAGAGACACTAGTAACTGGTGCTGTTCACGAATAACATCTGACGAGGACCGTTTTTGGTTAAGTGTGATCAATACTGAAGTTTCTTGTAGTAAGTTCAAAATGGACTTGATCATGTCTACTCTTCACCCCATTTTTGTTATTTGTTATGCACTGTTTAATTAGATCTAAAAAAGAACGAAGTAGTAGTACATCTTACAAGGTCTGAACTCAGATATTCAAGTGTGCATTAAACCACTCTAATATAATACTGGTTTGGTAATAAACCACTTCATCATTTTTTAAACATAAAATATACCAACCAATATAATTTATGAACTTATAATCATAATGTACTTCTATATATAAGATATCCTGGATCTTATTATAATACCGAATTAGCTAATAAGCTGAGCTTTTAAGCTTCTGCCAAGCCTATGTACATTTGCTTAAAAGCAAATACATGAAGATTATAAAATCGATGTGCCATTTCTGCCACTTAAGTAACGGAAACATTCTTGATAAACGTGGCCTTGATATTTGCATTCTTGTCTCCTACAATTTTAGCAAGATTATGAGCCAAACAAATGTAACGTCTTTTTCTGTTCTAGTCAAGTTGATTATCAGTTACAACTATGTGCTACTGTTGCTTATGAATCTATGATAGATCCAATCTTAACCTCTAGATAGATAATCATCAAGCCCAATTTGTACACATTTGAAGAATTGGTAACATGATTACCCTAATTCATGGGGCTTAGAGTGAAAGGCAAGGGAACACAATCATTAACCATAATCCCAAAGCTCCAAAATTATCTTCTACTTTTTACATTATAACCCGGACTTTTGACTTAAATCGCAATTTTGTTCCGGGAACAGAAACTTGGTGGAAATCCGTAACTGCTACTTAAGAGTTAAGTCTCCAATTTTGATTTGTTATTCAAGTATATTTAGCGATTATTTCTATTTAGAGCCTTTGCTTTGTCCTCTCATTGGTGAGGATATATGATGCAAGGTAAATTGTCATACCAAATTAAGGGAACATTGTTATCTCACTCTGTAGTGAACATTCCCTTGCTTAGAAGTTCATTTTGTGCAACAGCCCTTCCTATCTGATAGAAAAGGAGCCCGTGATCCTGAACCGATCTTACCTGGGATCGCAAATTCCAAGTTTGTTTATGAATAACGGAATTTTTGTTCAAGAATGAAATCTTATTGGAACTGTCCATATCCGGTTCATCCTTGGGAACCATATAACATCCCGGATCTGATGAAATAGGATGACTTGAGACGGTATTTTGTAAATATGTAATTATCTTTTGTGATTTTTGTTGGAATGTTCTGAACTACTCTTTGTTAGAAGACAAATATTTGTAAATATGTAATTATCTTTTGTAATTTTTGTTGGAATGTTCTGAACTACTCTTTGTTAGAAGACAAATAACTTAAACTTAGGAGATGTTATGAATTTCGTAAAATAAAAAGATGATATAACAACACGTTCATTTATAGGGATGGGAAAATTCCCGAAATCCTGACCCGATCCGATATCCGATCCGGTACCGATCCGATTTTTTTTCGACCCGATGTTGTCCAGATCCGAAAGATCGAATTTTGTCCCGTCCTGAAATAATTCGGTTCGGGATCGGATTTTTATTTCCAATCCCGATGGATTTCCCGACCCGACCGATAGAAATAATATACATTAAAAAAAAAATTATGAATAGTATTGGTTTATATTTATTGAAAAAAATAAACTTACTCTCAGATCTAATCTATTTACTAAATAACACACTTTAATTTACGTATGAGTTTTTTGTTGGGTTGTGCATTCATCTTAATTTTAAATAACTAAAATTATAACATTTGATTCTTACTTTTAGTTTGAATTATGTTATTTTTTATTTTATTTTAAAAATAATTATAATTAGTTGTCTTGTTTGATAATTAATTTTATAAACAAATACAATATCAACATAGTATTGTCCCGCTTTTTTATTTTGTTTAAATCTAACGAATTTTTTAACAAAATTGATAGTTATGTTGTAACTTTTTAGCAAATTTTTTTAGGAGTAGGAAGTATCGGGAAATCTCGTCCCGACTTTTCAGGATCCTAAATTATCAGGAATGCATATTATCGGGATCCGACCATTTTCGGATTGGGATCGGGAATTTTAAATGACATCCAAAAACTATCGGATCATGACACGTGTTTAAGATTTTCGGGTCGGGTCGGGTCGGGTCCCGTCCCGATTCCACCCCTATTCATTTATACCAAAATGGACGGTAAACTACAAATATATACTTAAATGTCAAACTCGTACTTCTTTTAGCGTTAATTACGGCTTCTTATAAATTGCACATCTGGAAATAAGACTAGAATTAAAAACACGTACAAAAATACTGGCCCTATAAGAAAAACAACAACGGGTCTATTTCTATACGGACTTACTGTTAAAAATTCAACAACATTAAAGCTACAATTACCAACACTTTCCTGTTATTGTATTGTTGAATTTCAGCAAGAAGCCGTATAGTCTCATACAAGCTGTTACTAAATTGTTGTCATTCTTATTTATTTGTGTAGTGAGTATGAAGGTAAGAGAATGCATGCTTACGAATTTGGACAATCTCACCCAAACACCCAACCATCCTCCATCCTTTCAGTTAGCGCTCTAAATGAAATGAGCCGTTTGTGCAATTGTTTGTTTTCGACTTGGTTAATTTTCGCTTCATGTTCGTTCATTTATAAACGAACATGATAATGAACAAGAAAATGACGTTCGTCTATTAATTGAACTGAATCTGTTCGTTTCGTCTAATCTCGTGTTCATGTAACTATATATAAAGTTTGATAAAATCAAAAAAAAAAAAACCATTAATGATGTAACAAAAACTAGTTAGTATCACTAAATATTAATAAACTTATTTATACTACAATAATATTAATGATATGTTTGTATTATTTCAAATTTATTAAAGTAATTAATATCATCATACTATAAATACAATTATCGATTTTATTGTTAAGTGCTCGACTCGTTAATTTAATTAATTATACATATGTAAAAACGAATTTATATATTAATAGAATATATAAACTTAAAACTATAAAAAAATGATATTATAATGTCAAATAAATTAATTAACTAACGTTTTATGTATTTGTAAACAACTTCTTCATAGTAAATAATATAATAATAAATGATAAAATTATAACATATTTCACGTTCACGAACAGCTCATGTTCGGCTCGTCAAATGTTTTATAACTTCGACTTGTTTACCTTCATTTACATTCCTACTTTCAATGATGAAATAATTGAACCAAAGCAAAATGAAGTAGTTTTAAATTAGCAAAAACGGAATGTTGGTAGCAAGTGCATAGCACATACAAAAAGGTCAAAAGAGTTGTACAACTTGATCTAGAACCACTTGCAATAAACGAGAATGTAATTACTTTCAAGCCATAACATAGGGGGAAAAGGAAAAAAGGGAAAAAATCATGAGGAAAACAGAATAGTAACATAGAGCAGATAATCCAATTTTATTCATTGGTATTCTCAGAGTGAAAAGGACTTATAAAACCAAACCAAAAGAGAAAAGAAAAAGAGAGAATATACACATCACACATATCTTCTCTAAGCAAACGACAAAGATGTACACCTTGTACAGATATAGTCCGTGTATAATTAAAACAACAAAATCATAACCTATGGCCTAAAGAAATGGCAGCTTAAATTTTTCACATAAGCCATACCACTGACAAAAGAAAATATAGAAATATCAGCTGTAAATTCGTTATATATATAGTATGATAGGTATACAAAATGTTACCAAACCCATATCAAAAGTGAGAATCATTACTTTTTTGGATAAATAACATGGGTGGGCCTATTGAAATTAGGTCTGCTCACATGCATTATGCATCCAATAAACCTCTGATTAAATTTTGATTTGCCTTTAGTAAATTTTATATGCATTTTTTAATAGATTTACGAATGACTACAGATAATCTTAGAAAATGTAAAAAAATTAAAACGATATCGCCTTAATTATGTATCGATTACCTCTTGCAACTTCTACTTCTTGATAAGTAATCACTCATACCACTACTAATCCAGGTTTCTTTCACAATAATATCAGGTGAAACTTGATAGAATTCAGTATCACATTTCATCACCATAGCCAAGCTATTTCTTCTCTTTTTTCCTTCCTCCTTTTCCCTCTCTTCTTCCTCTCTCTCCTCGAGCCTGCTCTTCGCCGGAGCAGACCGACACCTCATTAGCAGCAAGGCATTTCGTGGCGGTTGAACAATTTCATCCTCTTTCTTAGTTTTCTCCATCATTTCACCCTCCTTTTCAGCAAAATTCCCTTTTTGCTCCTCTTGTAGAACCATAAACCATTTTGAAAACACCGCTTTTGAGCTCCCATCTCCTATTTCCTCGTGTTTCAAGCCGCTCAAGTGATCCTCGCCCTCGTCATCATCGTCATCTTCTTCTTCTGATTCGATCTCCGAGCTAGGAAACGACCCGAAACACCTAAAATCAAACTTCACCCTCCTCATGCAAGACAAAAAGTTCATGACATCTTTTTTAAACCCAAACGCCTCGCCCCAACTTCCCTTCTTTTTATTCTTTTTATCGTTGTGAATCCTCTCTATCTCCTCCATGACAGACTGCCAGTTCTTACAAGCAGTCGTTTTGGGACGGACCACTTTGATCTGGCCCGCGCAGGTCACCTTCGGTGAAGTGGGTTCAGATGACATCTCCTCTGAGCCTGCAGGCCGCTTGGGCTTGGCCCATAACACAGGGCTCGCGTTCCCTCTACTAGGGTTTCTGCGGTGCAGGTGGCGCTTGCTCGGCTCAGCGGGCCGAGCTGGGCTACAAATGGGCTTTGGCATGAGGGCTAAATGGGCCCTGGATGGGAAACACACCAGGAGGTCTGCTGATGGAGGACCCTTGCTTTCTCTACCTTTCATTATTGATTTATTTTTAAAATGTTGTTTTTATTTATTTCTTCTCTCTCCCTCTCCACTGTGGCTTCAGAAGTTGTGTTGGGTAAGTATTGCTGGAATGTAGAAGTGTTTTGTGTTTTTGGATTGGCTTTTTATCTGGTGTTTGCCAGCTTTTTCCTCTGCAGCTGTTTTCTCTAATCTTTATTTTTGAAAACACTACTTTTTTCTGCTTTTGGAAATGGGGTCACGAGTGAGTTTCTTTCATGGACCTTTATTGCCTTTATTTCCCCTCTTTCTTTCTTTCTCTAGTGATTAGTTTAAATGGATTAATTATACAAGGGGTGACCTCAGTTTCAATAAAATCTATATGGTCTATATATACTGGTATTGTGATCATCATAATCAACCAAGCAACAAAATAATCCATTAAGGTCCTCCTTATGAAAGATAGAATGAGTCGTGGACACGTGATACCGATATGTGTTTGATTTTTCGTTAGTAAAATATTTTGTAATTTTATGCTGCTTTAGTCTTCTATTATGACTAAACAGGGATGTTAAAATTAGAAAAGACTATGGAAAAGGTAAAATCAAATCTGTATTTCCCTTAACCATTAGGACAGTAATAGTGTTTCTATCGAATCTATGTGGATAAAATAATATCTAGCCCCATCAATGGGACTATCAGATTAAGTCGCCCAATTTTAATGGGTGGGGATAATGGAAAAAAGGAAAAGGTGAAAGCCACGAGCATTTGTTTCATGATCCAATGATACACAACATCAACAAGTGAGCCCATTGCCAGTTATGATCCTGTGGTGTTTGCCCCAAATCAATTGCTCTCTCTAGTTTCTATCCACACTATAGTTATATTAATACTACAATTAATAACACCAAAGTAAATACTAAACAGTACAACAAAGTACTAACACATACACCACTTGTGTAAAAATTAACTCTTCACATATACCATGAGAGCAATAATCTGTTAACACATTTTACTTTTGTAAAGTTAATTTTGTGCTTTCTACAAGTTTTTAGCATGCATCCTAATATTTAAAAAAATGCCTTAAACCAAGCCGTGAATTTGTAAAATATCTTGGGGATTGGTTGATTAAGATGGTCACAATGACAATATTTAATTAGTAGGAACCATTATTCTCATTTGATTATGACTTGTATGAGAAAAGAGATGCCATAATGCAGATGGTGATGTACTTGAGAACATGAGGGTTGGCCCCTACACACTACCACCTCTTTGCTTAAAGATTAGACTTCACTCCTTTTTTGGGACCTTCCATGAACTCATCTAGTTGTATCGTCTGTCTCTTTCTGTATGTATATAATTTCTATTCTATATAACAACACACACACGTACTCACACTGAGAAAGCTGGGCACAAGAAGTTGACATATTTTATCCTGATTAAGTGGATTTTTTTAAGACATAGTACTACTAATACACTTTACTATGCAAGTGTACAATACATGATTTTGTGTGTATGAGTTTGCGTAAAACAAGCCTAGGTTGATGTATATGTTTTGATTTATTTCCCTGAAAAAAACGACAATATTCCAATTTTCATGCATTTTTTTTCCATTTAATGGATTACACATGCATCCTTGAGGTTTACTCCAATATTCAGCTTTAACTATTCCATAATTTTTCGTTAATGTTACAGTGCCAATTATTTTTCTTATGACTTGCGCATTTAATTTGCACCATAATTCACCGAGACAACAATGTCGATATAAAACCAATGATGACCATCCCACTGAAAAAATTCTATCCTCACCGTTAATTGTGAAAACCCTGCTGCCTTCTCCCACTCTTTCTTTCTTATCAGTAGATTACGGTATTCTGCTACAGAAACATGCATGAGTTGATTCTCAGGGGGCAGATGCAATGGCAACAACATCCGCTACAAGAAAATGTTTCAAGCAGGACAGCCCAAATCTGTTGCTAAATGACAAATGTTGTGGAATAAATCTTCCCATAACTATTGTTGCGACCTGGATTTATGAGTTATTAAAGCCCGTTGTTATATTTTGGCTCTTTTTCTAATTGAAATATTTCACATGATGCATTAATTGTATATCAACAATGACCGACACGGGACAAAGATTCAAATCCGCCAAGAAAGTTTGATGTCAATGTCTTAATTATCAGATATCCATATAGCTAGCAGTACAAAAAAACTCATGTATATATATAGCAACATGACCGATGGCGATGGGACATATATAAACTCATCGATTTATGTATAGTTGCATGTGCAAATGATCCTTTCCGCTCCCATGCATAGTTAATAGTTAATACTACCACTAAAATGGGTTAAACCACGTAAATCCATGTTTGTTTTGCGGTACAACTTGGAAAAATCGGGTATCACTATGTCATTATATCCCACACTTTAGTTAATGAAAATTATTCGTCATGGATTTTCCTCAAGATTCAACAAAAATTGCGGGCCAGTCAATTATCAGAGGCTTACAATTTTGGTAAATTATAATCATGCAATGTATAAAGCATGAGTTTAGAATTGTCACAATAATTGACTTTAAGAAGTTTAGTGCCCTAATAATTGAGAAATATGTAGGGTTCAGAGGAGAAGGTTACAATTAGAAATTTTCGATGTGTTTAAAAAAACATGATCTAATGTTGGGACATCGTAAGACCCCCATAAAATCCCGTTTTATCATCTCAATAAGAAAAAGTTAGCTCTGATATTATCAAATACTATATTTTAGTGTAGCTTTTTATGCCCTCCTCGGTTATATATGAAATTTCTCCTAAGCTTTCGTTTGAATACTTTCACTTAGATCTATTCAATAAATTATGACCAAATTACTAATTTTAGGAGAACTTTTTTCTAATTAATTACATTTTCGACACTCTCAATTAGGAAAAATAGGCTTTTGTTTTAACTTCTAACTAACAATTAATTGTTACGTCGTTATCAGATAATCAATTCTTCTCAACAACCTGAGATCCTTGAGAATTAAAAAACTATGAAGAGTTTGGTACACTTTGTTAAATTCTCACTTTAGTTGAACCTATTAGCATAATCTAATTTCCCTCTAATTTCATTCTTCGGAAGGATTAATAATCATTTTTTCTCTTAACTATTAGTCATAGTCATACAAATTAGTCCAACCTCTGGCCAAATACTAAATATAACGCCACTAGAGAAATTTAGGTGTAACAAAAAAGTTTAGGTAATTGTTCTCCTTTCTGCGCCTAACTTTTTAAATATAGTATCTCCTTTGATTTGGGGGAATAATCTAATTCAATCATCATTGTACTGGTGGTCATAGTCTCTTTTTTTTTCTAGAGTTAATTTTATTTAATTTTGAACTTATCACAAAAAAAAATATTAGGATAGAAATAGTCTGTAAGAAAAAAATAATGTTTGTAATCATACAGGTGGTTGTTGCTAAATTTAGTATATAACTGTATAACAAGTAACAACAATATTGTTTTTAATTGTTATTTATATTGTTTCTACTTTTTAGCAACAACTCAGATATAGTAACAAATAAGATGTTATTGTTGTAAGATATTATTGGATTATTGGGCATTACTCATAGTGGGCCTAAGTTGGGCTTTCTATCTTGTATAACTCTAACCTCTAGTATATAAAGAAGGTTAGGGTCCCCTTTTATTGATACATTCTGATTAATAAAGACATACTGTTCCCTCTCTCTATGTTCTCTCTATGTCTCCTATATAATATATATACTGAGCTAACAGGACTCACAACACGTTATCAGCACGTTATAACGGTCCCATACTTTATCAGTTTAGTAGTTTCCCAAAAACTGATTATGCAGCATGTGATTGTGGTCACTGTTTTATCTCTATGAGAATTTAGACAAAGAGATATAGATGAAGGTCCCTGTGTGACTTCATATGCTTTAATCAAGTAGTTCCTGACCACGAAACACGATCTCAATTAAATGAGACGTTCACTATATGGATTAATATAATCCGAGCGGATGTGGTATACCCGCCTAAGTGAGTACTTGATTAGCTTGTGATACTTGAACAAGTATTATGCCCTTGCGTGTTTTATTACGCGATCCATTTTTGGTTTTGCCTTCGAGATGAAGGATCTTGGGAAGACACGGTAGTGACTCGGCCCGATGATCGAGTCCCGTAAAGATTGAATCTAAGTCCATGATTCAGACTACACCCAGAAGGTGTTATGACGTTTTAGTCATCATGACGCTAAGTCGTCAGATTCTCCCATGATCGTTCGATCACTAGACATTGATATAGACCCGGTCCGTCCCTGATGAGACGACAAAAAGATATTGAACCATGATGTTCATATCTAAGTACAATAAGCGCATCATTGTACTTGGTCTAATGTACTAGGACGAACATCTTGTTTGCTGTGAATGGTATAGCTCGACACAGCATCGCGCTAACACGCTGCCATCGAAATGGCACTAAAGACACATTCCCTTACCTTATGGTAATTTTGGAAGTGGGCTAGTTTATCCCATTTTGCGTCATCGAGTGTACCTACCCCATTCGGTACTCGAATTAACGCAACCCTTTTTCGGTTATACCGATGCTGGTTACTTATCAGACCCGCATAAGTAATATTCCTAACATGGTATGTCTTTGCCATTAGGAATAAGACGATATCTTGGAGGTCTTGGAATGACTCCAAACGAATCACTCTGATCTCGTGCTCTATGAGACAACTAGAGAGTGTATATGGCTTCGAGCTAGTACTAGCCATATTTGAATTACATATGCTCAGTCTCACGGTCCAGATAAAACACTTGTCATAGAAGACAACTTGTTGTTATCGATCAAGAGAGACATGACTAGATTATGCTATTTAGCATTTCTTGCCAAAATAAATCTTTATATATGAAGTTTAAGAGCATCATGTCGAATGCTTGGTTTATTCCACGTTATATTTTCTTGCATACAGTCGTGTGCAAGTAAATGAGGCATTCAGTCGAATGCTCGTACTTTTTATTCGAATATGAAATCATTGCACCCAATCGTATGCAAGTGAGGGGGAGCATCCAGGTGAATGCTTATTGCACCAATTACTATTTAGTCGAAATCCTCGCACCCTGTCGTGTGCAAGTGAGGGGGAGCATCCAGTCGCATGCTCGTGTACTCTTTTTGTCCTTAGACCAAGGTTTTTTCCCACTGGGTTTTTCCTTGGCAAGGTTTTTTAGCGAGACACGTTCCCTGTTATACCTCACTAAGGATTGTCGAAATCAGGGAGAGTATCCTGTCGTATACTTCTTACCACTGTGTACTCTTTTGTCCTTCGACCAGAGTTTTTTCCCACTGGGTTTACTCTAGCAAGGTTTTGATGAGGCACCTGTTTTATGGTTGATCCCCTACTACTACCACTGTTGCACTCTTTTTCCTTCGATCAGAGATTTTCCCATTGGGTTTGCTCTGTCAAGGTTTTGATGAGGCACACTGTTTTTTGTGGTTAGTTACTTACATGATATTTCGGCTTATATCATTCGGCTACACAGTTTCTCCTAGGTACCGGTTTTGTCCCACACTGGGTTTTCCGTCCCTAAGGTTTTTATGTGTTTAGCACTGCGAATGAACTCGACTCAGATCGAATGCATGAAGACGAAGAATTCAAGACGTCCAAAGGGGGAGTGTTGTAAGATATTATTGGACTATTGGGCCTTACTCATAGTGGGCCTAAGTTGGGCTTTCTATCTTGTATAACTCTAACCTCTAGTATATAAAGAAGGTTAGGGTCTTCTTTTATTGATACATTCTGATTAAGAAAGACATATTGTTCCCTCTCTCTATGTTCTCTCTATGTCTCCTATATAATATATATACTGAGCTAACAGGACTCATAATAGTTATGATGTTATCATGTTAACAAATAAGATGGTTAATTGATCTACCTTGAATTTTAGATACAGTGCGTAAACTTCATTCATACATTGTTAGTCAATGAAAAAGCTCATTTCTAAGGCTTGACTCAGACTTCTTGCTACCTCTTTATGACCTGTAAATAAACAGCTAAAATCAAGGGGGACTTGATGGTTTGACCACCGTTTAACCTGATTCGTCGGACGAATATGTGAGAATTAAAATCCTAGGGTTTATATAATGAATATAAAATATATTGAATGTAAGCATGGTTAATAATAACCGATAATTAAGTATATGTCTGACTTCGTATGAGTTCATATTATCAAATCCTCTCATTCTTGAATTATGGGCCCCTTATATAGGTGCTGGAGGCGATATATGGCGTATCTTTCATGATTGGCATGATTTTGCCAATCATATTTTCTTTATATATTCGTATATCACTAATGCCATACTGAGATATATTTTGATATATCTCTTGTATATTTCCACCGACTTGGCTAGAACGGATGGGCGACGCCACTTCTCCTTTCTGGCGGGTGTAGCTATCTTGGGGACCATGTCTCTTTTATTAGTATTCAGATGCGTTGATCTCGTAGATTTATCCCTTCGGATAGTCGAATATCACTTGACGAGTAGGCCCTGACGTTGGCTTCTCGCCTATTTTCTAGTCTCGCTGACGGATATGCTTTCATTTATGATCAAGCAATGTATCTTTAACGGATTGACCCTATATTTATGAGATATGTTTGCATAGATTTGTTGTCTTAGTTTATTCACGCGATATCTGATTGATTATTTAAATATATGGGTATTTTACAGGGGTTATCTTGCTGATAAGGTACTCGGCAATGGATGCGGGTTTAGAACCCTGTTGGCCCGTGTGCGGCTAAACCTTAGAAAGGGGGGGGGGGATGAATAAGGTTTATGGCGATTTTCGCCTAATTAAACTTCTAAGCAACTAACACCCCAACTTACGCAATTCTAAGCTTAAGCGTTAATAATCGTTAATAAATTCAAACGCAAGCAAGCAAGAATAAATATTTGCGGAAAATAAAAGTTTAAGGAAAGAAGATGACACCGTGATTTATAGAGGTTCGGCAAAACGCGTCTACGTCCTCTCATCGGTACAACCGAGTATTTCACTAAAAATTATTTTACCGGATATTACAATCCTAATGAGCTAATCGACCGATTAAGCTCTCCCTCACTTTATGAGTGTCCCGAAATGAAAGACCTAGAGCTTTTAAGCTTCACTTGCTTACAAAGCCTCTACCCGATCACTCGCTCACAAAAATGAGTTTATAAAACACTCGTTACAAATTTTGTTACAATAATGTAACTACACTCACTATTCTAATTGCTTCTAAATAAGCTAACTTGTGAGTTTTTGATGATGATTGAGCTTGTATGGCTTTTTCTTCAATTTCCCTCTTTCTCGAATATATTCACCAAAATGGTGATTTTTAGGGTTTTTATGAGAGAGGTTGAAGGATGATGTTGTGTATGATAATTGGTGGTTTGGAAGAGAGATTGAGCTTGTATATGTAGACCAAATGTATGTTTTTCTGGGTTATGACCGTTAGAAGTGGTTGAGGCTGTTTTAAGCTATTTTCCAGAAAAAGCTGAAAAGCCGTTTTCGAATTCTGTAGAAAACGATCGGTCGTTTTCTACAGTCGATCGGTCGTTTTCCGGAAAACGATCGGTCGTTTTTTGAGAAACGATCGGTCGTTTTTTCGACGTGCTTACTGGAAGAATTTGGACAAAAAACGATCGGTCGTTTTTGTCCAGTCGATCGGTCGTCTGTTCTTCTGGCAGTTTTTCGGTCTTCTTCGAAAGCCCATAACTCCTTCGTTTTAGCTCCGATTCTGGTTCCGCTTGAACCTGTGGCTTCGTTTTTCCGATCTCTATCTTAAAAACATAATCAAAGTTATAATCAAAATCAATTATTGAACCCCATGGTTCAACAAACCCTATCCGTTCCCTTCGATAGGGCTATTAAATGCTCATTAGCACCGTCTTCATTGCTAGGTTTTAGACCACATGCATTACAATCGCCGCGGGATTCTAACCATAATTTTTTACCTTCATCATTAATATAGCTAATTTTCATCTATTTATGTCCATGTTGATTAGTGGTTAAACCGCTAAAGTACTCGTTTACGTCCTATAGTTTAATTCGGTTATCCTGTACACGTTTATTTCGTAGTTTAATTTGGTTAATCTAAGTAACCACCCAAATGGGTTTAACAATGATGGTATTCTGTTGCTGATATATATATGTAAATGAGTGTTGCTTAAACATTGCTAGAATCAGGAACAAGTCACTACGAGATCTACTAATTAAGCTTTGTTTGTAATTTTAAATCAGTCACACAAACTATGATTATCCTAAATGACATGTATATAGTATCTCCCACTACAAGAAAAAAATTAAAATATCAACAATTTAATTTTTGAAAATGCTAAATTGTTGCTAAATTTAGCGATACTCGCTTTACCATCAGTTTAGTAACAGAAGCTCTGATAGTAAACTGAATTTTTTGTAGTGTACCGGTCGGTCGTAATATATTACTAATGATTGTGTATCTAAATAACTTGGATGATATGCTCGAAAATCCAACATAGTTTTAATTTTTTTTATCAACAGTACAAAAATGTTAACATCATGAATTCCCCGGGCGATTATTATTAAAGGTGTTCTCGATGATGTGTCCATCCTAGAGTAATAAAATATTGGGTTGCAATCTCTCACTATAAAAAAATACTCAAATAACGACGGGATTAGTGACGGTATTTTTTGTTACGAGCTTATTAGCGACGGTTTTTGTGACGGCTTTGTGACAGTTTAGTCAATTTGCGACAGATTTGCGAGAGCTTTTTAAATTAACGACAGACTTGTGACAGCTTTTAACTCTCATTAAATCAAACATTATTTTGTAGTGTCTGTTAGAGCTTTACAATTACAACTCTTATAATCTTGCCCTTTTATGAGGTATTATTGAAGTAGTTGAAATATACTATATATATATATATAAGATAGAACCAACATTATTCGGTTATGCGGATAGGATATACGTTATGTTCTAAATACAGTACTTGTGACATATAGGAGTGATATGCAGTATTATTTTTTTAACCTAACTATTATAATAAAATTTGTAAATAGAAATCATTCAGCTCCAGAGGCGGCCCGAGTTTTATGAGGTCTGGTGTAAATGTTTAAAAAAGTTCTCGTTTTTAATACTCGTCTTAAAATATGCATAATTTACATACAACATAAAATAAAATTTGGAAAATGTTACTTTCTTGAAACACTACAAATCTGAAATACGTGAAATGTTAAAAGTCATAATTTTTTACAAAACGTTTTTTTCTTCTTTTCTTTGGTTATTGTTTTCTAGCATGTTTAGAAAATTAAAGTCGGATTAGCACCATCATTGTTGTTACTCATGAACTTTAAATATATATTTTTATAATAATATTATTAAATAATATGTTTCAGCTTATGTAGTTTTCATAAACATAAAGAATTTTTATGTTTTGTATTAATGGAATATCTTTTCTTTGTCAATTACAAATATATGGACCAAATATCTTAATATTTGTAAATTCAATTGTCAAAAGATAAACACAAAAAATTCACTAGACTAGCTTATTCTATAATTATAAAGCACGTATATGTAATTCTCAAGTATAGAGAGGGGAAAAAAATTATAAAAAAATAACGCTAAGAAGGATTGAACTTGAAACTTCCAAATCCATTAACATCCTTTCAACCATTTGTTTACAATCAATTATAGTAATAGCTTTGAGAAAAGAATAATATGTCCGAACTTTTTGCACTATTTTTGCATATTAATACTTGTTTTAATCTAAATGTAGTCTTTCATTTTTTTGAGGCCCGGTGCTCCCGCACGGTCTGCACGGGGCCTGGGCCGCCCCTGTTCAGCTCTCACTCGCCCAGTTAGAATAGCCTGGAATTGACATTTCAGTAAACACAAATATATTAGTTCAAAACATATAAACGACATAAACTGTTAGGACTTATTTGATGGTCATCTAGCTAGTCTCGTTTGTCAATGTCTTGACATATATTTGAAGTAATCACTTAACATGTTTTATAATACAGGATAGTTGCAACTTCAGTTACAAGTTACAACCCAGAAACAATCAGGCATGGCATGGCGTACAGAAAATCAGAGATTGATGATTGAAGTTCAAGAAAGGATTCTAGGAGATATGATAACGATCAATCAAGTCAGAGTGTTTGGAACAAGAGATCAATCAGAGTTGCGAAAAAATATGGAAGAAATTAGTTAAGAAGATAAAAATATGGACATGACCAAGATGAGAAGATCTTAGAGGTAAACTAGGAAAGAATACATGAGAATTTATTTTTAAATTAGATAGTGTAAGATTTTATCTGTTGGCTATTTAATCCTATGAGACATTTAATTTTAGGTGTGATTTTTACATAATATCGTGAGATCTTTAGAATGAGAATAGCACGAAAAAATACAGTCAGTATTAATCTAGGTGGGAGACTTTTCCAATAAGTTTTGTGAGATAGACTTATACACAGGATTGTAAGACTTGAGTTTAACAAGATCCTTACTAAGCAATATGAATATATATTGGGTGAGTGGCTTGTAGACACAGTCATAGGCCTTATGACGAACTCCGTAATCAAACACGGTGTTGCTATTTACTTTCTGTTTGATTATACAGTTGCAACTTAATTACAACATAGTTACAACTAGTTACAACAAGGTTGCAACTGGATCCACTGCGTAACTGCGTTCATAAATTAGAAGTTTCGAATTTCAAAAACAATGCATACACTTCAACCAAGCAACTCTTTAAAAGAGGGTGTAAGACCTTGCCTTTTTGTAATCACAAAAGACAAACATCTTGTATGGAGTATATTACAATGTTTCTAACTCAATTTATTTTTCAGTTCATATACAATTGTCTGGCATCACAGTAATTTAGACAATTTCATTATGTGTAGCTAGTTCCTTTGTGTCCTATCAAAAAAATGTTAAATAGCATCAAAAAGAATGGAAATATTGATTAGTATATCACATCAAACCAACTAATCGCCAGAATGTTCCTTTATATTTTGGCTAGGCTTTTTGAATAGGCTTTTAAAGTTTGATCGCCTTCAAAGAAAGAGAATTAATCAAAGTGAACATGTGTTTGCCTATCTAAAAAGAATTCGGAGTAATTATTCTAGGAGTATCTGGACCGCTCTTCTCGGAAAACTGGATTTAGAGTGAGCAAAGGTAATTGGAATCATGGGGTAGTATGGGCTGAAATTCATTGTAAAGGAAAGTCGGTTTCGCAGCCTAGGACCAAAATTTTGATAGCGAGTGCGATATATTGCATTTAGATAGAGCGTCATGCGTGACTTCATCAAAAATCTAATAGATCACCAGGATCAATCGTTAAAAAGAGAAAAAAAAATTGCTCGGTTTAGCCTTAATAAGTTTAGAAACGTTGTAAGTAACGCTAGAAATAGCTTTATTAAGATAGTGTGACGCATGGACTCCCAATTTCTACAGACAGATCGAACGCGTACACATGGGCGGCCCTAGTTCTTCTAGCACCCCAGGCCCAGCGGAGTCAAAAATTTGCACCCCCATCTTTTGCACAAAAAAAATATGAAAACATACATATATTGCATAAGAAATTTGGAGAATATAGCACCGATGTTATAATGCAACAAAAAATTATTTGCAACGTAAATATCGCAAAAAATTAGCACATTGAACTCTAATATTGGTCAACAAAGAAACTCAAAAATGTTGCGTATGAAACAAAATGCCTAACTAGAAGTATTTTTCTACTTTAGGCATCAAATTGTACCAATCTAGAAGTTCAATTCTGGTTTACATGCCCAAATTAAATTACTTTTAACTAAAAGGACTATTTTATAATTTTACAAACATAGAAAGTCATCTTTCTCATTTTCACACACACACACTCTCTTCGTCTCATGTGTAAACGATTTCCCCCTTTTCTCAAACTAAAAAACATAGAAGTTCAATATTTGCTAAATTTTCAATTTCCTGTTAAATCTCCAAAAAAAAAAAAAACCTCAATAGGGCCGCGTCCTAACGTCTCATCTGAAATGCTCTCCACAAAACCGCCCTTGTGTGTACACGACGAACTTTGTAGCCTCGAGGCATTTAAGCTTGGGTAATATATGCTTATTTAACAAAAAAAAAAGCACTTCACAATTTGTTAGGTACGTAGCAACAAATGCTTTTTTGATTTTTGTCGATTGTCGCTAAATTTTAATAACGGAATAACAACTAATTATGTTTTTGTTAAAATTTTACGACACTCACCTAATTAATATATATTATATTAAAAGGATGTCGGCTAATCATACTGATATTTTCGTAGTAATTAATGATTACAGGAAAAAGAGAATGAAGGAGAATTACTAAGTGGAGTATAAATGGATGTATGCATGGTTGGCTACACTGAAGGATAAGTGAGGCTATTTGGGGCAACGACACCATTCATAATTCTGAAAATTATATCATTTTTAATTTTTAATCATGTATTTTCATTAAAATATGTTAAAAATAATGATTTGACACATAATATTTATATTATAAATTACATTTTGGCTTCTCCCCGGTTAGCTCATTGGAATATGTTACTTGATGTCACATGGCATTTTACTGGGATAAACATAGAGAATTCTTATGATTTCTACTATTGCACGAGTATAGATGACAGCATAATGACCCATTTCTTTAGAGAGAAATTTGAAACACTACCATTTTTATTCAGTAAGGGCCAAAATATGTTATCATGCAAAATAAGGTTTAAACTCCAACAAAAATAAAGCCCAAGTTATATGTTTAAACACGGGCTAATGCCTATTTGTGCCAAGTTGTCGTCACAGAGAAGATGGTATTAGCCTACTACTACATATCACAATTCACAACTTCAACAATCATGCATTCGTGTGAACAGTGTGGAAGGAGGATGATTTTTTTGAAAGACCGTAATGTAAAACATATATCGAATAGATAATAAAATAAATAAGATCTAATACAAAATTAAAGAATTTTTTCTATGTTTAACCTAACATAAAATAAATATGAAGTTAAAACAAATGATATTGAATAATAAAATAATTTTTTTAGTAATCTTTTTTAGAAAAATACAATGGTCATTTTTCAAGATAAAAAACAAAAATTTTTAGAAAAAAATAGCTAATATGATTTAAACTTCTAATCTTCAACTACCTTAAAATCAATTTTATCACTAAAACAACAACTATTTTGTTTAATTATGGGTGACCATCAATGTATATATCTTAAAAAAATTTAAATTTACACATATAAAAAAATAAAAAAAATTGAAAATCGCCGTCGGAGAGAGCCAGTTTTCAATATCATGACAATGCTTTTTATGTTCTATGTCTAGTAAGCCGAATTGAACTAGGAAGAAATTGCAACAAATATTTATATTATAGTGTTTTGTAGCTATTATTAACAAGTGAGTTATTTGATATATAAATTGTAGTGCGCTGATACAACGAGTTGTGCTACGAATATGTATTATTTCATGTATCTTGTAATTCTGTATATTTCTTCAGTGGCATCGTTTATTTTTCGTTTGATAATTGAAATGTGTAAACCAGTGTTCCATAAAAAAACTTCTTTGTTGACCGTCGGTCCCAATTCATTTCTTCAAATAGGGTGAACTGGATAGTAAATTTGAAATTAATTTTTCCTTTGATTAAAAAAAAAAAGGGTAATAGGATAGCATCTCATTAATTATACTTCTTAAAAATTGTCCTTACAAATTTACTTTTTTCATGTATTTATTTATATAAACATAATTGGCCTCTATCTAAGTCTAAAGACTATATATGTACCTTAGAAGTGAAGTGAAGATTCAAATACATCAAAGTATTATGCTAGTTTTTTTCATAAAGCATACTAATCTTTCCTTGGCCTTCAAAGTAGGGACCAGCTTCCTAGAGCGACGCGTGTATAAAATCAGTTGTAGAAGTTATATATTTATATATGACAAAATAATACTACAAAAGATGTCAAGACCCTAGACACAGCCAATTAAGGACCACACAATTGAATTCCAGGGTACTTGCGAAGCTTTTGAAGTGTTAAACATAATTATTTTTTGAAAGTTGTTAAACATAATTGGTGCAGGCCTGCAGGGTGTAAAATATTAAGCATAATCATATGTTCACATTATTAACAAAGATCTCGTTTGAGTTAGTAGTTTAATATATTACCTTTTCAGTATCTATGATTTGTTGGAACGATCAGGAAGAAGTTAGATTATGCACTGTCTTGATAACTGAAAGCAGCCTAGTAAAGATCTGAAAGAATCACTTTTTTAGGTTTACTAGAAATTCCCACTACTTACCCCATAAACAAGTTTACAAGGAGATATTTGGAACATATACTACTTGTTGGTTTTTAATGAGTTTGTATATTGTATACAACCCTAAATCATGGTTAGCTAGCGAACCAAAGTTTGGAAATGTCATGCTAAGAGCACTGGTTTTATTTCACAAGTATTTACTTTCGAATTGTCGAAAAACTTACTCACTCCGTGTTCATAATGTTTAATTTGGATTTTGATTTGAATAATATGAGTGAATAAATTTTATTCCAGTGTTCATTCTGAAATAACATAGGGCTTGAACCATGAAGTAATAGTTAATTCTCACATCTTTGTTATATGATTTTTAAGGAAATATCTTTGTTATATACTAGTACCACATGATCTTTGATTGTGATAAACATGTAGGGAGAATAAATATTCCACTTATTTTTTTTCCCTCTTTTTTGATTGAAAGTTTGTCTCCTTTTTCCCTTTTAGTAATTAACTGTTCCTATACTGCCATTTCTTTTTGTAAGGAATAGGAGACGTGAAAAAACTAATGAAACTAATCGACATGTTATAACGAGAACCAAGGAAATAATCACACGAACCAAAAAAATCAGCCTACGATTTTGTGCTGCGTAGTATAGTAAAAGCTTAATCTACAATCAATAGACATTGCAAATATAACAATGAGCCATATTCTCTATAGGATTAGCTAAGGAAGACTTTGTATATGGTCCTTAATCTTGTTATTCTGAAAGCTAATTAAACCGTGTCTACATACGACTTGGCCCTTGCATCAATCTCAACAAATTACTACTATTAATACTATAATTTATAATTGTAAGATCCTTGTAGGGTGAGAGTATTTTT
This sequence comes from Primula vulgaris, assembly GCA_963920805.1. Lineage (NCBI taxonomy): Eukaryota > Viridiplantae > Streptophyta > Magnoliopsida > Ericales > Primulaceae > Primula > Primula vulgaris. The sequence goes on from OY987216.1 coordinate 20,508,801, forward strand.
TTAGCAACTTGTCCTAGGAAGTGTTTCTTTAAACCAATAATTGGGGTTCACATCACATAGTTTACTAAGAATGCACCAATTATGAGTTGAAATCTAGTGGAAGCCCTTCTTTACACGTCCAGAAGAGAGGCAGCTTTCTATATGACTCGAATTAATATTAATGTGTCACTCACATAGTCACATGGAAACTTTTCTAGTGGGTTCCAACTCTTTTTTCAACAATATATTTTTTTTTCGCTAAGCCAAGAAGTGGGTTTCCAAATCACCACCTAATACTTTTGAATATAAAATAAATGAAGAGATGGTTAGTAAGCAAATAGATCATATAATATCTCTCAACAAACAAATATGCGAATGATGAACGTAAGAAAGTATAGGGCCTGACATTTTAGTTATTTTTAAGTAAAGCTGTATTTTCACATCAGTTATTCTAGAAGTTTTGTATAGTAATTAGTACTCGTTATTCATATGTTTTGTCTATAAACTACTTATAATAAACAAGCCATCAATTAGAAATAAATTAACGGGAAAGAGAGAGCAAATAACGAATTCATTTTTTATCTTTAGAGGTGGGCACTCACAAATTAATCTAGGTAGGTGCCAAATAGGGTTGTTCATTTCTTATATTGAAGAGAAATGGCCATGTTCCCGCTTAAGCTTTATATCAGACCCCAACTGCTTGATCAAGTGGGGTTCATTTCTTGTATACATTATAATGGGGATATAAAAAGATGGGGTAGAAAATCTAGACTCAGTAGCATATATGGTTTTCATCATTATTATGAAAAAGGTGTGTCATTATTAAGCTTTTCTTCAGAGGTTGAAAGTATTAGTTTAGCACAAAAAACGTATTAAAAAGGCCGTGTTTAAATTATATGCGAAAACTAATAAGCTCTACAAATAACAGTTTGCATCGTCTTCTAAAAAAAGATCATAATGAGCTGTGTTTTTTTGAGTTTAGTTGTAGAACTCAATTGACATGAGTTAATCATTAAAAAACAAAAATGAATTAGTCACGTTTTAAAGATACGTGCTCATGCTATATCGAGAATTTGGCCAAATACAAATTAATCACTTTTTTGTGCTTCAAACCATTGCTTTACATACTGGAAATCTCCTAATCACGTACTAACAAATTAAAAGAAATAATCAAGTTAAATTACTCTTGATCACATTTAATCCTTTCTTGCAGGGGGTTCAAAAAGACAAAAATTTAATACGATCGCAAAAGTAAAGTACATCAATCCCAAATATTTGCCTCCGGTATATGGACATGAATATTATATAGATGATTGATCAAGTTTAATTTATTTTTTTGAATGAAATATATACTAATATATAAAACTCTGCAGTTTGGATATTGGAACAACTTAAAAAAAAAACTCAATCCTGACTTATATGTCAAGCTCATATAGGTTATATGTCAAGCTCAAGTTATATGCACTAATTATGTCACGCCGTATATAATATTATGAGATCTGAACAAGGTAAAGAGAGCAGGGGATCGTAATGCTAGCTGGTGCACTTGGCTAAAGCATGCATGTTACTTGGAATGGTTTTGGCATAAATAATATCATGAGTTAATTATCCAGTGTCACATCAAATTTAAAGTGTAAAACTACGTAGTGGCTAAACAGGATAATGCAGTTACCTAAAGGAAACTTATCTAATTATCAAAAGTGAAAAAGAGCCTTATCAATTTTTATCTACTAGCTCGCATATGAAATCTACATATTTTTTGTAAATTAATTATTTAACTATGGCCTAAAGTGCATTAAAGAATATAGACGGGATATGAAGTGCATCACAATTATCGCAATTTAAACTTGTACGGTCACTATAAGAAACTGGTCATTCTGAGACCAATATAAAATTCTATGCTAGATTTGGGCATAATTCTTTTCTCAACTATATATCTAATATTCTAAAAACATAATAAAATAACACTACAAGAAAACAGTCAGATAACGACGAGATTCTGCTACACAAAGTTAACTCGCAAATTCTGCTACAAATCTGTGACATAATAGTGTCACATGAATGTCAGTTAACATTAACGACTATTTGGCGACAAAAGCGCGACCAAAACAGAAAGTCAAAGCAGCTGCGAAGTTGACTTGGTTTTAAGAAGTGTTTGTGACAAACTCTGTTACAGATTGGCGACGAAAAAAGATAAAGAGTGGGACCTGTGTGGTCCTTTTATTTTTATTGAAAAGTCAACTAAGGAGAATAATATATTCGTCACAGTTATGTCACAATATTTTTTTACCTGTTAACGGAGTTGCATGCGTGTCAGTTAATTAATTGGTGACAGAATATGTGTCTCCCATCCGTCACATAATATATAATAAATTAACTCACGTCATGTCTTTTACGTGTATTTTGACCGTCGTATATTGACCATTTGTATTCTGAAAATTTATTAATTCCTTCACTATTTCGTCACCAAATAACTTTATATATAACCCCTCATCTTTCATCTTTCCGCACTTGTTAAACAAAATTCCAAAACGTATAAACATACCATTGCAAAATATATTAGTACATATTGCCTGAAATTTGAACATGAGTTCGCGCATACCAATCCATTTGATAAATAATCCTCGAGCGGGAAAAGTGTAAGTTATTCATTTTTAATTACAATTATAAATTATGTGTTATTAATAGATACCTAATTTTTTTATTATATTTGCATGTTTTCTTTTTGTAGTATTTGTCCTTCTATCAAAAAGACGCTTCCAAAAATATTTTGCAAGCGACAAGAGTCAGATGGTTGGGATTGGAACAATATTTCAATTGATTTGAAACTATTTTATTTTGAACAATTGAAGGTAATTTTAATTTTGATATTTATATTACTTTGTCAATAATTTATTTTTCATAAAATAATATGTACTAATTTAACAAATTTTATTGTAAAGCTCAATTACACATGGAGGTTGGATATTGATGACGATGTTTACAAAGCTTTTATTGCATTATGCAAGAGCCAATATCCGAGATGGGCATCTTCAATAATGATAAGGGAGTATAAACCTCTTTGGATGAATAATGAAATTTGGGAAGTATTGACCGATCGCCCGGCAGAAATTGATCCCGATGAGTTACCGATTGTGATCGACGACAACTCGGAAGACACTCCGATAATCATCAAAAGCGATGGAAGCCAATAGATTTAATAGATAACTTTCGATTTATAATATGTATGGCTTTATGTGGTTCGTTTTAAGTTTTTCATAATTTGTAATAACTTTTTAATATGTTTACTAATCTTTATCATTTTCGGATATTTTAATCTTAATAAATATTTTTAAAAAGTACTAAAAAATACGGTTTTAAACGACTGTATTTTTTTTATTTTTTATTTTTGATATTTGCGATGCTTTATCCGTTTTTAATAATTGTTGTATTAAGTATAAATATTTAATATATTGTCCTATTATGATTATTGTGACAGACGTCCGTCTCGGTTTCTTCACAAATATGGTGTAATAAATTACTAACTGCTACGCATGCAAAAAGTCTGACAATGTTGACCGTAAATTGAATAAGGCCAACTGCATCACTGGGATTCTCGGAGCACGCGTAATTATTTTTTGTGTTTTCCTCAAAAATTCATAGCTAAAAGTTAATATATGTTGTAAGATTATTGGACTGTTGGGCTTATACTTTATTGGCCCAACAGGTCTTGTAACCCTACCCCTCTATCTATATAAAGAGGGCTAGGGGTCTTGTACTTTACATTCCATTCATATTCATTCATTAATAAAGACGATACTGTTCTCCCCTCTCTCTACTTCTGTCTCCCTAAATACATAGCTAATAGTGTATTACACCACGTTATCAGCACGACTCCCGGAGATTGGAGTACGGATTCTGGGTTCAATAAACCTTGAGGTTTATCCGGATTTTTTTAACGTTTTGCTATATCGACCTTCAACAAAATACCGTGCAAAAGGTATACGGTTTAATTTTTTTATAATACTGCATTGGCAAAGATATATTTGTTCATACGTGGATTGATAAAAGAAGGATAATTGCAATCACTGTATATCATTCGAATAAGTATGACTGTTTGAAAAATCTACTCCTCATTAACATTTGTTTATAAAAATAGAATATATGTCATATGAGAAATCAAAATTCATTAGCTTATCAATGGACAGTATGTATAACATGCGTATGAAGAACGGAATAAACATGTTTAGATGATAATTGAAAGAAGTCATTTATTACTAACTTGTAGGGCCGAAGCTGTTACCTTAATGAACAGTGGGGTAAATTATCAAACTCTCTGAAAATTGTATACTAATATTTGATTACTTGCATCGTATGATTGTAGTGTATCCTGTAAATTATCATGTATAAAACTTACACGTATAGCAATAGAATAATAAAAGTTTGAGTTATATCTTGCTAGTGTAACTTGATAGATGTAGATTGATAATCTTAATATCACTTCCTTATTAGAAACAATACACATAGATACATTACATCTAGAGAATATTGAGTGTTAATCTATGTACTGCCATGTTACGATTATTTGTTAAGCATGGAAACAGGAAACATATTGATATTTATTTACTGTCATATACATATATGTACAACATGTAAATTTGCGAAATCATATATTTTCACATTTAAGTTGGAAAAATTATGAACCTTCCCCAACTAGGCTCACCTATTTAGAAACGATGTCTAGGAAAGATATAGTCGGAAGTCGTTATCCTAATGAGGTCGGGTTTTAAGTGGCATTCGTGCCCTCCACCCTCCACCCTCACCGTCTTTCCTGGTCGTTTTTCAAGTAGAGCTACCGAAAGGGGTTGACTAAATAATAATTTCCCCGAGTGTGTTTATATAGTGATGTATGTTTCGCCGAATCGGTGTCTCAGTATCGACCCGTCGTTCGATCAATGAGAACCAATTCACATTAAAAGCAAAACTAATGTTTTCGAACCTGTCGTTTCGGGAAAAAAAAAGTTTGTGCTTGTGTAAACCATAAACATATAAACCAGTCGTTTTATATGATAAATAATCCAGAACTCCCAACACATGTTGGATGCCATCTATGATGAAAAAAAATCGCAAAACATACTTGCGTCTGTTTAGACGTTGATGTTATTACGTCAGCACATGTTACTCACCCTGATGTGTGAAAAATGTGATGCCCAAATTTTTTTTGGATGTCATCTTTGATGAGTAAAACACAAGTTTGTTGTTACCCTCATGATGAATGCTAAGGCGTTGATTTTATTCCGCCTCCACATTTGAGACGTGATGACGTCTATGGTGAACAAATGTCTGAAATTGACATATTGGAGCAATCCTTCACCAAAATACTAGCTTGGAAATTGTATTCCATAAGCAGTATCGTGAATTTATATTCACCATGTTCCTTTATCGCCCATCTGTTATTGGATAAGAAAATTACCCCGGTGAGTAGTTTTAATCCTATTGGGTCAATGGCGAATTGTTTGCCTGATATTAATGCTCTTCGTGTATATTTTTTTTTCCACGAATCGAGAACCGAGACAAGTGTTATTTGTCTCGAACTGTCGCGATCCCGATGAATCGCCTAGCCGAGCGAGATTTTAGACAATCGTCAAAATCGAAAACCTGTGGCTCCAAGACAGTAATTGAAAGGAACAATATGGCCCGTTGTCACAAAGCAAAAGATAATGCTCAAAGAGGCAACTCTATGCTATAAAGACAAAGGTCATGCACGGTTACTCCTTAAATAGTTCAAAACTATTATAAAGGTAAAAAAAAAAAACCGATGCTAATGTGGTTAAAGCTAACTGAAAGGAAACTTTTGAGACCCCCGATTTTGTGGCTCAAATGAGTTTGGGACCTTTCTTTATTGATTTTGATAAATCATTGAGCCATTTTTTCGCTCATCTGGATTATGTTTTTCCATTTGGATTATTAATTTTCCATTTGGAATACTTTTGGATTATGGTTTGCCTGTTTACTAAATTTCTCGAAATAATTTAAAGTGTTTTGAGCAAATTCCTTTGACAAATGTGACCAAACTTTAAATTATGAAATTTTAGGCAATACTTGTGGTGTAGTTGATTTTTGGAAATAGTGGGTAACCGTGTACCACATAATTTCACCAACTACTTGCCTAAAAGAATACTCAGTGACAACGATTCTGGACCTGTCGTTCCAATCGAAATCTTTGGTAAAACCAAATTGATTTGTCAAATATGAGGTCTTATACTCATGTAGGTCCTGCCGTACCTTGTTGAGTTATAAAATATTCGAGAAAACCAGCGTTATCTGGTAATAGCTCATGAAAGAATTAAAATTTCTTTACATAGTCTCCATTCAATACGACCAAAAGTGTATTTTAGAGGAGTTGAAATGTCTTTCAAGTGGTTGCTACCACATTCATTAAAGCATTTAAAGTTACCTTATCATTTCGCCTATCGTCGAATGATAAATGATTTAGATGCTAAGACATGATTGTCTGTACTATCATTCGCCTGTCGTCGATTGATAAGAGCATTTTGATATTGTGGCATTGACCGGATGAGATATTCCCGGGTCAAAAGACGATAGTTGATTTATAATCGCATCGCATTTGGATTCTCTTTGAGGATATATTTCGTGATTAATCCGAAATTAATGCCACTAATGCTCACTTTGAAAGACTAGTATGTGTAAAGATCACGAAATGAACTCGTAGAATTCTTGTAAAGAATTGAAGGAGTTATTGTGGACTTATCCAACCATAAGACGGACCATAAATATAAATGGTTATGGTTGATGCATCGACAATAAGGTCACATGATTATTGTTGTCCACATAAATGCAGCACTTTTCAAACTTTTAGCCCTATCATTAAGTTGATGGCTCATGAAATTGAACATCCTGTCGATTATGTTCAGACCCAAATGGACTCACGGAAAGTTTGATGATGCGACTGCAAATGATTGCATGCATTTCTTGGTCTTGCGCACCAAGATTTATATTTTCGTGTGGGGTTATGCTATTTTGTTGCATTGGTCCGTTATGAGGCCCATAGACACTCAAACACCATATGCGTACCAGCTGGTTACTGGTTATGAGCCAGAAGTCTCATATTAACGTGTGTTTAGAGTGATTAATTAATATTTTGATTGAGCCGCTCTAGCGTTCAAAATATGGACCTCTGAAGGGGACATAAGTCGATTATGAATCTCCTGCCTATCATTTGATAGAGTAACCTTGACAAGCGATCTCTTTACCGCATGATATGCGAAAGTGACATCGCTAAGACTGTTTTCCCCGTCGTTAGGGGGAGATTTGCACGTTACCGTTGATAAGGAACGACGTGAAGTAACGTGGCATAACCCACTCAGTCTTAGCTTGATCCCCAAAACTGCACTTAGTGATAAGTAAGTGCATAGACTCCCTCAAGTCTAACTAAATGCCAGACGCATTTAATGACTTTATGAGATGTCACGAGATCATTTATACCTGCTGCAAAATGCTTGCAAGGATAGACGTCCCTGTTGGATGCTGTGTTCCTGTCGTAACACGTTGCTTTGGCCGAACCCGCCAAGCAAAGGACGCTGCCGTCGGCCGTCAGTCTGTCGTCCTTCCTAAGATATGAGGAAGTTGACCGGTTCTTAATTCGTTCAGCCCCAGAGGTGGTGAACTGAAACTCGTTTGTCGCACGAGATTATAAAGGATCAAGGAGATGTGTGATTTCCTCCTCATCCTAGGAATCTCGAAATATCTGTCGATCATGATATCTTAGACGATATTGAAGCGAAACGAGACTGTCATTGATTACTTGTTCATATATTCGGTGATGACTGATAATATGAGCAAATTATGACGGGGAACCATGTATCGTTGCCCGAAGTCAACGTAGAATAGACTGGACTAATGGAAACTTGCAATCCAAGTAGACTCCTTAGCGAAAGTGTGTTCGGACCTGTAGCTCCAACACCACCAATGTTAAACGAGTTCATTTATTTGGTTATTCGTAAGGAAAAGTGATGAGAATAATGAGATTGTAGAATGCTCGCCTAGTAGCGCAAGGCTTCTCTCACACCTTGGAATTGATTACGAGATGGTTGATTTCCTCGTAATGGACATTATAACAGTCCCCTACTTTACCAGTTTAGTAGTTTCCGAAAAACTGAGTATGCAGCCATGAATGTGGTCACGGTTTTATCTCTATGGGGATTTAGACAAAGAGATATAGATGAAGGTCCCTGTGTGACTTTATGTGCTTAAATCAAGTAGTTCTTGACCACGGAACACGATCTCAATTAAATGAGACATTCACTATATGGATTAATATAATCCGAGCGGATGTGGTATACCCGCCTAAGTGAGTACTTGATCAGCTTGGGATACTTGAACAAGTATTATGCCCTTGCGTGTTTTATCACGCGATCCATTTTTTTGGATTTGCCTTCGAGATGAAGGATCTTGGGAAGACACGGTAGTGACTCGGCCTGATGATCGAGTCCCGTAAAGATTGAATCTAAGTCCATGATTCAGACTACACCCAGAAGGTGTTATGACGTTTTAGTCATCATGACGCTAAGTCATCAGATTCTTCCATGATCGTTCGATCACTAGACATTGATATAGACCCAGTCCGTCCCTGATGAGACGATGAAGAGATATTGAACCATGATGTTCATATCTAAGTACAATAAGCGCATCATTGTACTTGGTCTAATGTGCTAGGACGAACATCTCGTCTGCTGTGAATGGTATAGCTCGACACAGCATCGCGCTAACACGCTGCCATCAAAATGGCATAAAAGACATTTTCCCATTACCTTAAGGTAACTGTGGATGAGGGCTTGTCTTATCCCATTTGCATCATCGAGTGTACCTACCCCCTTCGGTACTCGAATTAACGCAATCCTTTTTCGGTTATACCGATGCCGGTTACTTATCAGACCCGCATAAGGGATATTCCTAATATGGTCTGTCTTTACCATTAGGAATAAGGCAATATCTTGAAGGTCTTGGAATGACTCCAAACGAATCACTATGATCTACCCGTGCTCTATGAGACTACTAGAGAGTGTATATGGCTTCGAGCTAGTATTAGCCATATTTGAATTACATATGCTCTGTCTCACGATCCAGATAAAACACTTGTCATAGAAGGCAACTTGTTGTTATCGATCAAGAGAGACATGACTACATTATGCTATTTAGCATTTCTCGTCGAAACAAATCTTCACATATGAAGTTTAAGAGCATCCTGTCGAATGCTCATTTTATTTTACGTTATATTTTCTTGCATACAGTCGTGTGCAAGTAAATGAAGCATCCAGTCGAATGCTCGTACTCTTTCTTGAAATATGAAATCCTTGCACCCAGTCGTGTGCAAGTGAGGGGGAGCATCCAAGTGAATGCTTATTGTACTAATTACTACTTAGTCGAAATTCTCGCACCCTGTCGTGTGCAAATGAAGGGGAGCATCCAGTCGTACGCTCGTGTACTCTTTTTGTCCTTAGACCAAGGTTTTTTCCCACTGGGTTTTCCTTGGCAAGGTTTTTAGCGAGACACGTTCCCATCTTATCTCACTTAAGATTGCCGAAATTAGGGGGAGTATCCTGTTGTATACTTCTTACCACTGTGTACTCTTTTGTCCTTCGATTAGAGATTTTTTCCCACTGGGTTTACTCTAGCAAGGTTTTGATGAGGCACCTGTTTTGTGGTTGATCCCCTACTACTACCACTGTTGCACTCTTTTTCCTTCGATCAGAGATTTTTCCATTGGGTTTGCTCTGTCAAGGTTTTGATGAGGCACACTGTTTCGTGGTTAGTTAAGTAAATGGAATTTCGGCCTATATCATTCGGCTACACAGTTTCTCCTAGATACCGGTTTTGTCCCACACTGGGTTTTCCGTCTCTAAGGTTTTTATGTGTTTAGCACTGCGAATGAACTCGACTCAGATCGACTGCATGAAAACGAAGAATTCAAGACGTCCAAAGGGGGAGTGTTGTAAGATTATTGGACTGTTGGGCTTATACTTTATTGGCCCAACAGGTCTTGTAACCCTACCCCTCTATCTATATAAAGAGGGCTAGGGGTCTTGTACTTTACATTCCATTCATATTCATTCATTAATAAAGACGATACTGTTCTCCCCTCTCTCTACTTCTGTCTCCCTAAATACATAGTTAATAGTGTATTACACCAATATATATATATATATATATATATATATATATATATATATATATATATATATATATATGGGAAATGTTATATGAACATCATGAAAAACACCCAACTAGACACTTTTTCGTAAAAACGGTCCAAATCAAGATTTGGTTAATGCAAATCTCAATGGTTTCACGACGGGAACACAAATATGCGTCTTGTTTTTTTTTTCTGAGATGTATAATGACATGTTTTGAATTTTTAAATTTTACCATAATTTCGAAAACATGTCATTATACATCTCGGAAAAAAAAACAAGACGCATATTTGTGTTCCCGTCGTGAAACCATTGAGATTTGCATTAACCAAATCTTGATTTGGAGCGTTTTTACGAAAAAGTGTCTAGTTGGGTGTTTTTCATGATGTTCATATGTCTAGTTGGATACATAATTATTTTTTGTGTTTTCCTAAAAAAATCATAGCTAAAAGTTAATATATATATATATATATATAACTAAGGTTTTCAGTGTTTATTATGTATCCATAATAGTTTTTAAATTTAATAAATAAATAAAAATATTAAACAAATTAAACATAAACTTAATTCAATATTACAAATTATTAATTCATAAATTAAAACACCCACTAGTTATTCGAAAACAACAATAGACATAAAGTTAATCATACATAAAATTTAATCCGTGTCCGGATAACCTTCATCCTCTGAGCTCTCGCAGCTCTCATTTTTAACAAGATCGTAGGGATCTGCGTCCGTGAGTTCAATATCTAACGGTCGCATAGTAGGTCCCTTTGCCCACATTTCTTTCCATGACTCCCAAATGTCTTCCTCAATATATGATGGTCTCTCTATGAGTTCTTTCATGCTATCAATCCATTCGTAATAGTATTTTCTTCCCATATCCAAAAAACAACAAATTATATTATTTCTAGTGGCAACGTCGTCCTCCCAGTAAAACAATTTCTGCAACATATTTAACAAAATTAATGACATATTTAACAATTTATGTAAAAAAATATATTTAATAAATAATAATACCTGAAATTCCTTCCAGTAGTAATCAACCAGTTTATTGTCCAAATCCGACCATGTCATACCCTTAAACTGCTGTCGTTTCTTAAAAATTATAATAAATTCATTTTTCGCTACTGGGTCAAACCTGTTTTAAAAATATATATAACACAATTAACACAATTGCTATGAACAGGGTATTTACATGTCACAGGTTCAAACACAATTGCTATTAACATTTTAAAATTATGAGATGTTTATAAAATTTAGGAATTTTAACTTCAAAAAATATTCATAATAGTTTTCAAATTTAACAAATAAACAAAAACTTTATACAACACCAAACATAAACTTAATTTAATATTACAAATTATTAAATTATAAATTATTGAATATACAAAACCATTAACACAAATTCTAACAACAATTAAATTTTGAATATAGCAAAATATTACTTACAATTCCGTGACGCCGGGTCTAATAATTGCTTTAATTAGCTTTTGCGTTCTTGTAGACATTTTTTCGGCAATTAACCTCTTTTTAAAAACAATTGGTTTTTTATACTAGTATTTTTCCTCTAGATTTTATCATTATCACAAACTCATTTATAGAGCAACTATAATGTGATACAGATAGATGGAATTAATGCTGGTAGAGAATCCTATGTAGTTAGATACGGAATATTGACAAAATAGAGAGAAAATGTAGGATAGACATCAGACCCCACTTGTTCAGAATATAAGTGGCTGTGGCTCACCGAAATCAAAGAAATCTTCGTTATGGATAAGGCTTCATCTCCATTCCGACACTTTTATGTCACTACATGTGTAGCATATATAACCCATTTCCACTTCACAGATAACAAGTGTCAAATTCACAATTAATTTACTCCACATATGGTCCGACACTCAAGTAAATTTGGCACCCATTTGTGGTTATTGAAGTAAGTAACAATTTAATTAATTGTATCGATATTAGTATTGTTCTACCCATCTTTACTCATAATGTATTATTACTATTGTTCAACATATCGTTAATTATGTATAATTTCTTAATCGATTTTACTGTTAAGTAACAATTTAATTAATTGTATCGATATTAGTATTGTTCTACCCATCATTACTCATAATGTATTATTACTATTGTTCAACATATCGTTAATTATGTATAATTGCTTAATCGATTTTACTGTTAAGTAACAATTTAATTAATTGTATCGATATTAGTATTGTTCTACCCATCGTTACTCATAATGTATTATTACTATTGTTCAACATATCGTTAATTATGTATAATTTCTTAATCGATTTTACTGTTTATGTTAATAATTTTTCAACAGAAAATGAACAACTTTCATAGGGAGTGGATGTATGCCCGACTGGATTCGGAAGGTTTTCTTTCCAGCGGTTTTTGTTTTGGCGTTGATGAATTTATTACATTCGCTATTAAGTATGGCGAATCTGAAAATGGAAATATGATTAGGTGTCCATGTGCCTCTAGAAAATGTCAGAATACTCGATTTGAGCACATTAATGATGTTAAGCTACATCTTTATAAGAATGGGTTTGTCGAAAATTATTTTAGATGGACTAGTCATGGGGAATCATGGTTGCCACCAGAATATAATACTTATCAAGCCTATAATCCGGAGTTTCATGTTGGCCAGTCTTCGAGTGGATCAGACTTCCAACAGAGTTACGAACCAATTATCAATAACGTTGTAGATGATATGGACTGCAATTCAAATCCTTTCCAGAGAATGATTAGGGATGTGGCGGGTCCTGACTTTGTGTATCCAACTGAGACACCCAACCCAGCAGCACAGGATTTTTATGAGATGATGAGATCTACCGAACAACCCTTGTACAAAGGTGCTGACTTATCAACGTTCGATGCAATGTCCCTAATGATGAACGTAAAATCGAACACATTTATTTCTGAGAATTCATACAATAAAGTTGTGGGTGCAGTCAAGAAAATGTTACCTAAGGGCAACAATTTTCCTGCTAATTTTTATCAAACGAAAAAGACGTTGCATGGTTTGGGACTACCGGTCGAGCGTATTCATGCATGTATAAACCATTGCATGATTTATTGGGGTATTGATAATGAGAGAGATAGTTGCAAAGTGTGTGATGAGTCGAGATGTGGTAATGATGGTAAGCCAAAATCAGTTATATATTAAATTTGCTATTTTCTGCTAGATGGGTCGAAGAACTGTTTCATCTCCTCCTCCTAGTCCAGCTAGGCGCCACCCTCGTAATCAATCGACAACTCAAAATAACCAAGATTCTAAGTTCTTCCAGTTCCCAAATAGTGAACAACTGTCTGCCAACAATGTGGTGAGGTCACCGACTCCAACTTCAACTGCACGACAAGAACACCCGGCCCGGTCGTCTGGTTCTGGATCCAGACAACAGAGGTCACCTTCTCAACCAATGGATGTTGAACTGCCGGTAGCAACAAGGACCTTAATAAGAGTCATTCAGGCAGACGGAGCCAAGTTTCCAACGTAGGCAATCATTTTGGTCAAATTTAAATTTATTTGTAAATCTCAATTATATGTGCTAATCTGCGGTCTATTTTGTTGGACAGGTTTGTTCCCTCGGCTTCAAAGAATATCACCAAGACATTTAAACAGAAGCAAGACGAACAAGCCATCTCATGGAAACTAGTGCCGAAGGGTCTCAAAGAGCATTACTGGAGAGAGTTTGAGGTAAAGTATTGCAAAATGAAATTCAATTTATTTTATTTCTAGATATTTATTTATTAAGCATAATTTTGGTCTTGGCAGAAAGCGTGTACTTGGGAACCTGGGAATGAGTCTATAGTCCGCGGAGCCTAGAATCGTATCGCAGCTAAGTGGTACTCTGACTGGCAGTATAAGCTTAAGAGGAGGGTTAAGAAACCCACCTGGTGTGGTGCTAAAGTATGGATTGCCTGGAAGAAATCATGGGACAGTGACGAGTCGAAGGCCAAGGGTGCAATTAAATCGGCTAACCGGAGAGGGAATTCAGGCAAGAAGCCCTCGGTCCATCTGGGCGGCTCCAAGTCCCACTTGGAGCATGCACTGGATATATGTCGAAAGGAGGGAGCCATGCCTAGCCTGCTACGACAGTTCCGGTTAATGCACAAGAAAGGCGACAAGTTCTGCGATGAGAAATCGTCCGAGATCAACGTAAGTTGTTCTCATTCCATTGCTTGTAATTGAAATTTTATTGATAAATAATTATACTGTCTCATTGTCTCACTGGGCTATTTCTTGATAACGTGAAAAAAAATCTGCAATGTAACAAATGTTTTGCATTGCTTCTTTAAAAGCGTAGGTTTTGATTGACTCTTATTTTTTACCATATTGTATTGTTTTATTATAAATTAAATAATATTTCAGATATGCCAACCCATTGTTATAGGACATTTATATTCAGCGAACTATATAATGTTTAGGATTGATTGTTGGCGCATTATGCGGTTTGCAGTAAATAATAAAATCTTCATTTTAAAACAGACTTTTAGTTGTATTGTTGATTTCTGGAAAGACTTGATATGTTTTTGTTTATAGTCCATAGCACTGTCAAAATTTGGTTTATGGGTTTCATTCGATAACATCACTATGTTTTGTCCATAATACTCTATTGATTATGTTACGTATATGCAGGTAGCACTTGAAAAGAAGATGCTCGAGAAAGTAGCTGAGGCTGAATTGGCTGGCCTACCGGCATTGTCGGTTGACGAGGACCGTGTGTTTCTTGACGTGCTTGATGAACTTGGCTTCCTGGCCAAGGGGCGGATTTATGGAATCGGCAACCGGGCTTCTTCTGTTAGCACCGACGGCTCCTTTAGCAGCACAGCTGGCACTCCTACTCAGCCTGCTTGGACTGAAGATAAGGCTACAGAGCTCGTACGCCGTATTATCCAGGAAAACTACCACGAGTCAGTGCAATCTTTGATAAGGTCCAGTGTGCCCCACATTGTCGAGATCGTGCTAAGCCAGATAAACCAGAGGGGTTCGCAACCTACGAGGCCTGCAGCTTGTGAGGATGGTCAGCAAGAAAGTTCAAGTGACAGTGACAGTGACAATGACGATGGTGAAGATGAGGATGTGGTGATGCCTAGTCGAGTTGTCGTTTAATTAGTATTTTAACTTCTCAAGTTTCTGAACAATGGCTGTCTGTTTATGCCTTAAGGCATTGTTATTTTATGTTTTCGTACTCTGTTTCGTAGCTTTTGAACAATTATCTTTTGGGTTGGTTGATGCCGAAAGGCACTGGTTTAGGTTGTTGACGCCGACGGGCGTAATGCTGAACTTCTAAGTAGTATTTTGGTTTTGTAAGTAGCACGGCTGAACTTCTAGGTAGTATTGTAGGTTTCCGTAGCTTGAAACGATGTGCGTCGTTTAATTTTATAAAACAGCTAATGATGTATGCTCATCGTTTATGGTTGTAGATAATTTTGCTTTTTCATTTAGTTATATTCAAATATCTTAAATAATACATTTAAAATGTATTATTTAAGATATTGTAATTTTTTTTGGTAGTCAAAGGTAGTACTATTTAATAAAACGTAATTTAAATAATCAAATTTTATTATTTAAATAATAAAATTTGATTACTTATTAATAAAAATTAACCATTAAATAATAAAATTTAATCATTTAATAGATTCAAACAAATGAATTAGCAAGCAAAAAATATTCAGATTGTTTTAAAAAAATGGCGCCAAAAAAAGGAATTTGTAAATTTGTGAAAACATAACGACGAAAATTTTAAAGCAAATTAAATAGTATTAAATTCCAAATATCCTCAAATAAAATAATTTACTATTTCAGTGACAAAAAAACGACTTAGTGTTGTCACAAAAAATATTATTATTTTAATCAAATACGCAAACAAATATAATAATGATATATTTTTAGTGACGAAACAACGACACAATAATGTCACAAACGATACTATAATTTTAATCAAATACAAATGCCAATAAAATAATGATATTTATTAGTGACAAAATCATATCACAAGTCCGTCTCAAAATAATGCCACATAAGCGTCACACGTCAGCATAAAATATTATATCGCCAATGTAGTCGCTAGTATTTAACGGGGAATTTTCACCGTTTTCTCAGCAAAAATATATGACGGAAGTACGTCACATTTTTGTCACTGAATTAGCGATGGACGGTTTTTTTCCGTCACAAGAGGGTTGTGACAACCGCTTTAACGATGGATGGCAGCGACATGACTTTTGTCGCTAAATGGTGTTTACCGACGGAATTAAGGAAGTTGTGACTATATTTTCCGTCGTTATCTGACTGTTTTCTTGTAGTGTAAATTGATATCCAAAGCAAATTTTATACCGACAAAAGATGACTTCATAACGTGTGGATGCCATCTTTTTGGCAAAAATGAAAGACATCCTAAGAATTTAATTTAAAACAGTGTTAAAAAGTGGTCTAAGTGGGCAAGACACTGCTGAAACAGTTCGCTTATTCTGATTTTAAATTGGCCTTCGTTTACAGACAAATCTTCCTCATCATCGTATAATCGTTAGGGTTGATGTGACCAGCGCAACCATACGACGGTCACCCTTTGTTTTTGATCAATTTCGACCTCGATACTTAAGAGGGTTCCGTTTCTTACGCGCACATTAGCACATATAACCCAATAAAAAACCGTTTTGAGACCCCGACCATAAATACCATGAAAATATCATACAAATATCAGCTCTTCCCCATTAATAAGCATGACAGGCCCCTACTTACAAATCTATATAAACCAATCAATGAAGGGCACCATGCCACCATTACAAATTATCAGATAACTTTGAGTAAAGAATTAAAGAAAAAAATTGATTGGGAAAAATTATATTTATTTTAGTGTACTGTACTATCGGTGTTTAACGGTTTATGTATTTCACTATCAATTTTAACAATTGACATATCAACTTACTAAATTTCATCAAATTAAGGGACTAACAGTATAAATCAACGAAATTGTGCTTATTATATGTCACATTTGCAGATCTATTTTTGACTGATATTGATAAAATTGAACTCATCGTGTGATAGGTAAGGGAATGTAAATACAATTTCATAATTTTGTTTAACGGTAGGTCCTCAATTGTGATAAATTTCGTATTTTGGTACCTAAATTGTTAAAATCGATAGTTCGATATTAAAATCGTTAAAAACCGATAGTATAATTTTTTTCTAAATTGAGTAGGCTAGTTGATAAAACCATAACTTTGGTCGGTGGCGTTAGGTTTTTCAACAATGATATAATATTGAATATATAATAAACGATGAACACTTCTTGATTTTTATTACTATACGGCAATTGCCCTTGTTCGGATTACAATTTCCTTCTAACAATCATGCTCGACTTAACTATTTGATCTCTCATCTTAGTCTTTCTCCTTCCTCTTCGGTACTCGGCTCTTTCTCTGCTCGGTTTGTTTCTTGATGTGATAAGCTTTGACTAACTTCTCTCTTTTCTCTACTTCTCTCTATATTTTTTGGATAGATTTTCTGGTCTTTTTCTAGAAGGGGTAGTTGGCTATTTATAGGCAACTATGCCTTTTAGGATGTTGACAAATGTCTTCATCTCTGGGGATGTTTCAGACATGGGTCCCTAGCTAAGTGGGCTTGGGCTTTTTAATAGTATCCACATTTATTCTCTAGGAAAGGCATATGATGACCCATCAAGCATTGGATACCCATTTATGAAGTATGGGTCGATTACTACCCGAATAGAATATTCGGGTCTAATTTTTATGCTCTATCAAGTGCTCCCTGACTTCCTCGGTGTGGTCTCCACGTCGAGGGAGTCATGATCGGTCTGTCGAGGATATTACTTCGGTCTTGCTGTTCCCAAGGTTACATCGAGAAATGCGATAGATTCATGACTGTTCCATGGGGCCCATTTGAGGTCATTAAGAAGTCCTATCTTGGTATCTTTTTTCGAGGAAAACCCTTGATCTCCCATAATTATTTACTATAAAAGTGCCCCATCCCTCATCATCCCATTTATTATTACTCCTACTGTGACACAATGGCTTCTCCCAATGGTTCAACAGGAGACAACTCTTCAGATTACGTTGCTTATTTAGAGAATGAAGTTAAGAAAACTCGGGACTTGAAAAAGAAGCTGCGGACGTGACCAAAAGGTTGTCTGATATGGACGCGGCTCATCACTTGACGATGGCCGACCTGGATTGGGCCTTTGAATGTATAAAGAGGCTTGAGGCTTCCCTGGCTAAGGAAAAGGCAGCAAAGAGGGCCTATAAGCTTGCTTTTAATGAGCTGCACGCTCGGTCTAAACCGAGTTCGGATGACGTTGAAGGAGGCTCTTCCTCGGAATAATTAGTCTTTTGTGATTTCTTTGTATTGGGTGTCATCACCAAGTTGTAATCGGATTATGGAAAAATATTAATAAAACATCTTTTGTTTTCATTCTTGTCTGTTTATTTTCTTGATACTTTATTGGATGACTTAATTGGATTTGAACTGCTGTGGTTAGCCATAAATGCTCTTGGGAAGTTCAAGAGGTTGTCTTTCTTCGAGATGACCTTTGATCTACCCCTTGTTTCTTCCTATAAAAGAGGACTGTCCCTATATTCTTTGTGCAACTCATTCTTTATTAACGAATAAATAGCTTCTCCTCGTGAAAATAGTGGTGACAACCTTCCTGAATATGTTGCCCATCTCGAGGAGGAGGTTAGGAAGGCTCGTATCCTTGAAAGGAGGGTTGCCTTTTTAACCATGGAGGCTCGCCGAGCTGCTGAGATGGATGAGCGCTTGGAGGCCATGGAGAGTGAATATCAGAGGTCTCTGATCCACAATATTTGGGTTCATGCTCGGATCAAAGAGCTTGAGGCTTCCAGAGATAGGCATATCGCTTCAAAGAGGGCCTACAAACTGGTCCTTAAGGAAGTGTATGCTCGGTCTAAGAGGAAGCCGAATGACGAAGCAGGACCTTCTGAAAAATAGTTCTCTTTTTTTTTTGCTTTTTGTGATGTAGTGGTGTCCTTTTGCCGAGAAGCATCTTGTAATAAAGTTCCCCTTGATTAATGGAAATTTTTCTTTTTCTAGTTTTTCTCTGAATTATTCTCCCAATGCAATTAATTTGACTGCGCACGCTTGTGGCTTCATTAATGCTTTTTCTTGGGCCTTGCGTTTGACCTTATCCATTGAACCTTCTGAATCTTTGTATCTAGGGACTGAGGGGATTTCTCGAGCACTGTGCACAAATATTATCCTTTATCTCTTAGCACTGTTGCACTTTCCTAGAGAGACACGTGTAAGAGCTTTTTGGGATTTACCCTCTTTAAATACTGGCATGAACCCAAGCGTTTCTTCCTAATAGACGCGACTTTTAATAACGAACGGTTGCTCTTTTCCACTTAAATTCTTCTTAACAGACGCATCTTTTAATTACCCTCGTTTTCCCAAGTCTCTTGGCGAACGGTTGCACTTCCCCACACTAATCCTTCCTTAATTTTTCTATAAATACCTTCTTAAGATATGGATTTCTTCACAATCTCACCCTTATCTCTCTTCATCATATACAGAACTTTATCTTATAAC
Organism: Primula vulgaris; assembly: GCA_963920805.1. Taxonomy (NCBI): domain Eukaryota; kingdom Viridiplantae; phylum Streptophyta; class Magnoliopsida; order Ericales; family Primulaceae; genus Primula; species Primula vulgaris. The sequence goes on from OY987216.1 coordinate 20,528,547, forward strand.
CTCCAAAAAATGAAAGGTTCTTCCACCAAATCTGCATTGGTTTTGCAAGTGGAGACTTTTGAAGCCTCCTATGGTACTGCTTTAAAGCTGTTGAAGGATGCCGAAGAGGAGTTAAAGGTGATGCGTTATCACCATACCGAGATGGTTCGGGAATTAACTTGGCTAAGGTCCGAGCTGGATTATTGTCGACGTGCTCGTCAGGTTCTAGTCGAAGAGAATGAGGTGTTGAGGGGGAACCCGACACTTCGAGACAGGAATGTCTCTGCCGGGCCCTCTCATCGATACCGATCGACCTCCCCCTAACCTTCCCCCTTTCTTTTCTCTTCTCCTTTTTATTATTATTTATTTATTTTTATTTTTTTTCTTCTGCGCCTCTTTCTTTTTCTTCATCTTCTATCCCATCACTCTTTTTCTTTTTCTTCTTTTTATTTTGTTCATTTTACTTTCTTCATCCTCCATTTTCTTTTCACTATCTCTTCTTTTCTTTATCTTTTGCTTCTCCCTACTTTTTTCCTTTTTCTCTTTCTTCTCTTCTGTTTCACCACTACGATGTGACAATTAACCCTGTGATCCTAAGGGTTTTGTGTTACTTCTAGGGTTTTTGTCATTTCTCTTCTTCTCTTCTGTTTAATGCTTTGTTCTCTCTATTTGAGCAGGACTCTTCTTTTTTATGTTTCTTTTCTTCGTATTTTTCACTTCTTTTTTATGTTCCTCTTCATCTTTTTCTTCTTCCCTTTTACCTCGTTCCTTCATGCATCCTGTTCGCTGGGCTTGCCGACATAGTTGATCTTCTTTGTATGGTCTTCTGTAATAGATTTTTCTTTTGATGTTGACCTCTGATGTAAAAGACATCAAATGTAACAGATTTTCTTTTTGATGTCCTCTGATGTAATGAACAGTGATGTATCCCACTTTTATTAATGAAAATTTTCCTTTGCCCCTTTATATTGCACTTCTTTTTATGTTGCACTTGTGGTTTGTCGTTTCTTCTGGAATCTAGATCTTTGAATATCTTGTCTTTATTTCCTGCCGTATTGTAATATTAGATGACTGTAGACCTATCCCCAATGTTGTCAATCATAGGTGCATGCTCCCAAGCATTGTCAGGAAATATGCATGCTCCCAAGCAATGTCAGGAAATATGCATGCTCCCAAGCAATGTCAGGAAATATGCATGCTCCCTTTGTTCTATAAGTACTCTTATTTTCTTTAGTAGTTATCATCTTTCATCAACTCTTATTGTTTGCTTCTCCCTCATCCCCTATTTCCTCCTGTACTATTAACAATTTCCCAGAATGTCTGAACCTGTGGTGAGATATCATGCTCAGATGAAGGTCTTGGATACTGAGGTATCTCGGGTCCGTCGTCGAATGGCGAGGCTTGAGAAGGAGTATGGTATTTTGGCCTTGAGTTTGTTCGGCTCTCATCCCGAAGAGACAGTGAAGTGGACCGAGATTTCGGCCTTGAGTCGTCAGCTCGATCATTTGTTGTTGCAGAGAAATCATCTGGCCAACTCCTGGTATGATGCCGAGGAGATTTGGGACCATGCTCAAGATGAGTTTGATAACTCTCCCCAAGGCCTAGCTAGCATAATGGTAAGGAATGCTCGGCTCGAGGAGCGCATCAGGGTTCTTACCAAGGAGAACTCCAAACTCTCCACGGAGAATGAAAATTTGGTTGCCATGAATGATTCCTACCAAGCTCGGTTGAACTGCTCTGCTCGTTTTGCTTTCTCTCGGTCTGGCAGTTCGGTTTTTTCACCCATTGATCCTTAGTTAGGCTGGGCTGGTTTTCTGATGTATTTCCCGTTTTGGAACTTGTATTTTATTTTGTATTTGAATCAGATGTATCTTTTCTTATCTCGTGCCTTTGTCTTATGAATCGTTGCAACGCCTCGTTCTTCGTGCCCTTTGACTCTTTATAAATGCTCTCTATTGTCTGTATTTCATTACCAATTCTTCCTTTCTCTCTCTTGTTTTATAATTTTTGTTTCTTCTAACTTGCTTTTGTTTGAGATGGCTCCCATTACTAGATCTGCCTCCAAAAAGAAAACCCTTCTGGAAGAGGAGCCTACCTTCTTGTTGCCCCGTCCCCCTGGTTTCGGGGAAGAGGATTTAACTCCTCTTCAGTTAAAAGAAATTGAGATGTCGTGGCTGAAGCATGATCTTAAGTGTGCTCAGACCGAAATGAGGCGGTTTAAGCAGTATTGGTAGGAGGAGAGCGCTACTCGTTTTGAAGCCGAGCAGAAGTGCAAGTCTCAATCTCATGCTCTAAAACAAGTGGAGATTGGCATTTCTCATTTGATTAGGGAAAAAGAGCGTCTGGAGGAGCTCTTGGCGAAGAAGGATGCCGAAATGGGGGGTAGTTCGAAGAAGTAGGATGGGTGTAATTTCTTGTAAAATTTTCTTTTCGGTTGTATTGTTTTGTGTTTCCCCCTTTGTGGATGAATAAAACTTCTGCTTTGCAACTTGATCCTGTTTATTTTATTTTGTATTTGCTTTGCCTTTATGTTGATGTCTCTCAATACTGGACACCGAACAAGTGCACCGTGGTTATTCCCCCCGGAGAGCGTTCGTAGTGTGGACGCTTAAATGCCGTCAAGCTAGGAACGCTCTCCGTCCACCTTGTTCGGGAAGAAATGGTGGGGCATCGAGAAGCGTAATCGGGGGACATCCTCGGTGTGGTATTAGTGGTAGCGTATGCAGGAAGCTTTTCATGGTAGGGTCCACTGGCCGTTTATTTAGGTGTAATGATGTGAACTGCCTTGGTTAGTGGGATACACTATCTGACATGGCAAGATCTGGAGCGTTTATTTGTCGAAAATAGCAGCAGTTGTGGACTTTTCTATGGTTGGGAAAAAGGTAAACCTCTGTCACACGAAAGGACAGTTATTATTTTATTCTTTCTGTGGCTCCACTCCTTTTAACTGTGCTGAGTAATCCCCTGCGTTTTTATCTCATAATTTGCTGAAAAAATATCTCTTTTTTTTCTCTCTCAAGGGTTCATTTTTCCCGCCAAAAATTTCTTGCCTCTCCATCTAGGGTTTCTCCTGATCGCATATAGATTTGCTGCTGTTCTCGCTCGCTTACTTGTGAACATGACTGTAAGTATCTTCATATTTTGTGGGTTGTTTGTCTGGATACTTCTGTCATTAGGATACGTATTTGATTTGTGGTTGTGGTCATATATGGTTTTGGTGGTCTCTATATGTCTATCTAGGTTGTTGAGTAGTGATTTTTCTTCCTATTTAGGATATTTATTGGTTTGGTGGAAAACTTTTAGGGTTTCTATCAATTGGGGGGGGGGGGGGGGCTTGTCGTGTCATGTGTTTTTAGGTTAGTATATTGATGGATTTGTGATGATGTTTGGATAGGAAATTCTAACCCAATGTCTGGCTCAAGTTGGCACATTTGTGGAAGAGGACTTTAAGAGGCTCGCCGGAATACCGGACAACATACACATTCGGCTGCCTGTCTCTGATGAGGAGGTTTTGGAATTTGTCCCTGCCGGCGAGGTAGCTGTGGGTTCCTCGGCCTTCTTCACTGGGGGTCTTAGACTTCCGTTTACGGAGTGGGTGGCTTCGTTCTTTGAGGCCGTCCAGATAGCTCCGACCCAACTGGCTCTGAATGGTTACCGGACCTTGATCGGTATTCAAAGGTTGTCGGAGGTATCGGGGATAGACATTGAACTGAAAGATGTCTTCGGGTCTACAGTTTGAGTTTTGAGGGCCGCAGCTCGTATTTGAAGACTTTGCGCGCCTTCTGTCGGCTTGTCACCGGTTTGCTGGATACCAACAAGGAGCACAATCTTGGTATCGTGATTGCTTCCGGTGAATGGGGTTATGCGGGACACCAGATTCCTGGACCTGCTCTCAAGGCTCCCACTATTCCCGACCTCAGTGCTCCCAATGTGGAAACGCTCTTGGCTCTTTGGAACTGGTGGGGGCCTAGACCGGCGAAGGATCCGGCTAGCCGCACTGCTCCCATGCTGTTAAGTTATCCTGCGGGTCCGGTGACCAAGGGTAATCCGGCGCCCGAGATCCCAATTGAGACTGAAGAGGACTTCCTCAAAGTTGTGAAGGCGCGAAGCGCTGCTCGGGGAGGAAAGAAGGTTGTTCGTTCTAAACGCCGAGCATCGGAATCCGTTGCTGGGACCCCAATGAGGGTTAAAGGGGCAGAGACGTCGCTGACGGAGGAGGTTGGTAACGTTGGCACGGGTGTGGGGTCGGTTGCTGCTTCCCAAGGTGATACCACCGAGTATGCTTCTACGCATGTCGATGTATGTGTATATGTATATTGATTCTCTTGATTCTCTTGTCTTTTGCTTGTCTTCTTGTTTTCTGGTGCTTTGCTTTATTAGTTATCTTGTTTCAGCTACTGACTTCTTCATTGGTTACCCTCGCTCTTGCTCGGTCGATGGGTATTATTGTGTTTTAGGGGTCGATCGATAACCTGTTCGGACATATCAACCTGCTGGTGAATATGGGGAATGAGACGATGACCCTGCCTGTTGTCTCGCCTGTCCGTTCCGAGGATGTGATGGACCCGCCGATTACCTCGCCCGTCCGTCTTGAGGATGTCAGCGAGCACAGGGCCCCTGAGACTAATCCTCCGGAGAAGGAGGGGACTGAGGAAGTGGAGGTGCAAGCCGGCGTGGATACGACCGAGGTGGTGGTGATGGGACGTGATAAAGTGGTTCCCGAGGGATCGGAAAAGGTGGTGGTGGATGGGGTTGCTATGACCCGCTATATTGACCGGTGTGGGGGTGAGCTGTTGGAGCAACCCTAAGCCTTGAAGATGGGGTATACTGCTCTTAAGCCCCTCGTTTTCAAGGATGCTGAAAAAATAGCTGTTCGGCCTGCAATGTCGGTTAGAGCAGGCCAACGCTGATGCGCTTCGGGTACGTTGTGCTTGTATTTTGTTATATAGGTCGTGATGCTCCTAATTTGGCTGGAGTCTGATGTCTTTAAGTACAGGTTGTCGTGGGTACCGTGGTGTTGAGGGATCAGCTGTTAGCACTAGAGGCTGAGAAAGAGAAGCTGATGGCCGAAAATAAAGCCATGGCTGATGATAAAGCTCAGCAAGTAAAGTTGGTCTCCGAGCTGGAGGCGGAGAAAGAGAAGCTGATGGCCGAAAGCAAAACAACGGCCGAGGAGAAAGCCCAGATGGCTAAGTTGGCCGCTGATTATGAGAAATTGGTGGGAGACAACTTACGCCTGACCGAGGAAATGGAGAAATTAGGGGCCGAAAAAGAGGAGTGGGTCGAGAAGTACGACCTTTTGGAGGCTGATAATTTGCTCATGGCAGAGGATGTCGAGGCTGGAACATCCGAGGTGGCGGCCCTGAAAGTGGCGCAAGCGGAGGAGAGGGCCAAGTTAGCCATGATGGCCAACTTCTCCGAGACGATGAGTTCCCACGGCTGTCGGGACAAACTATTTCGACGGCGCTCCGTCCTCATTCTGGGTCGGCTCCAACGACTCCTCGGTCTGCTGCTGCCGTGACTCCCCCACCCATATCCCCTCAGGTGGATCCTTGACCATTTAATTGTAGTATTTTCTCTGTATCTTAGCGTAAAGTCTTTTGGTACCCGAATTATGGGTCTCTTTTGTAACTAGAAAGATATTCTTTTGGGAAGTGATAATATAGGTGCTATGTTTTCTTTATGTTTGGCTTTCCTTGTTAATTTCCCTATTTGTGGGTCGTCGTCTTTTGAAGGATGTAAAAACAACATCTTGTCAGGTACTCGTTAACCCCCTTGCCATGGTGGTCTGGACCTCGCCTAGTCGTAGCGTAGGCGATGTTATAAATGGTCTTGAAAAAGCTAACGCGTCCCTAACTTCTGAACTGAATTCTGCTCATCGGGAAATCGAGGGTCTGAATATTCATATTTCAAATTTATCGATTCGATTACGCGACTTAGGAGAGAAGTTTAGTAAGAGGACCGCCCATTATACGGCAAACAAGGGTAAGGCCAAAGAGCTTCTTGGGGCACTTCGGCGTTCTCATGATGAATCCCGAGGCCGTGTGACGAGCCTGAACTTGGTTCTAGGGGCTGTTTTCGAAGATGCGGACTTGCTGCTATCCCTCGCCAAAGCGTATTGGGCCCGAGCTCGCGCTTTAGAGGTGATCGAGCATGTAAAAGGGATGAGTGGTGTTACCCGGGCAGAACGCATGGCGGATGCTATGGCAGGGGTAACTGAAACCACGACTGCCTTGACCCGAGTTGATGCGGTCGTGCAGGAACGTTTGGGGGCACAAATTGTTTCGCTGCGAGATGTTCATTTTGCTGATGCCGTTGAGACCTCGGCGTCCATTGATGGGTTATCGGATTAAGGATTGAGTTGCTGGTTGTCATTTCATTTGTAGCTTGTATATAACAATTTTTGTTTTTCGACTTCCCTGTCTTTTCTTTTCTTTTGTTTGATAATATATCCCTGTCTCTTCTTTATTTGCGGCTGAATATTCATCTCTTCCCTTCTTCCCCATTTTTTTTTTATAGGCACATGCTACTACGTCGCACCAGGCTGGTTCTCCATGCCTAGTTAGTCCGGGGCTAGGACCTACTGGGGCTGCCCGGGACGAGGTCTCATCTGGTGCGGCTAGTGAAGTGCATGCCAACTGGCCTTACATCGTTTTAATGGGCCAAAACGTCAAATTGCTCAAACAGTGTGCCCGACTTAGGGCCAAGTTGAAAACCCAGGCGTCCTCTTTTCGGGAATATGTTCGTCATGCCGAGCATGTTGTTGAGGTTCAGGAACGTCGTTTAGATCGGTATTGGCGTGTAAAGGAAAAATACTTCGGTAAACTAAAATCGTTAGTAACCAAAGCCAATATGTTGGTGAAGTACTTCCGTCTATCCCGATCCAGATACGATGCTTCTGCGGCTATGATCGAAGCTCGTAAGCTTCCTTTCGACGATGCTCGCCGTAAAACGGCCTCGGATGCTCACGAGATCGCTAAAGGAGACGAGTTCTCCGCGCGGCTTAGGACGCTGACATGCGTGGGTGCTCATACGACCAACTTTGATGCCCTCATTTCTGAGGAGCGTTTTGATGGCGATGAGACCAATGGGGATACAGCTACGGATGACGAAGAGGTTGAGCTCGGTCAATTGCCGTCGTGCTCCTCATGTAGTAGCTCATAAATAAATTTCTTTATTGCTGGTTGTACCTTGTTGCCTCCGTAATGTGGGCGAGGACTATTTGTTTTATTTCTTTATTCTTGTGTTTGGATCTTCTCATTGTCGTACTGATATTTCATTGATTGGATTGATTTTCCTTTGCTGATTTATTCGTTGGACATTGTGTTGCCTCTGTAATGTGGGCTATTTTCATCTTCTTCATTTCTTTATACGTGTATTGGACATTCTCGTTGCTGCTATCTCATTGTTTAGATTGATTCCCTTTCATTGTTTTCATCATTTGGTAATTTATCGCCTCCATAATGTGGGCCTGAATTATTCTTCTAATTTCTGTATTGCTTTCCATCCTTGCTCATTAGATCAATTTGTACCTGCATATACTTGAGTATTCTTAGGCATTCTTTTAGACACGCCATGTTGGGAATTTCACAGTATTCCTAGGCACAAAGGCCGTTTGGGAATTTCATAGTATTCCTAGGCACTAAGGTCGTTTGGGAATTTCATAGTATTCCTAGGCACAAAGGCCGTTTGGGAATTTCATAGTATTCCTAGACACGTCTGCCATTTGGGAATTTCATAGTATTCCTAGGCACAAAGGCCGTTTGAGAATTTCATAGTATTCATAGGCACAAAGGCCGTTTGGGAATTTCATAGTATTCCTAGGCACAAAGGCCGTTTGGGAATTTCATGGTATTCCTAGGCACAAAGGTCGTTTGGGAATTTCAGCTGCACTCGTTAGACAGCATGATAAGATATTGTTGGCCCGAGTGCGGCTAAACCTTAGAGGGGGGGTGAATAAGGTTTATGGCGATTTTCGCCTAATTAAACTAAGTGCAACTAGCAACCAACTTATGCAAATTCTAAACTTAAGCGTTTAATAAACTTTAATGAAATGCTAGAAATCATAAACGCAAGCAAGAATATAAGCAATAATAAAGTTGCGGAAAGTAAAGTTTAGGGAAAGAAGATGACACCAAGATTTATAGAGGTTCGGCAAACGCGCCTACGTCCTCTCCTCGGTACTACCGAGTAATTCACTATAATTCTTCTTTCGGATTTTACAAACCCTATCGAGCTCAATCGACCGATTGGCTCACCCTCTACCCGGGGTTCCTACTCTTGATACAAGTGCAAGAGGACACGACTACGAGTCTACGACTCCCCCTCAATTTATGAGTGCCCGAATGAAAAACCTAGAGCTTTTAAGCTTCACTTGCTTACAAAGCCTCTACCCGTTCACTCGCTCACAAAAATTGAGTTTATAAAACACTCGATACAAATTTAGTTACAAAAATGTAACTTCGCTCACTATTCTAATTGCTTCTTAAAAAGCTAATTGGTGAGTTGATGATGATCGAGCTTGAATCTCTTTCTCTTTGATTTTCCTCTTCCTCGAATATATATATACACCAAATTGGTGATATTGGGATTTTTAATGAAAGGTTAGAAGGAAGTTGATTGGAATGTTATTGGTAGTTTAGAAAGAGAGATTTGGTGGTATTTATCACAGCAAAGTCTGTTTTTCTGGGTTATGACCGTTGTGGGTTTTAACAGCTATTTTCCAGAATAAGCTGAAAAGCTGTTTTCGAAAACTGCAGAAAACGATCGGTCGTTTTCTACAGTCGATCGGTCGTTTTACAGAAAACGATCGGTCGTTTTCTGAAAACGATCGGTCGTTTTTATACTGGACTCACTGGAAGAAATTGGACCAAAAACGATCGGTCGTTTTTATCCAGTCGATCGGTCGACTGTAATCCTGGTCCCGTAAATCTTCGAATGCTCATAACTCCTTCGTTTTAGCTCCGATTTTGGTTCCGCTTGAACCTATGGCTTCGTTATCGAATGCTCTATCATTTAACGACCTGAAATATACGTTTTCTATTTTTGGACAAGACAAGCATTATATCATCGAAATCGTAAAATCATTAAACGCATAATCAAAGTAATAATCAAAATCATTATTGAACTCTATGTTCAACAATCTCCCCCATTTTGATTATGACAAACTAATGATGATTTTACAAGATACAAGAAAAATATCTCCTCCATTTTAACAAAACGCATTTACACCAAAATATATCTTTTTCTCCCCCTTTGGCATTATCAAAATGCAATAAAAAAATTTGGGGTCTTGTGAAGGGTTTTTAAAGAAAAACCAAAACATGAAAAATGTAATTATGATGCATATACCCGACCCAACTAATCACATATATGTAGATATTATAGATTAGAGTATACCGCATATGTGATGTGGAGTCGAGTCCGCTCGCTAATGGCATTTGCATTGAGCGTTGCCGATTCCTAATAGGTGGTACCACTTGTTGGTATGCCTTCCACCTTTGTTGATCAACGGCACTTCATCCTTGATGGTGGAGTCGATCTTCTTGACTTCCACGGCTTTTGTCGGCGTTGCCAACCATTTGTTGATTTTCTCCTTTTGGATGGAGATACCTACAACACAAATTTTGTCCTTTGGTACCCAATTTCTTTTGGGTCCGACATTGTTAGTGGCTCGGGTCTTTACTACCCATTTCAAATCGCTTCTACTAACATGGAAACGATAAGGGCATTTAGAAGAATTATGCTCATTTCTACTACAATGCACACAATGCTTAGACTTTTTAGTATAACGATAGTTATACGTAGTTTTGGAAAGGTTTTTCGGAGCATCCGATTTGGTTTGAAAACCTACACCTTTCCTATCATTAAAAGATTTTTGAAAAATCTTGGAAGTGCTCCTTTTGGTAAAAACAACCTCTTGTTTAGGTGGAATAGGAGTTTTTGAAATATTAGAGGCTTTAACGAAGCGGGGTTTGTTAGAAGTAGAGCCAATGCAATCAAAACCTATACCGCTCTTATCATTGAAATCTTTTTGACAACTCAAAAGGTTATCTAAAACGGTTTTACCTTTAGAAAACTTTGAAATTGTTAAATTAAGTTTTTCAATGGAAATGACAAGATCGTTGTTTTTAGTTTTCAACGATTCATTCTCGGTTTCTAAAACCTTGACCTTGTCATTTAAGTTAAAAGCATGAGAACTTAAAACCTTGTTTTTGCTTTTAACTTTATCGAAAGCATCTTTTAACTCTTCAAAATTTTCTAATAAATCGCAATCTAAAGAAGATGGTTTTGAAAGAGTTTTAGCAAGTCTAGACATCTCATTTTTAAGAAAATTGATCTCGGTTTGTAAAGACTCGTTTTTAATAATGAGATCATTGTTTTTATCTTTTAAGTCTTCCTTTTCGTCATCTATATCACTTAAAGAAAATGACGATTTCGGAATAGACTCATTTTCATTTTTATCTCTTTTTAAAGATCTTATTTCTTCATTGAGAGAAGAATTTATCTTTTTAAGAGATTTGACCTTCTCTACAAGCTTAGGAAATTTTTCGGAATAAATTCCACACATATGAATAAGTTCATCATCAGAGAATTCTTTTACCTCATCGTTGTCACTATCGCTTGAGTGGTCACTTTCGCTTGAAGACAATTTGTTGGGCTCATTGTTGTCTTCCATGGCCATATAGCAACCAAGATGCGCGACTTCATCTTGGTCGGAGCTATCGCTAGAGCTTGAAGCGGATATCTTCTTCTTGCTTTTGCTCTTGCGATTCATGACGCAATCTCTCGCCATGTGTCCTTCCTTGTCACATGTATAGCAAACAAAATCGTTAGAATAAATTGAATTATTTGACGATTTACCTTTGTGTTTGCGTTGGTCCTTTAGCTTTAGGACTTCCTTGACAATTCGAATGATTTGCATTGAATTTTTGTCGTCATAGGATAGCTCATTGCTCTCGTCACACGTTGTTCCTTTGAAAGCTATCTCCCTCATTTTTGAGATTGGCTTGTGACTATTGAGGGTGATTTCATGAGTGAGGAGTGAACCCGTCAACGCATCAAGGGAGTAGGTATTCATGTCATGCGCCTCTTGAATTGCGGTGACCTTTGGTTCCCATTCTTTCGGTAAACTCCGAATCACCTTTGAGACCATTTCCTTAGAAGACAAACACTTACCAAGAGATGTTAATCCATTAGTAATAGTTGTAAATCTAGCAAGCATATCGGAAATAGTTTCACCCTCGCTCATTTTAAAGAGTTCGTAGTCATGAACTAAAAGTTGGAGTTTGCAATCCTTAACTTGGTTAGTTCCCTCGTGCATAACTACTAACTTATCCCACATAGCCTTAGCGGTTTTACAAGCAGAAATTTTGTTGTACTCGTTAGGAGAAACGGCACAAACAATAGCGTACATCGCTTTGGCGTTTGTAGAGTAGGCTTCTAGTTGAGCGCTATCTAAGTCCTCTACGGGGATTGGATTCTCGCTATTTTCGGATGTAGGTGCGGAATATCCTACTTTTATAGTCATCCAAAGTCTAACATTATAGCTTTGGAGAAACATGCTCATCCTATCCTTCCAATATGAAAAATTTAGTCCATCAAAATATGGAGGTGTATTGGGTGATGAAGCTATGCCGGATGCGAAATTAAGTATATTAGCCATCGGGATCTTAACTCTAGAATCGTTAGATTCCTATATGCAAGAGCCTCGGCTCTGATACCAATTGTTGGCCCGAGTGCGGCTAAACCTTAGAGGGGGGGTGAATAAGGTTTATGGCGATTTTCGCCTAATTAAACTAAGTGCAACTAGCAACCAACTTATGCAAATTCTAAACTTAAGCGTTTAATAAACTTTAATGAAATGCTAGAAATCATAAACGCAAGCAAGAATATAAGCAATAATAAAGTTGCGGAAAGTAAAGTTTAGGGAAAGAAGATGACACCAAGATTTATAGAGGTTCGGCAAACGCGCCTACGTCCTCTCCTCGGTACTACCGAGTAATTCACTATAATTCTTCTTTCGGATTTTACAAACCCTATCGAGCTCAATCGACCGATTGGCTCACCCTCTACCCGGGGTTCCTACTCTTGATACAAGTGCAAGAGGACACGACTACGAGTCTACGACTCTCCCTCAATTTATGAGTGCCCGAATGAAAAACCTAGAGCTTTTAAGCTTCACTTGCTTACAAAGCCTCTACCCGTTCACTCGCTCACAAAAATTGAGTTTATAAAACACTCGATACAAATTTAGTTACAAAAATGTAACTTCGCTCACTATTCTAATTGCTTCTTAAAAAGCTAATTGGTGAGTTGATGATGATCGAGCTTGAATCTCTTTCTCTTTGATTTTCCTCTTCCTCGAATATATATATACACCAAATTGGTGATATTGGGATTTTTAATGAAAGGTTAGAAGGAAGTTGATTGGAATGTTATTGGTAGTTTAGAAAGAGAGATTTGGTGGTATTTATCACAGCAAAGTCTGTTTTTCTGGGTTATGACCGTTGTGGGTTTTAACAGCTATTTTCCAGAATAAGCTGAAAAGCTGTTTTCGAAAACTGCAGAAAACGATCGGTCGTTTTCTACAGTCAATCGGTCGTTTTACAGAAAACGATCGGTCGTTTTCTGAAAACGATCGGTCGTTTTTATACTGGACTCACTGGAAGAAATTGGACCAAAAACGATCGGTCGTTTTTGTCCAGTCGATCGGTGAACCTATGGCTTCGTTATCGAATGCTCTATCATTTAACGACCTGAAATATACGTTTTCTATTTTTGGACAAGACAAGCATTATATCATCGAAATCGTAAAATCATTAAACGCATAATCAAAGTAATAATCAAAATCATTATTGAACTCTATGTTCAACAGATATTTTATTTATTCAACAGACAAGACAATGTCATTAAGCAGGAGGGGTAAGGTAGCACCTGTATTTGTAAGACAGCCTATACGTAGTACTTCTTTAGGTTAGCTACGTTCCAAGAATTCTTTTCTCCTCGGCTTTTGTCGAACAGGACACTTTTGATCTTGTAGGAGACTGGGCTTGTTCTTTTGACGATCTCGTAGGGTCCTTCCCAGGTGGGGCTCAGCTTGCCATGCATCTCATTTCGGGTATAGACTGTTACTCGCCGTAGCACCAGTTCTCCGACCATGAACTCCTTGGTCCCTTTCACCCTCTTGTCATATGTTTGTTTGACGCCTTGTTGATACTTCGCTAGTGTAAGGGCTGTTATCTCTCGTTTCTCGTCTAGCATGTCGAGTTCCTCTCTCATTCTTTGTTCATTATTTCCTTACTCGACTAAAGTTGTTCGTAGTGTGGGTAGCCCGATTTCTGTCGGTATGACGGCCTCGACGCCGTAAGCTAAACTGAACGGGGTTTCTTTGGTGCCCGTCTTTGGTGTAGTTCGGCACGACCATAAGACGTTAAGTAGCCGCTCGGGCCATCTCCCCTTTGCTTGTTCAAGGGTTGTCTTGATACCGTCTAGTACGGTTCGGTTTGATACCTCTGCTTGGCCGTTACCCTGTGGCTATGTTGGTGTCGAATAGAACTTTCGGATACCGAGTTCTTCGTACCAAAGCTGCAGCTTGGCTTCCTTGAACTGGGTGCCGTTGTCTGCGACGATGGCGTATGGTATACCGAACCTAGTGATGATGTGCTCCCAGATGAACTGTTTGATATTACTGGCTTTAATTTCTCGGAGAGGTTTAGCCTCAACCCATTTGGTGAAGTAGTCCGTCGCCATGATCAGATACTCGACGCTGTCGGTTGCTTTGGGAAGCTTCCCGACTATATCAATTGCCCATTGGGCGAATGGCCATGGTGCCGATACCGGGATCATCATAGATGATGGGAGCCGAGGTATCTTGGCGAATCGTTGGCACTTGTCGCAATGTTGGACGTATACATCGGCGTCTCGCTTGATATAGGGCCACCAATATCCTTGGGTGATTGCCTTATTGGCAAGGGACCGCCCTTTGATGTGTGCTCCGCAGGATCCTTCGTGGATTTCCTCCAAGACCGGTAGCTGTATTTCGGACCGGACACACAGAAGATGGGGTCCCCGATAACTGGATTTGTACAGTTTGTCATCGTCGGACAGCCAGAAACGAGGAGCCTTTCTCTTAATTTTTAATGCTTTTATCTTACCTGCCGGGAGGGTTCCGTTTCACAGATAGTGAATCATGTCGTCCATCCAACCTAGCTCGTATTGTACTGATGTTACTCGGTCTATTCTTTTGGTTATGCTCGGGGTCGTCAGTAATTCCACTGTGATCGACCGAGTGTCGGTTAATGTTAATGTCGAGGCTAGGGTGGCCAAGGCATCGGCATGTGCGTTTTCGGTGCGATTGATTCTTATTAACTCGCAATGTTCGAAGGTGGCCATCAAGCTTTGAACTTTCTCTTGGTAGAGGATCATTCTGTCATCTTTGGCTTGGTATTCGTCGATGGCTTGATTTACGATCAACATGGAATCGGAACTTGCAGTTAAGTGGGAGCATCCGAAGGACCGGGTAATGAGCATGCCGTTTATCATGGCTTCGTACTCTGCCTCATTGTTGGTAGCTCGGAAGCCCAGTTTAATGCTTTTCTCTATGATCGCTCCCTCTCTAGACTGGAGGACGATCCCGGCTCCCGAGCCGTCCTTGGTGGCTGATCCGTCGACATGTATCTGCCAGTGTGATTGTGGCGATATAGCCATGGGCTCGTCGTACCCTTCGGTGAATTCTGTGACGAAGTCGGCCAGGACTTGCCCCTTTATGGCATGTCGGGGTGCGAACTCGATATGAAATTGGGATAATTCGACCCCCCAGGCGGCAACTCGGCCGCTAATGTCCGTCCGTCAAAGTGATTCTTTGATATGGAATTTCGTGTATACCTGGACCTAATGAGCTATGAAATAGTGTGGCAACTTTCTGGTCGCGACGACCAATGCCAAGCACAACTTTTCCAAGGGTAGGTAACGTGTTTCGGCTTCGACCAGAGTTTTGCTGACGAAGTAGATAGGAAATTGTTCGTGACCTTCTTCTCTTAGGATAACCGCGCTCACAGCTGTAGTTGAAACTACCAGGTAGCATGCCAGAATATCTCCTTTGTTCGGCCTGACTAGCAGTGGCAGCGTCCTTAAGTACTCTTTGAGGTTGTTGAAAGAGGCTTCTCATTCCGGGTCCCACACGAATTTTCTATCCTTCTTGAGTGATTCAAAAAATGGCCGTCCCTTGTCTGCGGACCGGCTGATGAACCTGCTCAATGCGGCCATCATTCCCGTGAGTTCTTGTACCTGTTTCTTATTCTTGGGCGCTGCTAGGTTCCTCGTCGGCTGACCATGTACCCCAGAAATTTCCCTTTGCTGATGCCGAATGCACACTTGCTCGCGTTGAGCTTTAGTTTGTGCTCGCCCAACGTTCGGAAGACGTCTCTAATGTCTTGGAGGTGGGATGTGGCCTTTTCGCTCTTGACGACCATGTCGTCTATGTATACCTCCATTGTCTTCCCTATATGATCTCGACATACCCTTGTTATCATCCTTTGGTATGTTGCTCCCGCATTGCGTAAGCCGAACGGCATTACCGTATAGCAATAATTTCCCAAAGGCGATATAAACGATGTCTTTTCTTGATCTTCGTAGGCGAGGGGAATTTGGTGGTAACCTGAATATGCGTCAAGGAAGATCATTCGTTTTGCTCCCGCAGTTGCGTCCACCAGTTGATCAATCCTTGGAAGGGGAAAGTGGTCCCTCGGGCAGGCTTTGTTGAGATTGGTGAAGTCTATACAGACCCTCTCCTTTCCATTCTTCTTGGGGACAACGACTGGATTGGATAACCATTTTGGATAGAAGACCTCCCTTATGGCTCCAGCCTCCAATAGCTTTTGGACTTCAGCAATTATAGCTGCTCTGTGCTGTACAGACACTTTTCTGCTCCTCTGAGCTATCGGCTTGTACTCGGCGTCTACACTTAGGTGGTGACATGCCGTTCTTGGATCTAGGCCTGACATGTCTTTGGGACTCCAGGCGAACTTATCAATGTTGTTGAAAAGGAATGCTTCTAGCTTTTCGGATTCCTGTTTTGGAAGGCTATCGCCGATGAGGAAGTAGTGCTCCTCGTCCATATCCGGGATATACACCTTCCTAAGTGTTTCTCCTACTTGTTCTTCAACGACCCTCTCGGTTTTGGCTATTTGGTTGATCAGCTTCTTTGTGCTGGTGGGTTGTTCGACAACGCTCAGCTGTTTTTGAAGAGCCGCGGTGATGTCCTCACAGCGTCTTGAATCTTCTTGACATCCTCTGGCTGTCTCGATCTCTCCCCTATCATTTGGGTATTTGACTTTTTGGTGGTAGGTCGAGGGTATGGCCTTCATGGCATGCAACCATGGTCGGCCCAAGATTGCGTTGTGGCCGGAGTTGTCGTTGACCACTAAGAAATCCACGGGAACTGACACTGATCCAGTTGTGACATTGAGGACGATCTTTCCCAACGGTTTAGTCGTCTCGGAGATGAACCCGATCAGTGTGACATCGGTAGGCTGTAGATCTTGTAGCTTGAGTTCCATCTTGTCGAAAAGCTCTCTGTACATGATATCACAAGAGGCTCCTTGGTCGACAAGCACCCTGCTGACCGTGTCAAGGCCGATTTGAACACGGAGGTTGATGGCGTCCCCGTGGGGGTAAATCACCCCTTCTTCGTCAAGATCCGAGAAAGAAATGGGCGGATGTCATCTTGGTGTGCATTGTCGTTTAGAGGTCGACGACTGTGATGCCTTGGCTACTTGGCCAAAGTGCGCCAGTTGCCATTGTCGTGATTGTTCCCCTCCTGTGCTCTTGGGTCGTGACATATGAACGATGTTGATCGTTTTGCCCTGCCGTTTGTCGGCTCCTTCGATGGCCAGTTGTTTGCCTTTATTCCCAGCGCCTTTGATGAACTTTGTTAAGTATCCCGCATCGCCCCACAGGTTCATTTTCCATCGCAGGTTATGGCAATGCTCGGTGAGATGGCCGTGATCCTCATGATATGCGCAGAAGAGCTTGAAATCTCTCAAATTAGGGGGAGAAGCGATCGGTTGTGGTAGGAAATACCAACTTTCCCTGCATATATCCTTGAGGACATCTTCAGCAGATAGGTTAAAAGTGTATCGCAGCTCGACCGGTTCGAATGTATTTCGGCGTTCTCTTTCTTGGAGCCGACCTTGTTGAAACGGTTTGGAGGGCATTGGGTAGGTGAGCTAGAGCGGTTTATGTTCGTTGATCGGTGTTGGGTATGCGATCTGGAGCGGTTTGGGATCAAGTGTTGGTGGTCGCTCTACCCTGCTATGAACCTCAGGACCTTTGCCCTTTCTGGTCGGTTGGAATGTTTCTCCCTGGTTATTCCTAACTCTTTTGCGACCCACCTGTGCCTCTCGGACCGACTCTCTTCTTGGTAGAGTTCGGTTGAGGAAACGCAGTTCGTCGTTTTTATCGGTGAGGTGGGTACAATAGGCTAGCAGGGAGTCAGTGGTCGGAAAGTTTTTGCCTATGAACTTCCTTCTCGCCCAATAGCCATTAGGGATGGAGTTGATAAAGTTCTGGATGGCTATGTTATTGGCGTACTATGGAATCTGGTTTGCTACGTCGATGAAACGTATGCAGTAGTCATTGAGCCTTTCATTGGGCGTCATCGTCATTTTCAGAAGGGTTTCAATGCTAACCTTCTTCTTCCGATGAGCAGCGTATCTAGTGGAGTACGCTCTTAGCAGCTCTGCCCAGTCTCTAATGGAGCCCCGTGGTAAGTTGTGATACCACGATGAAGCCTCTTGGCCCAAGCTGTTTTTGAAAAACTTGCACATCAGTCCATGGTCATCACTCCACAAATCCATCTTCGTCTTGTAGTGCCTCAGATGGTCAATAGGACAACTCCTTCCGTCATAGAGCCTGAACTCATGGATGACGAACCCCATAGGATTACGGTACCGAGTGATCTGTTCGATACATGGGGTTTCTTGGCATACGTTCCAAGCCTGTTGGAACGCGTCATCCGTGGCCTGGTAGGGGGGGTATCCCCCCTGATGCGGTGGTGGGCCATATCCTTCCCCTATCCTGTGTTCGGGATATCTACCGTCCTTCGTGTCTGTGTGGAGGACATGTTCCATATAAGTGTTTGGGTGGACGATCGTTGGAGGGACCGTTATTGGGACATTGCCCCCTTGGTGGGGCACTCTTGTATCGGGTCGCCGACCTGCCGCTTCCAGGGCGGCCCTGTAGGCGGAATCTTCCGCTTCATGACATGGGTCTTTGTCTGTATTGGCGGGTTGGGTAATTGGTAATATGATGCCGGCTGCTGTCATGGCCGTCATGCATGCCGCCAGCTGAGCTTGTAGCTGGGCGTAGTTCCTCTCATCGGCTAACGGAACAATGTGTTGTACTTCCACCATGGGTGGTGTAATCATCTTCGGTGGATGAGTCGGTAGTCGGGACAGCTGTTCGAGTACATGATCATCGGGCATGCCAAACCGGTGAGCTTCGTTCGTTTGTAAACGAGCACCGGAGTTGACCGAGGCTGTTGGCAAAGGGACTCTTGAGCTCGGCCCTACCTGGGATCCGGGTAAGCGTCTTCGTGCACGCCTTAATACGGGCAAGACTTGTTCGTCGTCCGAGGACGAAGGATGTTCGTCAACAATCCCTTCAAGCTGTTGGGGTTGTTCTTGGTTGACATTGGAGGTTGTTGGTTGGTTTCCGGACTGGATAGCGTCATATCTGTCGGGGATGTCGAGTAGATCGTCGAGGTCTTGTTGGCTAATTTGCGCATTTTGGTTATTGGTTTCTACTATCTCAGGATGGGTTTCTTCTACATTGGTCACCATTGTCGCTCGTCTGGTAGAGTATTTGTATTCGAATTCTAAACTAGTTGGGAACTAGATGATTCCCGGAGATGGCGCCATTTGATAAAACCATAACTTTGGTCGGTGGCGTTAGCTTTTTCAACAATGATATAATATTGAATATATAATAAACGATGAACACTTCTTGATTTTTATTACTATACGGCAATTGCCCTTGTTCCGATTACAATTTCCTTCTAACAATCATGCTCGACTTAACTATTTGATCTCTCATCTTAGTCTTTCTCCTTCCTCTTCGGTACTCGGCTCTTTCTCTGCTCGGTTTGTTTCTTGATGTGATAAGTTTTGACTAACTTCTCTCTTTTCTCTACTTCTCTCTATATTTTTTGGATGGATTTTCTGGTCCTTTTCTAGGAGGGGTAGTTGGCTATTTATAGGCAACTATGCCTTTTAGGATGTTGACAAATGTCTTCATCTCTGGGGATGTTTCAGACATGGGTCCCTAGCTAAGTGGGCTTGGGCTTTTTAATAGTATCCACATTTATTCTCTAGAAAAGCCATGTGATGACCCATCAAGCATTGGATACCCATTTATGAAGTATGAGTCGATTACTACCCGAATAGAATATTCGGATCTAATTTTTATGTTCTATCACTACTTATCCGACCTCAACACAATTATCTAATCAACGGGAATATAGTATTTAAAACCTAACCATAGTGCAAAATCTGCAAATAGGCTAAAGCAACAAATTAGTCCAAATAAGAGCATATGAAAAAAAAAAAAAAAAAGGAAATAAGGGATATCCTATAAATAAAATAGTGTCCTCAAGTGATATTGCAGTAATCAAGGTAAGCAAGTCTCGATCCTTCCGAGATGAACACCAATTAAAAGTTAAAACGTGCCCTTATCAAGTGGTAAATGATTAAGTTCAAAATGTAATAAGAGGTAAGAAAATTGACAGTTTGAGATTTTAGGAAAGAAAACAAAGCTTACTAAACAAGTGATTGATTTTTTGGAGAGGATGGGATTTTTTAGGAGAAGATGGGAATTCCTGTAAATTATGAACAACTTGCATATTATTTATTTTTCCAATTCAACAAAAATGGGAGCAATTTGCATTTACATTGGTTTGCAGTCATGGGTCCTTTTGGAAGTGATAGTTTTGACCTCTTTTCTCAATGTATCCAAAGACATTTAACAAATAACAATCCTAAAACTCTAAATATATGTATCACTAAACAATTTATTAGCCACAAAACCTTGCTGTCTCTGACTCTCCCAGATAACTTTACAACTAACTTAGATGCTTTTAACACATGTTTAAGTTTTGAAGATGCATGGTTCAAGCTCCAAGTACATAAGTCTCGGGTATTTGGAAGCATACTTAAAAGTGTATTGGCTTTTTGGTATAAAATTTATATTAAGTTTTGTTGTTACCCGTAATAATATTGTCATGATGGACAAATCAGTTTAAAAGTAAGAGTAATAATTTCTTATTCAATCTAGTCATTTTGAAGATAATTTATATAATCATGATTCATCAGTTCATTACCCAGCTTGTCAAAGCTTGAATTCTGATGGAACCAATGTGAAGTTTTTTGGTGACAATATATACTGCAAGATAGTGTGTGGATAGATACAAATACATTTTGAAAAAATGTTGGTAAATTGAGTGCGATCAAAATTTAGTAACGAAATAGCAAATAATTATGTCGTTAAACTGTTGCTAAAATATAGTCCAACTCATTTTCTCAACAGTATTTGAAAATATGTTTGTTACGGTGACATTTTATAATAGTGGTAATGGTGTCTATTAGTCCTTTTGCCTCCTTAAGATTTTCATTTTGTATTTTAGTTAAATTATAAGAAGTTCAGGAAAATAAACTAAAATATGGCAAATTGACGAGGGAATGAGCAAATATTTATGGACAAAATCTTATACAATCTCAACCTGTCCCAAACTCCCATAAGGCCATAAAAGGAATGAGTCATAAGATACATTTTAAGACACTAACGTTTGCATGTTATACGAGTAGTAGTTTATTCACATACGATCCTTCTGTATTTCCTTTTCATAAACTTTGGTGAACTTCAGCTGAATAACATATTTAGTCCCAATTCTTTTGACCGAAATTCTATTTCTTACTCTTGTCTTACCTTCAACACTTAAAAGTCCCCAAATCTAGAAAAAAATATTCCATTTTCATTATTACATTTTCCATCATCCTGCTTGCCTTTGAAAAATTTAAATCACTCCCTTCCCATTTGAGAATTTATTGCCTCAAGAATCTGGTCAATAGACTTCCAACCTATTTCAGCCCCAACAGTTACTTCAGCGGCATCAATACCAATAGCTAGCAAAATATAGCAAGCTTCGACAGTCCAACGAGTATAAGAAGAACCTGGCGACTTTTGTAAAAGCTGTTACGGTTTTTGCAAAACAAACAGAAAGACCAATACTTTTTTCTTTTGCAATACAAGACTGTAGGTGGCACTAGAAGTCTTAGATCAAAACTCACCCATTTTAATAAATGAATCAGAGTATTTCCTTTTCAATCTGAAATTAGTTTTAGTGCTCTCATACAGTGGAGGAGACCACGTAAGTAACAATGCAAGACTAATAATAAAAAATCACATAGTGGTAAGACTAATTTACTCTATGATTCTGAACATGTGGGAGGACTTCCAATTCATTATAGAGTACCATTCTTTACATTTCCAAGACTTGGGGAACATTATTGTTACAATTTAAGTAGAGAGACACAATCAGAACTTCAGTGCAAACTATGTAACGATTTCTGTTATTAATATGAACTCGAAGTATGGTTTCCCCAGTGTTGGCGTGACATTTGAAATACTAATTGATTTTCTATTTATTGCAATTTGCATTGGTCAGATTTTACCTTTGGCACAGAAATTTAAGAACCTTCACATAATTAACTTGAGAAGATATATAATTACTTTTGACCAGTCACCTACTACTTGCATAAATTGCCGACATTCCGTATACAATGGAGAAATGCCCATGCATGATAACTAATAAGGCATTGTGTAGGCAAATTTCCGCAGAATTGCTCAAAATTTCTGATTCACATCGATTAATTATGATCATAAAAAAAATTACAGATTGTCTTCATAACATATATAACTAGGAATATGAACAAAATACAGGCAGAGTTGCTCAATATTTCTAATCTACTTCGATTTTGATCATCGAATATTACAGATTGTCTTCATAATCTAGTATATAACTAGGATTTTAAACAAATAAATTACATATGGACGGGCCTATCCATCAAGGAAATTTCTTCTGAGTGCTAGATTTTGTTGTAAGACGATGGATGAACTGTTAAATTAGTTTTTCCTCTCTCGCTTCCACTCCACCAATCGTCGCAGAAAATGCATTACCTGATAAAGTTATTAAAAAAAGGAAATAAATCAATAATAGACATGATATTATTGAGATATATGTTTTTGTTAAAACCAAATCAAGAATGTTTGATAGTTTGCTAACCTCGGATGGGTCTTGTAAAGAATAAGAAGCATTTGTTTCCTTTGGAATATTAGAAACCAGTATTCCACGTCCTTGTTTTCTTTTGCGCAACACCTGATAATTTTTAAAAAATAATTTAATTGAGATTTATGTCAATATATTTGTAGGATTACGAACTTTGTCGAATTAAAAATTTAACACAATTACTTTAAAAGCGTCTTCATCTGTACGATCATCCCCAATATATATAGGATAAACATTCTTTGAATTCCCATAACCTGGAACAACACCAAAAGGAAAATATTACAACAGGAATGTTAAATTTTCAATCTTTGTTTAATTCGCTTTTATACGCATACACAAATATATAAATAGATATACTTACCAAGTGACTTCAATAAAAATTCAAGTGCCTTTCCCTTGTCCCATTTAATTGTTGGTCGGATCTCCAAAACCTGTTACAAAGTACTGAATTTTAGTTAGAAATAAAAGAGTACCAGTTTTCTGATTAGTATTTATGATTTCAAAAGCGAGTTTCTAATTCGTACCTTGCGACCTTGTGACATTCTTAGTTTTGGGTAATCGTTGAGTACCGACTTTACTTGCTCCGCTAAATAACTCCAGTTCTGATATAACAATGGATAATTCGTTTAGTTCATTTATTTTTTAATAAAACATTTGTAATTTTTTAAAAGATTCTTAACTATTATAAACTAAAAACTTTCAACAATTTACCTTTTCGTCAACGCGGCGAAAATGCACAGATACACAAAATTTGTTATTTTCCACCAAAGCGCCTGGAGTTGATTTGGTTTTCTCTAACAAAGTTTTGTAAATCTGTAAATAAACGCAGGTGAGTACATTTGTTGGTAGTATCTTATAGTGCTGGGCGAAAAATCGGAAAAACCGAACCAGACCGATAACCGAACCGAAAAAGACCGAAACCGAAAAATCAAAAAAAAATCGGGTCGGTTTCGGTTTTCAATAAAACCAAACCGAAAAAAATCGAAAAAACCCGAAAATAAACCGAAAAAACCCGAAAATAAACCGAAACTGGACCGAAAAAACCCGGTCCGGTTCGGTCCAAAAAATAAAAAGACCGAAACCTAAAAATATGCTCGGTTTCGGTTTTGTTAAAAACTGAATCGGACCGAACCCGCCCTGGTATCCTAATACAATGTGGGTGATATATTTAGTTTTTCATAAATCATAACCATTTGAAAGGAAATATATATATATAGACCTCGTCTATCATGGGAAGAAATTCTCTAGCAGGCTGGCACATAACCCTTTGGCTTCCCTGATCATATAAGTAAATATACAATTATACACTAATAACTATAAAAAATCAAAAATTATCGTAGTTAAATGAAGCATTTTTCCCCTCACTTTTGTGTACTTGTTGCCTTTAGCTGGTCCCTGTATGTCCATACCATGGCTACCAGCATAGTAAAGCTGTGACAGTTTCACAAAGTCATAAACCTGCAACATTTAAAGCCCATGTCATTTTCAAAAACTTTATGCCTCTGTACAATGCTGTGCTAAAAAAGACAAAAAAAAATGGTTAAGTTATATAAGAAGTAAGTAAAAAAGTTTGGGCTGTTCCCCAAAAAAAAAAGGAGTAATGATGGACAATACACAAAACTTGCATAGTTTTCTAAAAAACTGATATGTCAACAGTACATTATTTCTAAAAGCAAAATGATGGATCCATGTTTTCCAAAACTAAATTCACAGTTTTTATTTTTGAGAATGAACAAATCGAGAGTTTGACACCTCAAATTATTGTTGGATATTTTAGTTGTCTTTTTTTGTTGTTGTTTAAGTATTGTTTATGTGAAAAAATATGTACCTTGGTTCTACACCTGCCAGTGACTATAGCAGTAGGAAAATACTTTGATGCATCTCTCACGGCCTCTCTCATCTGTTGATAAGAGAAATATAGACATAAGAATATATCTTTTTTACTTGAGTATTCCTACAGCAGATTAAATGTTTTTTTTAAAGAGTTAAGACTTACCGAAGACCAAAAAAAAAAAAAAATTGGCTTAGAAATTCCAGAGTTTCTATGTCCTGTATAAGTTGAAAAAAGCAGCACTTGAATTCCAAAGATTCTATGACAAAAATGAAAATTTTAATTTGAGATAGCATTAGCAACATGTGCTACCCAAGAATTTGTTCCCTTTGTTCTGTTATTTTCTTGATTGCCCGAAACAAAAGATTAAGTTTGTGGACAAACTAACAAAATGTACAGTAGTTTATAACTTTTTGTAAAATGAGCTTATATGTTGCAAGCGAAGTGGCCTTATATAGAGAACGAACCTCGATACTCATAAAAGCTAGATCAGGGTTTTCGACAATAGGCGACAAAGTGCCATCATAATCAAGAAACATGAGAATTTGTTTCCCTTGCGACGCGGATATAATCTCATCAAACATTGTCAAAGCAGAAGGGTAACATACCTTTAAACACAAAAACAATAACAAATTAGAAATAAATTCCAAGGTAATTAAACTAAAAATGTAAAATTTATCATTTTGAAACACACAAAAAAACGCACAATCCAATTGGTTTTGCTTTGATCCTCAGTATCCGAAGTGCAAGAAGCATGGGACTTTCTAGTGGGAGAAGAAGCCCTCAAAGATTCAACCAGGGTACTTACTTTTGCCCTACTTTCTAGCTTTTTTAAAACTAGCATTTTTTTGGAAATTGCAACATAGCCACCGGATAGCGTTATAGCCATGCCAAGGCTGGATTTGGTATTGGAAACGACAACATTCTGGTTAGTCATTTGGAAAATGGTTATTGCCAATATGTCTATATTGAAAAACAGGGGAAGTAAACAGAGGATTTGTCTATGTGGCCAGAATTAGGGGAGCTCTGAAGTGAAAGAGAGAGTGTGTAAAGATGGAAGTGGAGAGTAGTCAATTTATAAGGGAGGGAGATGTTGAATGGCACTAACAAGCATCCCTATCTGCCTTTTTCTGTACTAAAGGTGATATTATTAATTACATATGGTTAAATAATTTCTAACAGAGACTGAACTAGAGACTCTGTTGAGTGTCATTTAACTGATGTATATTGAGTCATATATTATGCAATAATATGAAATTGTTACTAATATTACTTTGGTGATTTCTTGTCATTTCTCCACAATTGTTTATTTTCATCTTTATTACCTACAAAAAGGCAGATAAACATTGTTACTACTATTACTTTGGTGATTTCTTGTCAAATAGCCTATGCATGTGTATATCTTCCGTTAAAATTGGGACGTCTCTGAATAGAATAAAATTATCAATTAAATTAGACAAATGAAGCATTTTTTTTTTCTCAATTGGAACCCTCACTCTCTCGAAACGACAACCAATTATCTACTTCTGGACGTGGCAACTTAAAGACCACCGTGCTGTCAGTCTGTTAGTCTACAACTGTAGGAGCTTCCGGCCTCACCGATTCAGTAGTGCGGCCATATCTATATATCTCCGATGACAAAAACAATCTCCCTTGTGCAAGTTCAACTTCCCAACAGATAACAATTGACAAATACATAGACAATCCCCATGTTGTGGTAATGGAGAATTTGAAGCCAGGGTGGTCAATGGCCTCAGAAGAACTACAATAAATTTTCAAGTTTTTGGATTATGGTTTGTATAACTGCAACAAGAACTTGAATAAGGTATCGAAACGAGAAAATGTGAAACTAAATATTTGATTAAATCCGCTTTTTGCAATGCATGCAACAAGTTATGCACTAGTACTGGACTTGTCGTCGTAGGCTAAAATCCCACTTTACTCGAGGACTATCAGGATTACATGGTTTTTTTCCCCAGGTACTCCGGACTTAAGAAAGAGTTTATTCTACACTCCACTCGAGAACTCCTGGCCATTTAAAGAACAAATGGTCACTCGTTTCTGCTTTCCGACTACATATATAACTTGCATCCATTAATTTGATCCAACTACATATTTCTATATTGGTACCTATGAGGCTATGAACAATGCCTCTTAAATTTATATACAGAACAAGTTCTTATAATAATTAGTCGTAGTTTGACAGATTTAAGCACATATTACCGTCCACACATCTTGGTTATAAGGGCGCTATACATTGACGTCTTCATACATGGAAAATAAGTAAATGACAGAAATAAATTAATAGTCAATAATATAAAATTTCTACGGTTTCACTACCCTAGATTGACGATTTAAGAAGAAACTCTTGAGAAAAAAGACATAGTTGAAGGTTTGAAGCTTGAAAGTTGAAAGTAACCAGAAAGATCGACAATTTTTACGTCCTAGTTCCCTCGAACAAGATTTTAGCAGTAACTAATATACTCCGTGACAACGTGATAGGCTAATCCAAACAACCCCAGAAAAGTGAAAGATCATACATTCCAAAATAATTATGCTCGCATTTTTTTTCAATTTCCTTTAGCCAACAAATAAGTACGAATATTATGTCCTTGGAGAAAATGAATATTTAAGAATCATGATTCCTAGGTATACGACGCTGTAAGCTTTTCTGGTCATTGAACTATTTAGGCAATGGACCATTATAGTTTTGACCATTGTCCTTATTATACTGCAATACAAAGTGCCAATTAGTTGCATTGCAAGTGGAAACTGTGTAGGTTTCTTTGTTAATGTCACGCTTTGTAATTTTATGCAACGCGACATGTGTGCAAGAACGTATGTACTACAAATACAATGGGATTGTGTAGTTTTGCTATTTGGATCCAAATAAATTCTAACTTTGTATTTTAGAAATAATAATACTACATTCCAACTCCTGAAGAAATGTGTTTGACTACCATAGGTTTTTGTAAACAACGGCTGAGTCCTTCCACATTTTATTTTTAATTTATAAATAAAAAATATGGGTTTTGCCCACCATTTATATATATTAAAAAAAACTGAGTCCTTCCATCAAGTGACTCGTTCCTCATGCTAGCGTTGATCGTCATCCAAGCTAATTAAGTTTATATAATTTTTCGAATTATTTATAGAAAGTTGGCTGTTGCGTGAAGAGATCCAAGTCTTTCTAGGAGAAAAAAACAAGTTGATTCCTTTTAAATGATTAGTATGAGCTTGAGTAGCTATGTACACTTCACAAGTCACATAAGAATTCCTAAAATTAAGTAATGATAATCAGTTTTGTTTTTGAGGTTTTGTCAAGAATGCAGATATGGTATTGCTTTTAGATTACCTCCTAGTGGGAAATGCCACTTTCCGCCCATCGAATATTAGGATACAAATGGGAAAAAAAATACCAAAGGAGGTACATCTACCTAAGTTCATTTCTAGAAATTATTAGCTGGCCTTCGCCTTGATATTATTTTCGTAGCTAGAAAACAAAAAACTTAAACATGCCATAAAAGTCACAATCAGAATATATGGTACGATTCTCATTTGACAATTACCTATACCGGTTAGTAATTATAAGATTCTCTTAAACTAAATATTCTCTATTTCAATAGTGACGATTGATGATCATAATTATTGTACGAGAACCTGTAAAGTAAACAACATGCGTGATGCGCGATAGAAAAAAACCTCTGTTTCTTTTATAGATTCCATAATCCTTGCAATGACTGTAATCACGATGTTACAGTAATATTAAAAGAAATAACGAATGAAAATATTGTTCACAGTCACACGACTCGTATTCATGGTCAGTACCACTCTATATATTGTGAGACAGTGATAACGAGTGATTCAAATTTTCTACAGTTCATGCTGCACTTACATTCTCTAGATTTCAATCTAACGGTTTAGATTTAGCCGTGTATTTTGTAATTTTCATTTTATATAGTTTTAATATATAAAATACAAATTGTGATTTTGTAAATTAAAAACTAACTTTACAACACAATAAAAACTCAAATAAAATTATAGAACTCTAATTGAGACTAAACTAAATTTGATTATTAATTAAAAAAATTTAATGATTTTAATATATCGTATTTTTTATATTAAAATTATATAGAAATAAAATTACAAAACACACGTCTAAATCTAGACCATTTAATTGTGTTAATTTCATTTGCTAAATTGAACTCTAATGGTGTGATTGCACTATGAACTCTAAAAAATTTGAATCATACATTTAAACCGTAAAAAACCCCATTTTATGTTTTTTGTTTAGACTTAGGTACACATTCCGTATTCATGTACATGCATATCCAAATTTTGATATTAATTAAGTCCAGTTTTGAGAAAAATCATGTAAATATGTTAAATGAGCCGACATTATAACAACGCTACAAATTTTACATTAACCTATTATTAAATAATCATTCTATAAATTAAATCTCTAAACATGTAACGAAGCTCGTCATGAAATTTAGTGGGGAATCTATAATTAGCTTATATTTCCGGATATACCTCGTCATGAAATTAAGAAATGAGGAATCTATTGCAGTTGTTCTTTGAAATTGAGGAATGCATATTGCACTAGAAACTATAAAAAAAAATGACAACAAAATTACAAGGAAATGCTTGTATAAATATTCAAGCAACTGTGTCAAAACCATTTTCTCTTGCTAGAATAATGATTTCTCTAATTAGAAGAATGAGGTTAATTTGGGTTCCTCACTCCATATTTATAGTGTGGAATTTGTTTTTTTACGTTGTTTTCCAAAGAAGTTTTGAGTTCAAAATTCTCTTCTATCAAGTTTTAAGTCTCACTCTTTTTATAGGCTTCCCTACTTACGTACACCATACATACACCGACTTGCACATTCTCTAAGTCAAGGCACTTCAAGAAAATGCCGTAATACCAATAGACACATTTTTGATAAGAAATGTCGGGATATCAACATATATGTTTTTGAAAATTGTTGATAAAATCAGTTTCGCTAAATTTTAGCAGCAAAACAACTAAATATGTTGATATAATTTAGTCTCTTTTCCATTCACATAACCCGTCTAAAGAGCAATCAGGAAAACATATTATGTCGTTTTGAGTCATACCCATATCAGAAGCAATTAGAAAAGGAGAATCATTCGTTAAAATAATTGCCCCTCTTGACTAGAATAAAAATCAGATAGTCACTTTTCAAATCTAATTTGTTCTACGATATATTCATTCAATTTGCACGAATGGGCGGCTTGTACGCTTAGATTAGAAGAAACCTTAATATATCACCCAAATATAATTAGGAATTTGTGAAAGGATCACAATGGATGTGTCTCTTCGAACAAGTTAAGGCCATCATTGATTTTTTGTGTTACCACTTGAAACATGCTTAATTAGTAAAGCCAGTTTTATTTTGTTTTTAAAAAGATAATCTTGTGATTGACTAGCACTTTTTGATGTAAGGACTACCTTGGTTCCATACTCTGTTTCTGTATTAGTTTTACCTTTGAAGCGGTTATAAAAAAATAATAAGTAGCATCCATCTCACTAAATTGATCAATCAGAGCTAACATTTTTATTTTTTGAAAATTAATCAGAGTTAACATAGCGTAAGTAGGATCATCAAATTGGAGATCAAGCAGAAATTTAAAAGATATAAGTATCATATAACAACTGGAGATTTATTCTAAAAGCTCAAAAGAAAATGACAATCATGATAGGTGTAGACAGTGTAGTCAATTCAAGTTACAACTACACTTGCAGAATATAAGACGTTTATGAGTATTGAAAAAATACCTTAATGAGTATTAAAAAAAAGACATTTACATATATTTTACATTACCAAACTTTTATTCTATTTTACAGATTAATTCATCTAAAATACATATTCATTTTCCAAATTTGTCCCTCCAGCATAAAGATTGTATAAGCTCAAAAATACAATTTCACAACATTTATTTAAAAGAAAACTTGAATAATAGGTAAATAAGAGTTATCTTGTTTTTTTTTTTCAACACCTTTTTGAATACATTCTTTTTAAACTACGGAGCATTGCACAAAATTTCAAATTTTAGTTCAAAGAATGATATTTATTTGCTAACATCTACTATCCTAATTATTAGCATACATTGATACCATTGCATTCTTCTAGAACTTGATTCACAATAATGTGTTTCAAGAAATAAATGTAAAAATAAAAAGTAGGTTTTGCTCAACATATTAAACAACCCAATATATATCAAGATTTTTTCTTAATATATATAATCCACTATGCTACCTAACATATCTCTGTTTACTTTTTTTTTTTTTGGCCAAATCGATTTAAATCTAGAAAAAGATGAGGATAATTTAGGACTTTAGAGAGAGGTGAGGAGTAAATTGCCCTACACTTATTTGGTTCCATATCGTATCACTGTTGAAAACAATGCATATTTTAGTATCACTGTTGAAAACAATGCATATTTTAAAAGATCATTTAAATTAGATGACGGCAACACCTACTCTGCTTTTACACATATTGCTGCTAGTGCTCTTAACTCGTAAAATAAAGTAACAAGACACTTAAAATTTTGTTTATATTTAATTTTATAATTGTCAAAATAGTAAAAAGGAGAAACCATATAAGAACTTAAAATAGGCCCTTAGCTAATTAAACTAGTTCCATCTTGTTCTCGGCCCAAAAAAAGCGGTCCGAATCCAAATAGCTTTCACATGGAAAAACGTAAACGGGTTGGATTGTTACCAGTTTAACATTTATATTTAAAGAATAGTATTTTCTTAGACAAACTAATTGTAGAAATATACCCCTACAAATCATTAAGCAAAATACATTGGACCTAAGTACCTAACACACTTGACCTAAGTACCTAACACACTTGACGCAACAAGTTTAATCAAGCTCATTGGTCGTACTCCGACATTGATTGCCCGGAAGACAACGTTGACTGTTAGAGAGAGACAAACGATGAGATACAGTAGAGAGGGAGACCAGACGAGAGAGAGAAAGACATAAGGGTTGGTGCTCCGGCGATGAAGCTTTGTAGCAGTGGTTTTAAAACGACCGAGCTCCGGAGTAGTTGTGGATAAACTTCTACATAATGAAGTGATATTGAATAGAATTGGACCATGTACTAAATTCCAAATAGTTTTTAAAAAAAGTTATCTTATCTTAATTTAAAAATCTACGAGTACTGAAACATTAAAAACTTTATGGAAGGAACCGGCCTCTAATTCTTTTAGAAAGCTACGTACAAAAAGTTAATAGAAACTTTCAATCATAATTTTCATTCACCATACATAACAGTAACAATCATGGGATGCGATCGAAGGACCACCACCCTGCTATAGTTGGAGTCACAATCGTATGAGAGCACACAAGGTAGGGTTAATGATAAAATGTTGACAGGAAAAATGTGTGTGGATAGGCTAAAAGTAATTTATGTATAACGAACTCATGAGTTTTCTAATCTATTGAAATCATTTTCAACTCATGTTTTTGTCCATTTGTTTAAAAAAACTTTGTACAATTTTGGGTGTAAGAAGAAAAATGCTCGATGTTTAAAGTTTCTCCCCCTCGCCATTTTTTTAAAATTTTATTAAAATAGCTACAAAACCAAAAGAATGTGCAAAGAATTTTATTAAACCTTCTTTGAATTTGAAGTTATTCCCGCTTACATACCCCGGCTCCGTTTCCGGTTTGGCCCTCAAATGACTATCCGTTTGATTAATAGGATTTTTCGACATTTTTGCGACGTTTGTTTCAGATCTATTAGTATGGTTACTCTTTGTAGTCACAAACTTACAATTTACTTCTAACGACAGAGATTTCCTGACAAAAATAATAAAGAACAAGAAACAATTGGCAATAAAAGGGAAACGAGGAATTTGTTACTCCCATTATGAAAAAAAGTTTCTCACTATGGTCACAACACCCGACCACCTTATTTCACCCGCCTTAATTTTTTCTACTTTTTGATTCAAAATTTAACATACTCGGTCAAATAAAATTCAACTTATGATAAACAAAACAAAAATATTGACCCTACCTATTTTCCAAAAAAAAAAAAATGTATTTTCCAAATCTCACAAAAACTTCCTCCCCCGATTCAAGGACCGTAATGACAAATCAAATACTACACGTACTATTAGTGTAATTCTCAAACCACAAACACACACACCCCTCAGTTCTCCAAACCCGAAATAACCGGCCTCTGGTCCATTACAATCTCATTTGATTATAAATATCTCGTTTCTAAAAATCAAATTCAATGAACAAGAAAAATGTAAATAGATACATACATACATAAGTTATATATATAGAGAGAGAGTTGAGGACCGTTAATACAACTTATAACTAACTAAAAAGGTTGATACAAAAGCTAAAACCATAAAAAAAAAACTCTCCCCCAATTCAAGGACCGTTAATGAAAAAAATCAAATACTATACATACCATTAATTACTAGTGTTTTAAAAAATGAAATCTTAAATAAAACGTTTCTGTAAGAGATATGCTAAATGTATAAAAAAAACGTAAGATTTTAGTGGCTTAAAAAGCGAAAAAGTAAGATTTTTAATCTTTGAATCGAGTTTTTATCGAGTTTTGAATCGAGATTATTTACTATAAAGCGTGCTTTTTAAAACACTGACCGTTACTTTAACTTTCAAAACCAAAACACACACACACCTCAAATCTCTCAAACCCGAAATAACTGGGATTCGATCATCCATTATAAATTTACAATCTCCGTTGAATATAAATATCTCGTTTCTTCAAATCAAATTCAACGAAGAAGAACACAAAAATAAATAGATAGATACAAACATACATAAGATACAACTTATAATGAACAAAAAAAGGGTGATTCTAAAGGTGCAACCACAAAAAACAAGAATATTTTCTAAATATTTTAAAAACTCTCTCCCCAGATTCAAGGACCGTAAATGACAAATCAAACACTACACGTACCATTACTGTAATTTTCAAAACCACAAAAACACATACAATTTTGCAAAAATAAAAACAATTTTGTTTACAAAGACCTCAATTCTCTCAAACACGAAAAAACTGGGCTCCGATCAGCCATTACAAATTTACGATCTGTGTGGAATATAAATATCTGGTTTCTTCAAATTAAATTAAACGAACAAGAAAACAAACGTAAATAGATAGATAGATACATAAGTTATATATATATATAGAGAGAGAGAGATGGAGAGGGTAATGGGACGGGTACGGAGTTTAGACGCGTATCCGAAGATAAATGAGGATTTCTATAGCAGAACCCTCTCCGGTGGCGTTATCACCCTCGCTTCCACCGTTATTATGATCCTCCTCTTCATCTCCGAGCTCAGTTTGTATCCTTTCTCTCTCTCTTTCTCTCTAATTGTGATTTTAATACGTTTTTTTCCCGAAAGAATGGTGTGTGTTTGATTATTATTTATTGCGTTAATTATGTTTGCGTATTTGGATTAGGTTTTATTGATTGATCGTGAATCGTGAATCGTGAATCGTGAATCGTGAATTGTGAATTGAGAATTGTTTGTGTTGGTTGGTAATGAGCTGAGAAATGATGTAATTGTGATTTTATAGGATAGAATGGTGTGTGTTTGATTATTTGCTTAATTAAGTTTGAGTTTATAAATTAGGTTTTATTGACTGATTGTGAATTTTGAATTGTTTGTGCTTTGGTGTAATGAGCTGAGAATTGATGTAATTGTGATTTATTCGATAGAATGGTTGTGTTTGATTGATTATTTACTTAATTAAGTTTGAGTATTTGGATTAGGTTTTATTGATTGATTGTGAATTGTGAATTGTTTATGCTTTGGTTTTGATTGATTGTGTTGGTTGGTAATGAGCTGAGAATGATGAGGTTGTGATTTTACTATTACGTTTTATTTCGAGATAATGGTGTGTATGGTTATCTGTTTTAATAAGTTTGGATTAGGTTTTATTGATTGATCGTGGATTGTGAATTCCGAATTGTGAATTGAGAATTGTTTGTGCTTTGGGGCAATGAGCTGAGAATTGATGTAACTGTGATTTTACTACTACGTTCTTTTCGAAGGAATCGTGTGTGTTTGATTGTTTTGCTTGATTAGGTTAGAGTATTTGAATTAGGTTTTATTGATTGATTGTGAATTGTGTGTGCTTTGTGGTATGGTGTGTTTTTAATTATTTGCTTAATCAAGTTTGAGTATTTGGCTCAGGGATTATTGATTGATTGTGAATTGTTTGTGCTGGTTGGTAATGAGATGAGAAATGATGTAATTGTGATTTATTCGATGGAATGGTTGTGTTTGATTATTTGCTTAATTAAGTTTGAGTATGTGAATTAGGTTTTATTGATTGATCGTGAATTGTGGATTGTTTGTGTTATGAACTGATATTTGATGTAATTGTGATTTTATCACTTGTTTTTCGAGAAAATGGGTGTGTATGGTTATTTGTCTTAATAAGTTTGAGTATTTGAATTAGGTTTTGTTGATTGATTGTGAATTGAGAATTGTTTGTGCTTTAGTTTTGATTGTTTGTGTTGGTTAGTAATGAGCTGAGAATTGATTTTGAATTGTGAATTGCTTGTGCTTTGGTTTTGATTGTTTGTGTTGGTTAGTAATGAGCTGGGAATTAATGTAATTGTTATTTTACTATGTTTTTTCGAACGAATGGTGTCTTTGATTATTTGCTTAACAGAATTGATGTAATTGTGATTTTACTACTAAGTTTTTTTCCCGAGAGAATGATGTGTCTTTGATTATTGGCTTAATCAAGTTTGAGTATTTGAGTTAGGGATTATCGATTGATTGTGAATTGTTTGTGCTTTGGTTTTGATTGTTAGTGTTGGTTGGTAATGAGCTGAGAAATGATGTGATTGGTGATTTTACTACTACGTTCATTCCAAAATTGGTGTGTGTTTGATTATTGGCATAAGAAGTTTGAGTATTTGGATTTTGGATTAGGGTTTATTGATTGGTTGTCGATTGTATGTGATTCGGTTTTGGTTGTTATCTCTTGACTGGTAATGAGCTGAGAATCAATGTTAATTGAGACAAATGCCACTTTTGCATAGAATGGTGAATTGTGTGAGCTATTAGACTGTTGATTTTGGATTAGGGCTTCTTGATTGATTGTGGATTGTGAATTGTATGTGATTCGGTTTTGGTTGTTCTCTTTTGACTGGTAATGAGCTGAGAATTCATGTGATTGAGATTTTTGCTTCACTTTTGCATAGAATGATGAATTGTGTAACAGAGTTAACCAACTTGGGGCAGAAATGTAAAATTCGAGTATGATTAAACCAAAATTTGATATAATTGAGATGCTTAAATCACTTTATGAAAGAAAGTTCAATTTCATAACAAAATTAACTAAATCAGGGACGATTCGGAAATTTTTATGTATTTTTTTAAGGGATTTCCAAATCTTCAGTTTTTAGATCTTGTAAAGCTGCGGTTTTCAAGTGAACAAGCTAATATGAGGCTGAAACTCGGTTCGTACAGCTTTTAATTTCTAGCCGAACCTTTATTAAATGTTCATCAAATTGTGTGCGAGCTAGGATTTATTAATATTGTGTGAACTGTGAACTAATGCATTGTAACTGGGTGCACATATGTTTATGTATTTTGAATTTGATTGTTTTGGCGTGTATACAACTGAAATTGATTTAGTACTTGCTTGACCGAAGCTTTTGAAGCATAACTTGGCTTCTTTGAGGCAGATGTCAAAATCGAGTTTATCCAGAAAAATAGTGTTGCCCTTGCAAAGGCATAAAACCAAAAAAAAACTGATCTTTAAGTTAGCTAGGCATTTGTAATGTAACTTGTAAGCAATTTTCAATTGTATTTTCTCTTTTAAAAAGAACAATCACAAAACAATTTTAACCAACTCAAGGTTGGGCCAGAAATACTGAGTGTATGCTATCTTGATCGCCTTCTTGAGTATACTACAATTACTGCTACAAACTTGTTTTAGTTATTCTGTTAGGAGAATCAAAGATTGTGATATGGGAAGAGTGACAAAATTAATTAACTCAGGTTTGGTTGTTGCTTTTGACTGGCAACGACATGAGAATTGCGCAACTGAATTAAACAACTCGGGATTAAAATGTAAATTTCAAGTCTAATTGACATGAAATTGATATTGCGGAGATTTTCACTTTTTGAAAGAATGGAAAATTGCATAACATAATTAACTAAATCGGGGTGGCAACTGAATTTGGATGTCTGGTTTTCTTAGGAGGTTTATTTCAAAATCCAAATATTCTGTTCTTGTTTAGCTGCGGCTTTTGAGCGAACAACGTAGCTAAACTGAGGATGAGACTCGTTCGTTCAGCTTTGAATTCATTGTTAAACGTTAATCAAATTCTGTAGGTGCTTGGATTCATTAGTATTGTGTAAACAGTGTGAACTTATACATAGAGAACTGGGTGCACAAATGTTGGTATATTTTGATATTGATTGTATTTGACCGTTATATAACTGAAATTGATTTAGGACTTGGTTGGCAGTAGCTTTTGAGCAATAAGTTGGCTTCTTTGAGGCAGATATAAAAGCAGAGTTTATCCAGCTTAATAGTGTTGCCTTTTAAAAGCATAAACCCCCCCAAAAAACTGATCTTAAAGCTAGCTAACCAATTGTTATGTAATAACTTGTAAGTAATTTCAAATTGTATTTTCTCTATTAGAAAGAGCAATCACAAAACAAATTTTAACCAACTCATGGATGGGCCGAAAATACTGAGTGTATGCGATCTGGAGCTTTATTCTACAATTATAGCTATGAACTTCTTTTAGTTATTGCATTAGAACCAGAGACTGAGGTATGGAAGAGTAAGCTCTACATGGTAGAGTGAGCTGGCCTCGTTTCAGGAAACAATGAAGGAATTTTTATGGTTGACATTTTGAAAATAATAATTCATGTCTGGTTCAAAGAATTTATGATTGTCAGAACTAATATTAAAACTAATTTCTTCATCTGTTAGATAAAATGGTTTTAGGTCATATATTGCCCCGCAGCCCACATTTTAATCTCAGTAGGTGCATTGGGGGTGGGGGGGAGATCTATTCATTTTGGTATTACAGTAGTGAAAAGTATCGGTAGGTGCATTTGGTAGAAAAATGGAAATGTAAACTTTCTGGTATTTAGACTTTAGAGTAGTGAAAAGTAGTACATGGTCAATATACCTACTTGGATTTGGAAATACACTAAAACAAAATTTATGGTCAATGTACCTACTTGGATTTGGAAATACACTTAAACAAAATTTATGGCACTCAGATAGTTGCTCACCCATCGGTGAATCAGTTCCACCTATGATACAGATATGACTCCCTACTCATGTCAATATTGACTCTCTTGTAGCTCACACAATCTGTACTCTTCAGTTAATGGTAAAATACATATGTACTTGCGTTTGTCTAATGCCTGAAATTGTTATTTACCAAAGCTAACGTGCACATGCACATACTAGAAATCTTTGTATGTACAGTACATCAATCCTTGACTTGATTGAGATCAGTTAATCTAAGTCACCATATAATCATTTAAGACAATCATCGTACATGTAAGTGATCGAGTGTCTAGTGTCACTTCCAACCATAATTTGAGTTTCACATAGCTACTTTTTTTTATGTGTGTGTAGCCGATCTACATCTTGAACGTGTGTAATCGTTTGAAATTTCAGCTTGTATATGTTTATAAATTATGTTTAACGGGTGAGTAATTGACTAATTTCTCTTAATTTCCTTTTGGTCATTACTCATCGATGTAGACCTTCTTTGTTACAGGATTATATCTTAATGCTGTAACTGAGACACATCTAGTAGTTGATGCAGGAAGAGGGGAAACCCTACGAATTAATGTAAGATCCTATTTCCTTTGGCAACAAATTATCAGGAAATGCTGCTGTGCTTTTTTGCTTCGTCAATTGATTCTACCACCACCATTATAGATTAATTGGGATTTTTTTCTGACATTATCCAGTTTGATATTATCAAGATGATTGTTTCCCTGTGTAGACTGTATTTCATTAGAAATGCCTAAACTACGGTGTATATTATTTGCACTGTATCATCTAGGACTCCCCAAGGAAATTGTCCTCATTATTATTTGTATTTTTTTGGCTTAACATATACCATTATTTTCTTGGTGTACACCTGTGTTCGATTTATCTTGCAGTTTGATATCACATTTCCAGCACTTGCATGTTCCATAGTGAGCGTTGATTCCATGGATATCAGCGGCCAACAACACTTTGATGTTGTATGTACACAAAAACTCCCTTGTTTTTTCTTTTTGTTTTCCTTCTTTTTTCTTTTATTTTCTTATATATACGATGTTCTGAACATTTACTTGTTCTTCAATTAGGGTTTGTACTATAACTTCAATCTATTACAGAGCATATTTAACCTCTTACATTTTTGGCTGCAGAAACATGATATTATTAAGAAAAGAATTGATGCTCACGGTAATGTGATAGAGACAAAGCAGGACACAATTGGTTCTAAGAAGGTGAGATTTAGGTTTTATTATAAGCTGCCACTTTTCACTTGTCTATTATTCCTTTACCGCTATATATATCAACTAATTAGTTTTTTAGTGTTCCTCTGTGTTGTGTTTGTGTTTTTGAGTTTTGTCTTTGTGCATTTATTTTTCTCCGTATTTGTATCTGTGTGGGCAACGTTCTTTCTTTTTCTTTGGTACTTCTTTTGGGCATGGCGGTTTTAAAAATAACTGGCACCAAACAGAATTCATAAAATAGTGATTTTATTTGTATCCAATTATTTACATTACGATATTAAAAAACCATTTATGGTAGTTTTTGAACAACCCTCCTAGTTTAGGAAACTAAAGATTTGAAGTTTATAAAAACATTCAGAAAAATCTAAAACTTGAACATAAATAAATGTTTCAAAAGTCCCTGCCTTAGACTCGACTATACACTAGGCCCTGGTCTGCTGCCTAGATTAGTACCAGGTGTTTTGATATGGTTAAATCCGGGTCAAACAGGTCACTCCTGCTAAAGTAGGTTTATTTAAATAAAAAAGTCATAAATAGTTAGTTAAAAACATTGTTGACCTTGAGTTAATATTACACTCAAAATTGTATTTGAATACTTAACTAAGCTTGTTTTGTTATTCCTCTTAATTTGACTCATTTAACCTTGGAAACTTCTGTTTTCAATATATATTAATTTAATTAGTGTATGGATAAAGATGTTTTTTCAATAAATTCATTCAATGAAATTGAGTCCTTGTCAGCATAAGAGTTCTGAGAATGTTTCGCTATGATTAGTGTATGGATGTCAAATATTTAATAAAAATAGGACTCTTGAAACTGAAATTGAGTCCCCAATGACCAGAAGTAGTCTGAGCTCGACGACTACAGTGCTTTTCAATTGATTGCAAAGTTATGCTAGTTTGATTTAGGTGTTGTTTTCTTGTTCTCCTTGTGATTATCCATTTTCCATTTCATGTTATTTTCAAGGGATAATGAGTCTGGAAATATATTTTCATATTCTTTTTGTGTTTATACAAGCTTTTAACTGTAACGAACTCGGATCGATTAACAATGGATTCGTAAGTTCGTTAAGCAATTATCAAGCAAACCCAACAATTGTGACTATTTTTGGTGGGAGTTTTCTGGGTTTATTTATGATTGAAAGAAAAACAGATAAAAGAAAATAAGCTGAAAATAAGCTGGAAATAAGTGAAGATAAATGCTAAAATTAAAGATAAAGAAGTAAAATTGCATCAGTGTTTTTTCATAAAGAACCTAAGGAAGAGATTGCACCCTATTTATACAATAGCTTAACTCTAGTGCAGTCCAAAACTTATAACTAATTGCAAGAAACACCCTACAGTTGCCTCTGTGAACAACTGCACCCTTTTAATTAACACTTCAGCTAACTAATGAACTATTAAGTCCATGTACTACTGGGTACGTTACATTAACTGGCAATGTGACAGATTGAAAAGCCTTTACAAAGGCATGGTGGGAGGCTTGAACATAACGAGACATACTGTGGTTCATGCTATGGTGCAGAAGCGGTATGATTTGTTGTTGTCTTCCGCTTTGTTATGGATTTTCCATTTAATTGTAAATCTTATTTTTTCTGTAAAACCAAAATGTGCATAAAAGACTTATCTTTGTTGACATCAACTTATTCAAACTACATTTTTACTTTGAAGAAACTCTTGATTAAAATGGTGTACCTTTTGGTCATTTTCTATTACTGAGGGCTGGCGTTTGGGATCCAATTTGGAGACACCGGTGATGCAGGACACATAAATTAAATATCCATAATTAATATGGATGTGAAGACAAATTGGTTTTTTTCTTCGTTGGGACAATTCCCTCCGTCCTTTTAAAGTATCTTCTATGAAACTACGTGCAACTTTGACTTACAAAAGGCTGGTATCTAAACTTATGATTTTTTTCATTTCGGCAATTTAGATATGAAAGTTGCACATGATTTCATAAGGGATACTTGTAAAATTACAAATATTATGGAACTCTTATTTTAGTTTGCAGTGTTTGTAACTTAAGTAAATTACTAATCAAACAGGGATTTTTTTGTTAAATTTCCTTGCTGCAAAATTTACTCTTATAGATGAAGTTTTATTTTCTACTGCACATATTTTAAATTGTTCTGGTACAGGCGGATGATCATTGCTGCAACTCTTGCGAAGAAGTACAAGAAGCATACAGGAAAAAAGGGTGGGCAATATCAAATCCTGATATGATCGACCAGGTGAGGAAGTGTTTCTCGTTTCTCATTTTCTGAATTATTCTTTGTTTGTAAAACTTACTCATTACAAAGATATTCTGGCTTAATCTTATTCCGGACCGAATTGATTATGCTCAAAATAAATTGAATTAATAATTATATATGCCTGTGAATAGGAAGTAAAGGGTCCAGTGCTATCAAAAAAGATTCTGTGGTAACTGGTACACTTTTGGAAGTGCCCATTCAATATCATAATTTGAAAATTTTAAGTTGAAGTGTTTCACATAGAGTAAACCATGGAATATCCCATTCTTCTTTAAATTGGGAAAGCTATATCAAACACATTGTTGATGCCCGGATAGTTGTCTTATGTCTTACCAGTGGTGGAATAGTGTAGGATTGTTGGTTCTCATTACGTTCTCTGAGTAACTAGGCTGTTGTAGTTATAGAATTTTTAGAACTAGAATAAAAGCATCTAATCAGTGTTGTGGGACACCTTATTTTCCTACGTTTATGTCAACATAAATAGTTAATACTTAATTGATCTAGCTAGCCTCTATAAGGTAATTGGTTTTGATTTTCTAAACGCAACCCATATGTTGTTGCTGCACTCAAAGATAAAACCTTGCTTATTGCTCTTAGGTTCTCAAGCTGCCTGTTTTTTTTATGTACTAAGTAACGAGCTTCATGTATTCTGAACAGTGACCATTATCAGTATCAGTTTCGTTTTTGCATTGCAAAGACAAGGTCATATATGCTTAAAACTTAATTTGGGCAAACCATATGTACTCATTTTTGTCCACCTTTGTGGAAAGGAATATATAACAGACTTCTATTTCTTAATGTTGTTTGCTTTCATATTGTTCTGATTGTTCCATACAATTACTTCTTTTTGCTTTCTAATTATTTGGTGGTTGTTCAGTGCAAAAGAGAGGGCTTTCTACAACAGATTAAAGATGAAGAAGGTGAAGGGTGTAATATATATGGATTCTTGGAAGTGAATAAAGTTGCTGGGAACTTCCACTTTTCACCTGGCAAGAGTTTTGTTCATGATGGTGTTCTTATGCATGACATGCTTTCTTTTCAGAAGGACAGCTTTAATGTAAGTGAAGAATGTGATTTCCCTGAGATTCATATCTAAGTGCGTAGTGTGACTCAGTTTCACTAGGACCGTATACTTATTGGAACCTTCATTTTTTTATATAAATAAAGTTGCTTTATGTTGTTGCGGACATCTTATGCAGGTGAGTCACAAGATCAATAGATTAGCTTTTGGGGGATACTTCCCTGGAGTTGTAAACCCTCTTGATGGGTAATTTTTATTTCTTATGTGAATTGCGCGCTAATTAAGCGATTCATTGTTAGGTCTTTTTTCCTGCCCCGTATAGTTTTTTAACACTTTGACTTGGCAGTGTGCATTGGACACAAAATACACCATCCGCGATGTATCAATATTTCATCAAGGTACCATTCTCAGTAGCTTTTTCAAAAATGGGACCTTATCTTTTTTTAGTTTGATAAGTTTCTTGTGAGATTATTAGCCATTATTCCCTGGGAGCCTGACAAAGTAAAAAAAATATTGAACTAAACTTTGTATATGTTTTTTGTAATTCTTGATTTTATGGTACATCTGTTTTAGTGTTCTCCTTTTTCTAATGGAAAGTGTTTGACATTCTTGGAAATTTAGAATAAGTAGAAGCCTTGAAATAAACTCTGCCAATCAAATTTTGAAACAATATAGTTAAAATTAATTATATGTATGTTTCTCATGTCAAAGGGAATCATACAAAAAAGAAAAAAAGTTACGAGGATTTGGAGCATT
Source organism: Primula vulgaris (assembly GCA_963920805.1). NCBI lineage: Eukaryota > Viridiplantae > Streptophyta > Magnoliopsida > Ericales > Primulaceae > Primula > Primula vulgaris. The sequence goes on from OY987216.1 coordinate 20,571,255, forward strand.
CTCAACAGTTCTAACTTCTATATAACTTTGGTATACACCTATACACTTATGTAGTTTGATAAGCTCTACATTGATAGACGAGAATGTTGCACACCATTAATACAACTCCCAATATTATTTTAATAAATAATGTTTTTTCCTTTAATATTCCCCACTCCCTTTTTCAAAATTAAAATTAGGAATGCAGTTTTCATCTGCTCTAGAAACTTCGCTTCAACAATTGTTGTCCACCTCCATGAGTTTTCTTCTTCATCGGCGAAACCAACCCCAGATCAAAAGTGCTGGCACCTTCACCTTATTGGAGCAACACTTCCTTAAACCAATAGCTCAGTCAAAAGAGGTTGGCTGTAATTAATGGTCGCATTGGGGACTCAGTTAGCTGAGCTTGCTTACCAACTGAACTAACCTTCCATACCTTGCAATCTCCGGCGAAGGGGTTGTGTTTTAACACCTATTTTAGTGTTAAGGATGAGAGGAGAACAAATCCGACATATTTGGTGCCGAGGTGGAGAGAAAGAAATGTTGGGGACGATGAAGTTTTGGGAGTCTGGGGACAAATGTCTAAAGAGAGAGAGAGAGTATGAGAGAAATGAAAATAAAAAGAAGTTCTGTTAACAGAAATATAATAACATAATAGTTCTGCATCTCGACACACACTCTACTCTCTACATCTATCAAGAAAATGGAGATATTTATTCACATTATAGATGTAGAGGAGCTTAAAGTGCACTGATGAGTAGTGTTCTTGACTTCATTATATAAGTCTTTATATATTGAGCTTGCTACATGGTGCTATTAAGAATGCTCTTAGTTGATACTTTGTGGAGAAGGCTGTGTTTGTATGTTCAGGTCGATCTAAGTTGTGGTAAAGAATGTGATCTTTTCTGATTGACATTGCCAGCTAATTACTCGAATAGAATATTAATGTTATGCTAATATCATATCTTGATTTAAACATGGTGAATATTATTTTTGCTTTACACTTTCTTTTTGGTTATTCTAGCTTATGCATTCTGTGCTGCAGGTGGTACCAACAGTGTACACAGATGTCGATGGACACGCCATCCAATCTAATCAGGTTTATCTTTGTTCAAATTTTAATTATGATATTTTGATTCTTAATTGTTTGCTTGAGAAACTAGGTCTTTGTTTTTACGCAGTTTTCTGTAACTGAGCATTCTAGAAGTACGGATGTAGGTTTCCTCCAGTCCCTCCCTGGGATCTTCTTCTTTTATGACCTTTCGCCGATTAAGGTGTGTTTCTCCTGCTAGTGGTATTTTAATCCGCTTCGTATTTGGTTAACTGTTGCGAAATGTTTGAACTCATCATAATTATAGTTAATAATAAGATATAGCATAGAAATCTCCTTTTCAGATATCTAGTATCTTTTCACCTTGTGTAGTTCTAAACTTGCAAGCGTAAGCAATCTAAAACCCCCTAGTTTTCCTGTTTTAGCTGCCTTTCTATGATTGCACTTTTGGCATTCTGCTGTTCTCAATTTTTTATCTGGGGATATAACTTACAAAATCAGATAATTAAATTTACTTTCCCAATATTTGGGGGTACAATTCTTGTGCCTGGGTGATTACTATAATTCTCTTGTTCAGTAATTCTTCTTCTTCATCACACAGGTGACCTTCACTGAGGGACATGTATCGTTCTTGCACTTCTTAACAAATGTTTGTGCTATAGTTGGAGGTATCTCTCTCTATAAACTTTTTTTTTAAAAGGCTCTCTCTATGAACTTAGGAGGGCAGAAGTCCCTTAGTGTTACTTTATCTATAGTTGGAGGCTATATTGTTTTTGTATTTTCTGGTGGAATACTCATGGAATTTCTTTAGATCTCGTTATATAATCAACTAGTCTCCTTGAAAGGTAAGTTAATTGATAATAGCAGAAGAAATTTATCGGAATTTGTTGTTTAGTAATGGTCTGATAGAATCAAACTATGATGTAAAAATTTAGTACATTGAAAGTCTTTTTTTTCTTGCTGAAAATGTTCAACTTAGATTTCAATGTACGTTAAAATTGTACATCCCATGCATTTTTCTTATTAGTTAGCATTATGTAGAAAGTTCCTAGTTTGAAGGGACTGGATCTTCCCTATATCCCTCTGATATAAGTTAACAGCATGTGGTTTCATTAAATATTTAGTTCTGCTAACTGTTTTTCAGGCATTTTTACTGTTTCTGGAATATTGGATTCCTTCATATATCATGGTCATAGGGCTATCAAGAAGAAGATGGACCTTGGTAAATTTAGTTAAGACAACACCTGATTTACACAAGAAGCATGGATCCTACGTTTGATTCTATTGGGTTGCAATTAAAATTCCCCCGGAAGAGACCATTTAAAAAGAAGCGAAATTTTTCAGATGGAGTTCCCCAGACAGAGTTTTCGAGCTAGTATTGATTAGTTGGTGTTTCCCCACATTTTGTATTTACATATGATTTTTCTAACTATATCAATTTTATTTAGTAAATTATAGGAATTATAATGACACATTTTTCTGAGACTTGTGTGTTATTAATGTCATTTCTGTGTTTTGATTAAAAGCCAAATGTCCAGATAAGGAGCAGAAAACCCTGGTAATAGTTTTTTGATGCACGGTTCGTTAGTTATTTTAGTACATTTTATAATTTTGTTGTCTATTTCTGGATCTGATGCTTCCGAGGTACTTAGGTTCTTTGGAAATGAAGGTACTTGTATTTATGATAAATTAGCTAATCTAGTTGGGTTCAAATAGGGATGACGATATAAAGGGGAAAAAAGCAATTAATCACTATGATGCGTGGATATGAGTCTGCATGTCCAAACGACACACATACACCCATTGGCAAGGACACGGACACGGACACATGCACCCATTGACAAGGACATTGTACATTAGGCCCTCTATAAATTAATACTCGTTAAATTAATAAACTTTTTAAAATAATATGTTTCTTCGGTCCTGATTTGGTTCAATGTAAAAAATCATCAATTTCGATAAATTAATAAGATAATATTTTTTAGAAAAATCCTTATATAAATATTAGTACTCACAAAATCATAAATTAATAATTATTCAAAATGACAAACATTACTATGACGATTTAGTGAAATATAATTGATTTTTTAATCGTTTGCTTCTTCTTAAAATTTAAATTTACTTAAATCTCTTTCCTAATTTTTCTACTTACATAAAAAAATGTTCCGGTTTAGTAAACTACACCAAAAAATATGAAGAGTTATATACGTAATAAATGATTCATTTCGCATAACTAGTTCCAAGTGTATTGTATTATCTTTAAGGCATGCTTACAAATCTTTTTGAATGCATGTTGAGTGATCTCTTTTATACTCACATATTGCTTTACGTATTTGATATTTTTCAACCCATTGTTTGAATAAAGTTTTAGAAATAATTTCATGTTGTATTATGGTAACTTATTTCACCACAAATACTTTGAATGCATTTAATTATTGTACAATGAACCAATAGTTGTAAATAAGTTGTACTTACTTTATTCATTTGACTTTATTTATAGTCAAACTATATGTTGAATATTGTTTGAACATACAACTTTCTTAAATATGTTCCATGTACATGAATTTTTTGTAAATCGATAAAAACCTCTTTAAACTAATAATTATTAATTTATCGATTAATTAATATCTATCTAAATTTATAAATTTCTACTGTCTCGAAATTATTAATTTATAGAGGTTTTACTGTAGGTAATAGAATATACCATTGTATTATTTATACATGTGATAGATTTTTCTATTCAAAAAATAACAATAATTTGTCATATATATATATATATGTGGAGCAGTCTTTTTATGAAGTTCAAAACTGTGGTACTATATGATGCAAATTTTATAAGTACTATTTTGATCTACATGTTGTCAAATATGCCGGCTGGCACATTTATGTTAATTCTGTATTTTTACAAAGTATTTTGGATGGTTCTCGTGTTAAAAAAATTTCAAATTTAACTCATTTTTTAAGCTAAGTCGTATCCAGTTATCGTTGAACTATGCATGTCCAAGTGGTCTGACATGCCTGTGCAAATGGTAAAAAGAAAATTCATAATTGACATGCTAATATGTCATATCGTACATCTCATTCACAGTTGGTTTCACGGTTTGAAGGAAAATGAGTAAAGAGTACGTAAAACACAAAACGTGGATATATTTGTGTTTCTGTAGGTATAAGTTGTAGTGACTGATGTTTAACGCTTTGTTTTTCCGTTTATTTTTTGACCCATCTATAAACAATTATAGCATATTAAAATACTATATTTGCTAACTTGACAACATTTCACAAGCTTATCCAATGCTAGAACTTGTTTTTAAAATTTTGCACTTACTCTTTAAAATCGTGTTGGTGATATGCTAAATCGATCTTTTATGTTGTTTATAATTTTGGTGCACATGAATCAAATTTACGTAAATGAATGGAAGTGGACTTCTAAAAACATTACTCAATGGAGATAAGTTAAGTTGAATTTTCACTCTTGGATGAGTAAAAAACAAAAAACATATTGTGTAAATCAGGGACGGAGTCAGAATTTCGGTTGATCAGGAGCATAAAATAATAAATATATAATGTTTTGTACTCCCTCCGTTCCTATTTAATTGTCCACTACGAAATTACGTGCAATTTTGACCGGCTAATAACTTCTATCAAAATTGTCGGAATGAAAATTTTCAAAAGTTAATCATATAGTTCAAATGTTAAATTTTATGATTAGATTTAAAAAAAAATTATTTCGACAATTTTGATATAAGTTATAAGCCGGTCAAAATTACACGTAATTTCGTAATGAACAATTAAATGGAACGGAGGAGTAGCATAAGTTAACTTGAGTTGAGTTTCACTCTTAATAAGTTTTTTGCAAATAATGTTATGAAGTATTCAATAACCTGCATTTTTTTTATAACCGATCGAATAACCTCCCTATTATGTTATGCAACAAATGATTTTTTTTTCAATTGAATCTTCATAAATTATGACCATGTATTCTTGCTTATATGTAATACAACCATGTTTGGTACTCCCCACGCATGTAGTGGTCATTGTTTAATTATGTCATGAAGAACACAAAGTTATGATTGTCATTTCAACATTTTTTCAACTTTGCGGTGGTGTAAGTGGTATCCAAGGGTAAATTCACTCTAATATCGTGGCTAAAAGTTACAGAAGGTTAACTTACCATTACAAATCGTAATTTTGAGTTATCATCTTTGATTTTTTAAAACTTAGTTAAAATCATTATTTATAGTTACTACTTGTAAATATGAGTTACAAAATATTGTCGGGATTCAGATTTTAATAAAAATATAATCATTGTAATATAATTAGGCCACAACACCCGCTGACTAGGCAAGATGATAATCGGTAACGGCAATAGTTTTGCCAACTGATTTAATAGGAAAATTCCAATATACATGATATATGCCATGTTATTATACATTAGGAAAAGTACAATATCCGCGATTTATAACAAGATAACCAAAAGTGATATATAAAATACAAACTTTATTAGTATACAATATTTCTCTATTAATATATTTTTTGATAATAGCATTTTTCTCTATTAATAGGTCACATTTCCACAAGTACTCACAGGGGGCAAGACAGATGGGAAAATTGCGTGGATAAGATGAATTATTGGGTCTAGATCTCAACACAATTATATTGGACAGTGATACTTCACTCAAATGGATAGTGATACTCATATCGATATTTGATATCTTGTCCATTTGTGTTGCTCACTCCTAAAAAAATTTAAACTACTCCTATTTCTTTACTACCTGTGAGGTAGTAAATCGTAAAAGTCAGTTACTAAATTGGTCATTGGTGTTAGTTAATTTTGATTACATGTCTAGAAGTAAATACCGACAAAAAAGACTAAAGAGTGAAGAGTAAAGAGTTAGTATTTTACACTATATATAGCTTGTTACTATTAAAACTTTCAAAAAAGTACATAAAAACTAGCCCAAGGATAGGATCAATATATACTTTAGATTTCTAGACACCATAATTTACAAAAGTACTATTTTTCGTATCTTAAACTGATTAATATTGCACACGTAATATATATGTTTGCAAGGATTATAACCTAGTTACTAGAAATAGCTTTTAACTATGAGAATATTGTGACGGTTTAGATGAAAACTACATTTGTCTTATATGAACGAAGTAACGATATGCAACTTGCTGAAAGTATTAGGACTGAGTTTGTAATTAAACTAAAACTGAAAATAGTTTATAGTAATACACTCAGGATTCCTGTATTTTAACCTTGTATACATAATAGTATGTGAGTACAAATTCGTCTCGTATCTTGCCTAAGCATATAAATTTTAGATATTGCTATATATTCAATCAAACCTTTGCTTCATTATTATGTATCTTGTAAATTATTGAGTTAGATTTTCGTAGTGTAAAATTGATAAATAGTAATCTAAATTGATAGCGCTAATTTGATTTCTTTATTTGGAATATGTCATACATGTTAAAATAAATAAATTAATAATAAAAACAGCTACAATTTAAATAATTGATCACTACCATATAATAGTTAGTTACTGTCATATAACATACATAATCACTAACATGTAATATTTATTACTGCCAATATATTAATTTGCGAAATCATATATTTTCACATTTAAGTTGAAAAAATTATGTATCTTCACTAACTAGTCTCGCCTATTTTGATACAATTTTTAGGAAAAATGTCGGCGAATAGTTGTTATTCTAATGAGTTCGATTTTCAAGTGACATTCATGTTCACCACCCTCATCATCTTTTTCCTGGTCGTGTTCAAGTATAACTATCGAAAATGGGTTGAGTATATAATAATTTTACCAAGTGTGTTTATATAGTGATGTATATTCGTCAAATTGGCGTCTCAGTATCGACCTGTTGTTTGATCAATTGAGAACCTATTCACTTGAGAAGCAAAACTAGTGATTTCGAACTTATCGTTTCGAAATAAAGTTCGTGCTTATAAAAACCATAAACATATAAAACTGAAATTCACCATAACTAATATTTTAAAACTTAAAAATGAACTTACAAATGCAAACATCTCAGAAAAATTTAGTATAAATTCGATAACTAATTTACAATCCTAGATCATCAACATAATACAAATAATTGTTATTTTTCTAAAAAAATTTATCTTATACAAACACTTCAAACACATTTTTTTTTATTTCACCAATTAAAATAAGTTCATAATGAGAATCACAAACTGAATTCTGGGGCTTTCAAGTCTTTCCCTCCAGCAGCTCTATTCCATTTGAAATGGAATACGTGCCTTATTTTGAAAACTATGAATAGCGGGAAACAGTCGATACGATGATGGATCTATACAGATGGGTTCACTCTTATTCTTCTATTCCGAGATATAATTGATCTTTGATATCTTACTATTATTTGATCTTTTATACAATTATATTTGATCTTTTATACATTAGTTCAATACTTTGCAAAAAGAAAGTCAAAGCAAGTAGATACTTTAAAGATAAAGAATCAACTCTATAAAGTTTGAGTGAATTTGGGGACTATTTGTGTTTCAGTCAATAATTGTAAAACCCTTATTAAGTTCTGGTCTTAGCTAGAGGGATCATAAGTGTAAGCACCGTCACAACCGGTCCACCAGCATTTAATAAAAAACAAGTTGTAACATAAATTCCTCTAAAAAAGAAGACAAATTATTGAATAAATTATTTTAATTTTAAAAAAGAACAATAATAAAAGCAAGCACATAGGTCCAACTCCCACTCTCAACTCCTTCACTAATATCCACAAAATGAAACAGCATGTACATTGCAAATTCTTTATTCTTGATCTTATAACCATATACTTAATCGTACTCATACACTTAGCCAAGTCGACTAATATTTCCCCATACGCGTGTGGCACAACGAACCCATCGACAGGATCATATCTTTTTTGTAAAACTAACTTGTCCATCTCTCATCGAGCCGAAGACCTAGTCTCTCGGCTCACTGTGGATGAGAAGGTGACTCAGCTAGTCAACTCGGCTACAGAGATACCACGACTCGGTATCCCTGCATACGAATGGTGGTCAGAGGCTCTCCATGGAGTTGCCGAAATCGTGTACCCGGGGGTCCCACAAGGCATCCATTTTAATGGGAACATTCAATCGGCCACTAGCTTTCCTCAAGTTATCCTTAGTGTTGCAACGTTTGATCGGAAACTTTGGTACAACATTGGCCAGGTAATGCTAAATAATTACTACCCCTAACTATTACTGTGTGTGGAGTATTGTTCATTGTTCTTTCAAATTTCAAGGGTCTCAATGACAGAAATTTTAAAATATATATGTTTATGAGCTTAGCGTAAAAAATATAAATGTTGAAGTTAGAAAGATGAAAATTCATTACTAGAAAATGGTGATATTTGGTGTTGGTAAAAAAATTAAAATGTCAGTAAATATGTTGTTGTTACATCCTTTGCACACATTTAATGATTTAATAGTATGCGGCGGAGTCCTGTAGTTCTCGACCGACCCGCAAAAGCATGTGAACAATGTTGATCAGTCGCTATACAAAAGAGGAATAAGTGGTAACACAAAGTGAGTTAAAACTTGTAGTTGAAAAGTTAGACCCCTATCAAAAAATAATGTTTATCGTGTCTTTAAATACTCCTATTAATTACAATTAAATCACTTTAACATGCTATCGTAACGAAAAGATCACTTCTGATAATTTGATGTCCGTTATTGATCCTCTATCTTTCAGCTAGTTTTTATGTACTTTTTTGAAAGTTTTAGTACTTGCTAACAAGCTTTTGTGCGAAATACTAACTCTTTGGCGACACCCTTTACTCCTTTAGACATTTTTGTCGGTGTTTACTTGTAGTGAAAAACAAGTGACAATAATAACAGCAACTTAGTATAACTGATTTTTACGATTAACCTCACAGTAGTAAAGAAATAGGAGTAGTTGATTTGTTTTATTGGTGAGTAACACAAATGGACAAGATATCGATATCCGTGAAGTAATCATTGTCCCTTTGAGTTGCAGATCTAGGCCCAATAATTCATCTTATCTACGCAATTTACCCACCTTTGTCTTTTAACGCCTGGTATCTTTCCACGGCAAAACGGTAATTCTGAAATACGAACTTACGTTATTTGCCGGTTTTGATTTCTGGTAAAAAAATTAGTTTTGACTTACGGTTTGTATTTCAGAATTACGGTTCGTACTTATAAACTACAGTTTTACAGTGAATTCTCACTCGTATATCCTTTAAAAATCCGTTAAAAAGTAAAGTACACTTACTTTCAGAATTACGGTTCGTACTTATAAACTACGGGTTTACAGTGAATTCTCATTCGTATATCCTTTAAAAATCCGTTAAAAAGTAAAGTACACTTACACAATTCTGCAAAAATAAAATAAAATTGAATTAACAATACAAGAACTCGTATTTTTTTTTATAAAATGACCATACAATGCATGTTTAAAGTTTGAAATTGACTTGATATATACGAAAATTACTTCACAATACATCTTTAAAGTTTGAAAATAACTAACCATTATAGATTTCATAAAATTTGACTATATATGGTACATACTTGCTAATCCTAACAATCTCTACTAAATTTTCACAATTTGAAGCTTAACAATAAAAATGTCTTATAACGTTGAATATGACGACAATCACTCTTGGAACGATAAATATGTTGTTTCCTAAAGTAACTAAAATTTGAAAGAAATCGACTATACAACTTATTTCATAAATGAGGAGTGTTGGGATATGAACAAGCCGATGGTTGCTGATCTTGATGACGTCTATCAAAAATTGGGTTTTTTTTCTTTCGACTCATAGGTCTGTGTGGATTGGTGGGTCAAGATCATCGTATGTTGAGATAGTTTGTAATAAATGGGGACTTACCAAAAGAAGAAATCATCATCCACTAATTCAGGTACAAAAAAATTGTACTGTCCCTTTCTGATTAATAGTTACGCAGTTGATAATAAGTGGAAGTGTTATGTGAAAAATGGATTCCATAACCATTCACCTCTCACTTACCTTCAAGTGCAAGCCCGTACTGCTCGGTTATTGAACCCGTAAAAGAATTGGTTAAATCTTTACAAAAACTAGTTGTAATGTTCGTGCAATCTTAGAGGCTATCCAACTTGAAAACTCATAAAATGTATCGAAAAAAAAAAACTATATACAATTATATGGTTAGTCTTAAACTTAAAGAGCAAGATGGTAGAAACCAGACACAACAACCGTTGCATTTGTTGGACAAAAATTGTTATGCGTTCTATTATAATGTGAACCAACAAACTCATAACATAGAAAACCTGTTATTTGCCCACTGTGATTACATTAGATTATTTTGTGTTTTTCCTAATTTATTGTTAATGCAATGTATATATAAGACGAACATATTTAATATGGGATTTCTAAAAGTTGTAGTGATAACTTTCACAAACCAAACATATTGTTTACATTTTGTTTTTATGCGGGATGAGACAATATAAAATTATATTTGGGATTTGCAAGCATTTAAAGACACATTGATGGGTTATGCACTACATATAGTCATCGTAACTAGCCGGGACATGACCTTGATGAATGTGTTATGTATAGTTTTTCCCGATTCCCATAATTTATTATGCACCTTTCATATTTCGAAAAAACTTTTTAAAAACTTTTGAAATGTTATCCTTACTGATGATTGATAAAAAATTTTAGATGAGTGACATTTATTGGTTGAATATGAAACACTAGATGAGTACAATTACAATATGACTAGTTTCATTATCTTCTACTCATCGTATCCTAATCTACTTGAGTATGTAGCCAAATTGTTAAATGAGTATGTCAATAAGTTTGTTGCATGTTTTACCAATTAAACAACACACTTAGATAGTAGAACAATTAATCGGATTGAAAGACAACAATCGAATATAAGACCTATATTAAAACCAATCATGACAATCTTCAAACTGTTTGGGTATAAGTGGATAAAATTATTCAAAAACATTTTGAGGATATTAAAAAATAGTTTGAGAGATGTAAGTTTTATTTTTCACATGCACAAGATAGCTCTGTTAATGTATATTAGGTCATCTATTGCACATCATGGCTTAAATTTAATGTTGGAAGAACAGAAAAAATGTATTGGGCAGTTTGGTAGGGATTTTTTTTTTGTGGTATAGAGTTGTTTTACGCACTAACTTGTCACTATGATATGTGTATGCATATAATATCATTGCAGTCTCTTTCTTTAGATGATATCAATAAATTCTGAAGAAAATTAGATGTGCGATGATAATGTGTGCAATGATAATGCTGGGGTTGGGGTGATCTCAACGAGTTTAGAACTGTTTATTCTGCCAAAACTTCTGTTGAAAAATAACGTATGAAAACACAACTTTGAAATATAATTTTACCCTCTAAGACATCCATACATGAACCTGAATTAAGAAAAAGTAAAGTGAGACCTAGAAAATGAGACACTTCAATTAAAAGAGACAAATCATGGTTGGAGTATGTGGAGAAACAAGTTGTTAGGAGAGATAAAGGAAAAGGTAAAACCGAAAAAACGTTTCTTCAGCCAACTGAGACAACGCGTAGGTCAACAAATAACCCCACTAACCCTAGGCAACCCTTCATGCACAATAACCAAATATGGACCATGTTACATGGTTACATCGACACGGTAAATGATGTGTGTGGGGATGTTAACTGTGAATTCCGAGTTCTTGCAAATGTGATGGGTAAACGAAATGGGGCGGCTGATTGGTGGGAAGTTAGATTTGATTTGTTTAAAGAGTTTCACAAAAACAGACACTTTTATTTTGATTTGTTTCAAAATATTGGTGGGCCAGAAAAAAGGTTTTATTTTATTTCCGCTTCTTTTGATTGGTGTGTTCCTAAAGACATGGCTCCATCTAAAAAATGGATGTTATTTCCACAATGTTATCTAATTACATCTTTGTGTAATATCGCACTTGTAAATATTTTGATTGATAAATCGATTTCAACGGTTGCCTTTACAAAGACTCGGAATCCACATTTACCATCCCCACACACATCATTTACTGTGTCGATGTAGCCATGTAACATGGACAATATTTTGTCACTGTACATGAAGGGTTGCCTAGGGGTAGTGGAACTATTTATCGGCGTACGCGGTGTCCTAGTTGAAGTGGCGTTTTTCCGGCTTTCTCTTTTCCTTTATCTCTTCTACTAACTTGTTTCTCTACATACTCGAACCCTGACTTATCTCTTTTAGTTGACTGTCTCATTTTCTAGATCTCCCCTTACATTTTCTCACTGCAGTTTCATGCACGGATGCCTTAGAAAGTAAAATCATATCTCGAAATTGTGTTTTCATACGGTGTTTTTCAACAAAAGTTTTGGCAGAATAAACAGTTTTAAAGTCGTTGAGATCACCCTCAACCCCATCATCATCATTGGACATATTATCATCATATCTAATTTTCTCCAGAATTTATTGATACACTCTAAAGAAAGAGACTGCCTTAATGCTATATGCATGATTATATTATGGTGACAAGTTAACTCGTGAGACAACTCTGTACTATAAACACAATCCCATCAAACTGCCCAATACATTTTTTCTTTTCTTACAATATTAAATTTAAGGTATGGTGTGAAATAGATAACTTAAAATACACTAGAAGAGTTATTTGTTGTGCATGTGAAAAATAAGACTTAAATATTTACAACTTTCTTTTAATATCCTAAAACTGTTTTTAAAGAATTTTATCCACTTGGACCGAAACATATTGAAAGTTTTTAGAATTGGTTTTAATATAGGTCTTTATCTTCGAGTGTTGTCCTTCAACCCGATTACTAGTTCTATTACCTAGGTGTGTTGTTTGGTCGGTAAAACCTGCAAAAAATTATTGGTATACTCATTTAACAAATTTGTTACATACTCAAGCACATTAGGATATGATGAGTAGGATATATTGAAACTAGTTATTTTATAATTGTACTCCTCTACTGTTTCAGATTCAATCAATAAATGTCACTTATCTATAAACTTTTGCCAATCATCAGCGAGGACAACACTTCGAAAGTTTTTTAAAAGGTTTTTCGAAATATGAAAGGTGCATAATAAATTATGAAAATCGGAAAAAACTATGCATAACGCATTCATAAAGGCCATATCCCTATCGGTTACGATGACCCTATTTAATGCATAAGCCATCAATGTGTCTTTAAATGCTTGCAAATCACAAAGATAATTTTCTATTGTCTCATACGGCATAAAAATAAAAGCTAAGCAATAGGTTTTGTTTGTGGAAGTCATCTCTACAACTTATAGAAATGGCATAGTTAATATGTTTGTCCTATATGTACATTCCATTAACAATAAATTAGAAAAAGCACGGAACAACCTAACGGAATCACGATGGGCAAAATATAGGTTTTCTAGGATATCGGTTTGTTGGTTCGTATCATAATATAAAGCAGTTGTTGTGTCTGATTTCTACCAGAGTAGCCATATACATATATATTTTTTTTTGTTAGATACATTTTCTGGGTTTCCAAGTTGTATATCCTCTAAAATTACGCGAATATTACAATTAGTTTTTGTTAAATATTTAACCAATTCTTTTTCGGTTCTAATAAACGAGCAGGACAGGCTTACCATTGAAGGTAAGTGGTAGGTGTATGGTTATAGAATATATTTTCCATATAACATTCCACTCATTATCAATTACGTAACACCTCATCAGAAAGAGACAGTCCAATTTTTTGTACCTGAATTAGTGGATGACGGTTTATTCTTTTGGTAAGTCACAACTTGACATACACTATCTCAATATACGGTGCTCTTAATCCACCAATCTCCACAGACCTACGAGTTGAAAGAAAATTAACCATATTACCGAGCAACGTCATCAAGATCAACAACAATCAACTTCTTCGTATCCCAACACTTATCGTTTATGAAATAAGCAATATGGTCGATTCCTTCCGAATTTGAGCTACTTGAGAAAACAACATACTCATCGTTCTAAGAGTGGTTGTCGTCATGATTGCCGTTATAACTCATTTTTATTGTTGATTTTCAAATTGTGAAAATTTAGTAATTTGAAGTAGAAGATTGCAATATTTTTTCAAGAGTGTTTGTGTTTGTTTGAGAGATGGTTAGCATTGACAAGTATGTACCATATTTATGGTCAAATTTTATAAAAATCTTACATGTTAGTCATTTTCAAACTTTAAACATGCATTGTAAATTCATTTTCAAACTTTAAACATGTATTGTATGATCATTTCAAAAAAAAAGACGAGTTTGTGTGTAAGTGTACTTTTTTCTTTGACGGATTTTTAGAGATAGGATATTCGAGGGAGAATCACTTGCAAAACCGTAGTTTATAAGTACGAACCTTAATTCTAAATTACAATCCGTAAATAAAAAACTACGGTTTGACCTGAAGTCAAAACTGGTCAATGACCGTATGTTTGACTTACATACTTCAAAATTACAGTTTTGCACTGAAAATAAATTTTTTGACGTGAAAAAATATGCGGCCCTGACGTAAACAAAGTCTATCGTACTTCTCGCTTACTAGTACTTCTTTTTCTTAGAAATTTGACCTATTATTTATTAACAAATAAATATTGTGATAGACTTTGTTCTACATAGCACTTTTGGTTCTATTTATAATAAGATGTTATAAATCGTGGGTATTGGAGTTTTCCTAATGGATAAAACGATAATAAATAGATCATGGATATTGGATTTTTCTTATCATATCAGCCGACAAAGCCATTCCGAGTGTTGTGGCCTGATTATGTATACAATAATGGTTACATTTTTATTAAAATCGGAATCCCGACCAATATTGTAATTCATATTTACAGGTCATAACTATAATTACGACTTTGACTATGGTTTTGAAAAGTCAAAGATCATAACTCAAAATTACGACTTGTAAGTTAATGTTCTGTAACTTTTAGCTATGACATTAGACTGAATTTACCCTTGAATACCACTTACACCACAAAATCGAAAAAATGTTGAAATGATAAGGATAACTTTGTGTTCTTTATGACATAATTAAACAATGACCAACACATGCTTGGGGAATACTAAACATGGGTGAAAATGACCTTACAATGTAATATTTTAAACCTTGAAAATTAACTTACAAAGCAAACACTTCAGAAAATTTCAGTATAAATTTGATAACTATTTTACGACCCTGCATCATCAACATAACACAGATAATTCTCATTTTTCTGAAATTTGTCTCTTATACAGACACTTCAGACACATTTTTTTTTCACCAATTAAATTGAGTTTATAATGAGAATCACCCACTGAATTTTGGGGATTTCAAATCGTTCCCTTCAATAGATCTATGTGCCTTATTTTAAAAACGACTAATAGCAGGAAAAGGTCGATATGATGATGGATCATTCAACATTATTTTTGAATTACAGTTTTTTCTATTGAAAGAAAGCTCTTAAAGTTTGCATTGTAGAAGAGAAAAGTGGCCTAAATGATATGAAGTGTTCATTTTGTGTGTTGGAAAGTTTATTTTGGGATCATATATAAACTCAAAGTTCTTGAAGTTTGCATTGTAAGGTAATTATTAAGCTTTAAATATTGCTTTGCAATGTCATTTTCAATAATATCTAGTCTTTTTAAGCATGGGTTATTAATAGTTTTCAAGGCCAAAGTTATGTATACTCATTTCAACATAATTATAATACAGTACAATATGGTGACTCTGAGTTACAAATCGTAACTATGAGTTACGACTTTGACTAGGGTTTTTTCCTAGTTAAAGTCGACGAATTCTAATCTGATTTACGATTTGTGACTCTGAGTTAAGATTTTTCACTGGATTTTACCTAGTTTACACAATTAACAAAAATCTGCGAAAAAGCTCGGTACCATCCACTAAAAACTGTGAAAAAATTGAAATGACAATACATAACTTTGTCATCTTCATAAAACGACAATACATACATTTGTCTTCTTCATTTCTTGAAATGACTATATAGATTCAAAATGCAATGTTTAAAGCTTGAAAATGACCTAACATTCAAGATTTTTAAAATTTGACTATAAATATGACACTTTTATCTGTACTTTTAGTTATAAGTAAAAATGATGTTTGATGGTACTTTAAATAAGTAACATTATCCTTACTTTTACTACAAAAGTAAATTTGAAGTATTGTAGCTAACTAGCTAATGTAATTTGACAAACTCTTTTCTCCTTCTACTCGATTCACATACTAGACTGTGTAAGTGAAACTTTGTTAAAACTCTTTTAGATAATATAACTTGAAAATTATTAGTAAATATCAGAAGTAGTATTATCCTATGAGTTTTAAAATTTTTGATGTTTGTTAACTAATCAGTGATATACATATACGTATGAGGAAAGAAGATTTATAAGATTTCATCTTAAATAATTCTTAAAAGAACCCTTGTTTTCTTTCTTTTTTTATAATTTTTTTTTTCAATTGATTATAGAGTATGATTTAACAATTTCTTAAAAAGTAAATAGTTTTCTACCAAACAACATTTTCCTTTAAAGGTATACTTTTACACAGATTACCAAACAACATTTATATACTTAAAAGTAAACATGACAAGTGTACTTTAATTTTAAATCCATCAAATAAGTAACAGTTTTATCCTTAAAAGAAACGACCAAACAAGGCACTTGGTAGTTTTGTTTTTGTAATAAGAAAATAGAAGTATTCTTCAAAATTGGTATAAAATCGGATTTGACAGTGAGTTCCGTGACTATAAAACCGAGTATCTTCCTCGGGAATAATTGCCAAAAGCGGACTTAATAGTTACATGCTATACTATACTTGTCAGTTACGATCATGACGTGACAATTTTATTGGCTCTTTTCGACCATGTGTCAAAAATCGGACCAATTTAGCCGAAAAATATACCAAACTTGGCAGGTCGCGAGGACTCTTGGCGCAACTTTATTTATGTCAGGGTTGCGAAGTCCGGAATAGGGCCAAATAATGGTAGCTTGGGCCTTGGAAAAAAATTGAAATGTACGTAGTTGCTGAAGTTTGGAACTTCATTGGCTTAAGTTTGGTTGTTGGACGATATATTGCATTCCAACAGTTGAGACACCGGGGAGTTCTTTTTTCATTGCTTACTTTTACTAATAAATATAAAAGATTCGGGATTGCTAATCTCACGTCTTACGTTGATTGTTTTTTATGCAATTTAAATATCGATTAAATGAGCAAACGAATTGAAAATAGTCACGTATGACCCGGGATTGCCAATCACACGTTCTACGTGGCTATTAACTCCATCAAATTGAGTTATTTATATTTTTTTATAATTTCGTGGTGTATCTTTATGCTCGAATATATTCGATTCCGGAAAGTTTTATTTAATGATTGATAAAATACAAAAAAAATTATTTTTTTATAAAATTATTTGATTTGATTATAAAGTAATAAAATCTCTGATTTGACTATACGAAAAAAATTTCAGCCGGGAAATTGATATTTTCAGATAAAAACTGATCAGATGGAAGAAAAGTATTGTCATAGGGATCAGTCGGGAAATTAATATTTTCAGATGAAAATTGATCATATGGAAAAAAAGTATTTTGATAAGGATCAATCGAAAATTGGGTGTTTTTATGAGTATTATGCGGAGGAGATAAATTAAGATCAATTTCTCAAATATTATAATTGTTATCCATACTTGATAATACGAATAATAGGTAGAGAGATGGTAATATGATGAAATGAATTCAAGTTTTGGTTTGATGTTTTAAACGAATAATGTTATAGAGTTTTTCTCGATGAATCGTCATATCAAATAATAAAAAAATCTTCGTATAGTCAAATCAGAGATTTTATTACTGTATAGTCAAATCAAATAATTTTATAAACAAAACAATTGTTTTTTTGTATTTTATCAATCATTAAATAAAATTTTCCAGAATCGAATATATTCGAGCATCCATTTATACGAAATTATAAAAAAGTACTCGGTGGAGTTAATAGTCATGCAGGAAGTGAGATTGACAATCCCGAGTCATACGTGGATATTTCCAATTCGTTAAATTGCAGAAAAACGAATTCACCAAAGACGTGAGATCAGGTTTATTATATTTATTAGCAGGGGGAAGCTAAGTGGGGACGATCGGGTGCCACGACACCCCCATAATTTTAGAAATCCCAAGTGACGCAATTTTTTTTTAGTAAAATTTCTTTTTAGGTGTAGATTTGGCACCCCCATAAAAATATGCTATTTGTACATATATTTTGACACCACCATTTACACATCCTGGCTTCGCCCCTGTTTATTAGTAAATGAAGCAATGAAAAAAGAACTCCTATAAGAACTCTCAGATATGTGAAAAAACAGAAATTGCTTCGTTTATCTCATGCGTTGGATTTTAACCCAATGACTGCAACCCGAATTCAACCGCCAGAGTTGCGAACTTCAACCTTTTACCCCGAAAGAGACTAAATCAAGAGTATTATTGGCTTGTTTGGTAAACTGTACTTATTGTATTTTTTTGCTTAAAGTAAGGAAAGTAAATGGTTAGTTAACACCGAAAAGTATATTTACTGAGGTTTTCAAGGTAGGAAAACATACTGTACTCCTATTTTTTAAGTAAAAAATATTCACACATTTCAATCATAATATAATTTTCAACAATATTACACCAGTATCTGCTTTTTCCTCTCGATTACTTTTCTAATAAAACAATACTATAAAGCAATAAGTATAACTTTCTATAAATATCAAGCAAGTACAATTCTATATTATTATAAGGTGTAATGAAGAAAGGAGGAATATGTACCGCTAAACTGCGATTAAGTAATACTTATAAGATATTTAAGTGTACTTTGTTTCTAGTTCATCTATGTATATCCCAAACAAATTCTACAAACATTAGCAAACAAGTACTTTTCAAGAAAACAACATTTTAGCAAACAATGAACCTCCCCATCTCTCTCATCACCACTCTCCTCCACCTCTCAACATTTCTCCTCCACACCGAGTCGACTCGCCCTCCATTCGCATGCGCCTCGTCCCGTACCCCCCTCCCATTCTGCATTCCCACTAAATCAATACACTTACGTACGCATAACCTCGTATCTCTTCTCACAGTAGACGAGAAGATATCTCAGCTAGTGAACACCGCGCCAGCTATCCCAAGGCTCGGTGTCCCAGCTTACCAGTGGTGGAACGAAGCGTTGCATGGGCTCGTAGGGTTTTACGAGACCGGCGTGAATTTTGAGGGGAGTATACGGTCCGCTACTAGCTTCCCGCAAGTTATTCTCACTGCCGCTACGTTTGATAAGAAGTTGTGGTATCACATTGGTCAGGTGAGTGTTAAACTTGCTTATACTTGGGCTTTTGGTAAGTTTTTTTATTTTTTTGGATTGAACATCCTAGTAAAAGATTTCAAGTGGATGTTTTTGTTCGGAATCTCGAAGCGTCCAGCTTATTTACTAATAAGCTGCAACCAAACAGCCTTCTTGTAGGTAGTTACATTGATTATATTATTATAATAATACCAAAAGAAAAAAAACATTCATTGTTTACATTTATGCTTAACCTTGATTGAAATAATTGTTTATAGAAATTTGTACTTCAAATTAATAACAGTGGTGCCTCGAGCAGTGTGTATTAATTGAAGACTAATGTTGGTAACATTTATCTTAGGAGTAATCTAATCAATAGTGTCTTATAATTATTCCTACCATTATGTGACATAATTTGATACGTATTACTAATTTATAGGTATTGGCCTGACCCATTTTTGTAACATGCCTTAATGTCAAACGATAACGATGTAAAGGGGTAGTAATCATGTCTACAGTTTTGCTATTCATACTTTGTCTTTATCTTAAATCTTATTATTAATTGGAACGAAACTTTAAGAAAAGAAAATGGAACGACATTAGTTACGGTTATTAATCAGTTGCAATATCTTTTCTCAAAATTTAGACGAGTCATACACAATTACGGGATGATAAAGTTTTGTAATTCTCTAATCCGGAAATATAAATGTATTTCAGAATTATGATAACTCGCCAATTTGCTATATACTAAAGTAAATAATCTAATAATTTTCTATTTTTCTGGGAAGCAATTGTTACTTGTTAAACTTGAATTATTTCATTTAATTAGTTTTATTTATGAATATAGGCAGTAGGGAGGGAAGCGAGAGCGGTATACAACGCAGGCCAAGCGACGGGACTGACATTTTGGGCTCCGAACATAAACATATTTCGGGACCCAAGATGGGGTCGTGGGCAAGAGACACCTGGCGAGGACCCACTCGTGGCTAGTGATTACGGTGTTTCGTATGTTCGAGGAATACAAGGAGACAGCTTCGAAGGAGGGCAGCTCAAGGACGGCCACTTGCAGGCCTCGGCTTGTTGTAAGCATTTTACGGCTTATGACTTGGATGATTGGAATAACGTCGACCGTTACAAGTTTAATGCTATAGTGAGTCTTCTTTTACTTTAGTGCAAGTACGTTTTTTCTCACTTTGAACAAATGAACAAGCTGGTTTGAGACTGAAAAAAAAAAACTAAAAGGTCTGTTTGGTTGTTGAATCAAGCAAACAAACTTTATTTTTTTGAGAAAAAAATGGTTCATCCAAGCTTAAAAGCTTGTACCTTTTTCAAGCTAAAGTATCATAAAAAATCTACTCTCTCCGTTCCCAATTAATTGTCCACTATGAAACTAAATGCAATTTTGACTAGCCAATAACTTGTATCAAAATTGTCGGAATAAATGTTTTCAAAAGTTAATCATACAGTTCAAATATTAAATTGTATATGATTTAATTTTGAAACTTTTTTCATTTTAACAATTTTGATACATGTTATAAGCCGGTCAAAATTACATGTAATTTCGTAAATTATAATTAATTGGGAACATTAGAGTAATTATTTTAGTTGACGAGCAAGTCACATTTCAGCTTTAAGGCAATAAAAAATCTTAACTGAAATCTACAAGTATTGTACTCTCCTTTTTCAAGCTTTAAAGCAATAAAGAAGGCCGATATTTTTGTACCCAAAAAAATAAATCTAAATTTGGTTCATCCAAGCAAAGCTTGTACTCTATTTTTTCAAGCAAAAGTACCAGAAAAAGCTGATTTTTTTAGTTGACCAGCAAGTCACATTTCAGCTTTTACGCAATAGAAAATCTTAAAATGTATAAGTAATGAAGGCCTATATTTTATTTTATAAGTGTTAAATAAAGGAAGTAGGACCCCATTTCCTCTAAAAGGTGTTATACCATTAGGATCTATTTTTGGTGTATTGAATTTTACATTACAGTCTGTCATGTAAAAATTTAACACATGAAAACAAAAATATCAAAACTAAAATTAATTTAAAATTAAAACTAAAAAATACTATTGGTTGTCACATTCTAAATAATAGTGCATCGGGTTCATATAATTGTTTTTCCATATGTTAAGAAATCATAGAAATTTTTCTAAACTTTTTATTGATTTTCGGATGAAATTGCATTTTATATGTTGGTTTTAAAAAAACACAGTATGAAAAACAGCCAAAACAAATCCGTACTATTCTATGGTTTAATGGAGCAGTTTAATGACATCTTTATACGGTTGCCATAGTTTCAACTGAAACAATACATTCTCTATTATTTTGAAGTGGTCATAGAAAATTAGAAATGATTTTTATTACAAATATAAACTCACTGTAATTGGTAGATCATACGAAGCCATCATCAGTTTTAGCCTTTTAGGGAACTAGAGCATCTGTGATTTTCAACTTGGGAACAAACTGTAGAAATTAGAAAGACCAAATATATGGGAATCGTGCTGTTTCAATTGAAACTATGGGGACTAAACAGATATTTTATTTAAACTATGGGGAGCGTCAACTTAAATTACCCAATCTCTAATGAATGGTCTTTGTTTGGTGCGGTCGCCCGCAGATATGAGAAGATAAAAAGTTGTTCAAATATTTCACCTTGAAATTGGTGTTGTTTTTATCTGTTTTATTTTTATTTTTATTTTTTATAGTTGAATAATTTGAAAATGATACTGTATCAATGCATTGGAGGCTTTCTATTGGAACTTGCGTTACATATTTTAGTTACTGTATTTGTATTTGGATTTATCAAAAAGAGTGGAAAGTAAAAATTCTATAGTAGAGCCTTTATTCAAGTACAACAGTAACCAGTACGATATTTAGCATGCATATACATCATTATGACATTATCTACACCATTGAATCCATTTAGAACAAGTTGTATAAAAAGAGCCTGGATTTTTATACTACACTTTTTCTGAAAAAACGTACAAACCGTAGAAAAAATCTACGGTTTACAGTAATACAGTGCAAACCGTAGATTAAATCTACGGTTTGCAGTGAATCACTGTAAACCGTAGATTTAATCTACGGTTTGCATGTAGTTTTCAGAAATTGCAGAACAGTCCATGCATTTCGTAATTTTTTCAGAAAAAAATGTAGTATAAAAATCCAGACTCTTATAAAAATTAGATTGACGTAAAATCTAAGTTAAAAAAATTACAAACTTAAAAGTACTGTATTAATTATGAGAGGTCTTGATTTATAAAATACTAGTAACTAATTGCACGTTTCTGTACTTAAAGTAGTGACAATATAAATGGAAAAAAGCGATTACCGTTAAAAAAAACTAAGCCATAGAAAACATTTTAAGGTTACCCTTTTTGGCTTCACATTGTTCATTAATTTATATACTAGTATATCATTAACTTGAAACAGATATTACCAATTTCCTCTTTTCTATGAGTAGGTGCAAAAATCAACTTGACCATATATATGAGATATGTACAGTAACTTTTAACCCTCTATCAGGAGTAAATAAATTACTTGCTCCATTTTTCACTTTAAGTTAATATACTCCTGATACAGTGATAGGAGGCTATAACTAAAAAAAGAAAAAAGTAATTATTTTCAAGTGTCATCTAATTGTGATAAAATGGTTTATCTTTATTTACTAAATGTATGTTGCAGGTGAACAAGCAAGACCTGGCAGACTCATACCAGCCACCATTTCAAAGTTGTGTTGAGAAGGGGAGAGCAAGCGGGATAATGTGTGCGTACAACCAAGTCAACGGTGTGCCTAATTGCGCCGATCACAATCTACTCACCAACACAGCCCGTAAACAATGGGGTTTCCGAGGGTCAGTACTAGTATAGATTATTTAAAATCCTTAGGCATTTTAGATTTTTTTTTTATCTTCTCAAGAAGATAGTACTAACCTTCGGGGGATTATGATCAGTTACATTGTGTCCGATTGTGATGCTGTCAAGATCATACATGAGAATCAAGGATATGCAAAAGAACCAGAAGACGCAGTTGCCGATGTCCTTAAAGCTGGTAAGTTAAAGAACAACATCATTCATCTGAGTTGACATTTTTTTTTTATATTTTAAGTAGCAAATCGAGTTTGTCCGACATTCTTACGAAAGACGCTATGTTAACTATAAAAAAGACATTCATTAACTTTCTGATGTGGCAGAGAGCTGTATAACTAACTGGGAGATAACTCCATTATAAAAGCAATAAATGTTCGACTCCTGGATTTGTTTATTTGCTCGACTTTGCAATAGAAGTATGAGACTTATGTTTGGATCAAACATTTTTCTGATCTTATACTTTTTAAGTATTTTGTTAAGTCACTGCAGCCTCCTACAGCGTTACTTTTTGTACTTTTAGTTAGATTGCTTGTTACTGAAATAGGCATGGAGCATGGTCACGACTCATGTCTTAAACGCAGACCATGAACCTTGTGCTTGTTTGGTTGTGAGTGCTACGCAGATAAGCTGATCTAAGTTGAGAAAAGAGCTAAACTAACCTGTCCTAAAACTTCTAGCCTTTGCAGGCAAAACCCCCATATAAAAGCTTGCTTTTAAGCAACTAACATGCTCTCGTTTTGCTCACGATTAAAAAAGCTCTAACCAATGTGTTTGTATTACAAATGTATTATAGCAGTCCCAACTTTTGTTTCCATACTTCTATCCGAAACATTTCTTTTTTATTTCAGGCATGGATGTTAACTGTGGATCATACTTAAAAAACTACACAAAGTCCGCCCTCGAGAAAAAGAAGATAACAGAATCAGACATAGATAGAGCCCTCCACAACCTCTTCTCTATCCGAATGCGACTGGGATTATTTAACGGAAACCCCACCACCCTACTATATGGCAACATAGGAGCAAACCAAGCATGCACAAAGGAGCACCAAACACTAGCCCTGGAAGCAGCACGAAATGGGATTGTTTTGTTGAAAAACGAAAACAAAATCCTCCCATTTTCGAAAACAAAAATTGCTTCTCTTGCCGTGATCGGTCCCAACGTCAATGTCCCTAAAACCCTACAAGGGAACTACGAGGGTCCCCCTTGTATAGTCGTCTCCCCACTCCAGGCTCTACAGGTATAAATTACGGTTTGTACTTAAAGCTCTGTTAGTAGGGCAAACTTTTTAATCACTTATTTATACTACAGCCGACATATTACACGAGTTTAGATAGGTCTTCCAACTGTAGTTTTAATTTTTAAATTTCCATCTCTTTGTTATAATGTAATGAAAGTGGTGCAGTCTATTTACAGAGATTTGAACATAGGACCTAGGCTCTAGTACCATGTTAACTTACCAATTTCACTAAAAACTCGAGCCAGTGGCAGGAGCAACTTTTAATATATTTTAGTGTTGCCCAACAAGTATAATAAAAAATGCTTTACTAAACTTACCGGTTTCAACTATTGTTCATACCAAGAAAAAACAGAACAAACTATAAATATAATAAAATATAAAAGAGTTTATATAATTTTATATGATACGAAAGCAACAAAAAATACAAAAGTTCAGGCAATTAATGTTTCCATTTATTCTTAAACTTTGGTGCCCCATATGAACCAAAACATTCAAAACTTGTTTAACTATTGTACAGGGCTATGTAAAAAACACGGTGTATCAATCAGGTTGCAAAGCCGTTAACTGTACTAGCGACACAGGTATCAGTAAGGCGGTTGAGGTGGCAAAAGGAGCCGATCATGTGGTTCTGATTGTGGGTTTGGATCAGACGTGGGAAAGAGAGAGTCATGATAGGGAGGACTTGGTTCTACCTGGGTATCAGCAGAGCTTGGTCGAAAGTGTGGCTAATGCTGCTAAAAAGCCAGTTGTTTTGGTGCTTATATGTGGGGGACCATTAGATGTTTCATTCGCTAAAACGAACCCAAAGATTGGAGCTATTGTGTGGGCTGGTTATCCAGGCGAAGCTGGTGGATATGCAATTGCTGAGGTTCTTTTTGGAGAGCATAATCCAGGTTACTATATTTTTTCATTTTCTTGCTTTATTACATGTTGCTTATATTTGTTTGCTTTTAGGATGGTTAGTTATTAATGTAATACTAATACATAAAGGTTGCGCAGAGTAAGCTAAAGAAAATGAAAGAAATTATATATTCATGAACTTAGAATGACTTGAACTGATTGTGCTTCGACTCGCTGAAAAAGTTACCAAATTATTAGCCTGGTGGAGTGAAGTTGTTTTTGACTGATATTAGTTATGAATTTGTAGTTTTTTAGCAAAATATAAGCTTGCTTGGTTGCAGCTTTTAAGTTCGGGTAATTTGCTTTTTTGGTAAATTGTAGTGGATTTGGTTACCCATGTTATATGCTCAGCAATATGAGTTTTCTAGCTTGAAATGCTACTAAATATAATAAGCTAGATTAATCCAGCTTTTTCTCAGGCTCAAATAAAGCTGGCTAATCTGCTTCAAATATGCAGCCAAACACGCGACAAAGACTTTGTTAAAGTTGTGTGGTGAATTAGTCCGAAGCAACGTTTAGAAAATATTTTTTGAGATGTCACTTGTCAGCTATCATAAGAAAGAAATGCTTCGGTAAATCTCAAACTTCAAATGTATTAATTACTAAATGCTGTTGTTATACAGGAGGTAAATTGCCGGTTACTTGGTACCCTAAGGATTTCACCAGAGTAGCGATGACGGATATGAGAATGCGGGCCGACCCATCCTCTGGCTATCCAGGTCGTACCTACAGATTCTACAAGGGTCCTAAAGTTTTCGAATTTGGCTATGGCCTTAGCTACACTAAATACACTTACAATTTCGCTTCCCATACAAAAAACAACCTCAACTTAAACCAATTATTTACAACCCAACAAGAAAAGAGACCTATGTTTGTTTCAAAAACTAGCCATAACCAATGTGAGAAATCAAAGTTTTCTGCTTTTGTTGGGGTACATAATACTGGGGAAATGGATGGTAAACATCCAGTTTTGTTGTTTATTAGGCATGTTAACCCCAGTAATGGGAGTGCGATTAAACAATTGGTTGGGTTTGAAAGTGTGCATTTGAAAAGAGGCGAGCAAATTGAAGTTGAGTTCGAGTTGAACCCTTGTGAGCATTTTAGCAGAGCTAACGAAGATGGTTTGATGGTGATTGAAGAAGGGTTGCGTTTCTTGAGCGTTGGAGACGTTGAGTATCAAATTTCTGTCCAAGTTTGAAATTTTCTCTTTATTTTTTGTTACAGTGAGGCTTGATTCAGAGTTGAAGTCAATTGAGAACAAACCCAAAATGATTAATCAATTACTAGTGAATGTTGTATTTCAGCTGTTGATGTAGCAGTCTGGGAAAAATAGATGCACCATAGTAACTTCTGAGAAATATTCTGCAAATTTAAGAAACTGGAGCGCTGGTTTTATTAAAATGTGTTATATTCCACGCAGATCCATACACGTTACTTATTTTCCAGTGGGTCGGGGTTTCTAGATTTCCAATCAATTATTAGTTGTGTTTGGTCATTATGTATGAGTAAAAGTACCTTTTAGAGCTTTTACTTTAAAACTAGTAATAATTTGTTTGGTGTCCACTTTTGCACACTTACTTTACTTTAAGAATAAAGATACAACAAAAAGACTCATTGAAGCTTTTCAGAAATCTAAATATTACTTGATGCAAGATATATACCGATCAATCGCTGGACCATATTTTTTACATTACCGTCTGTTATTAGCATTCTCATTTGTCATTATAGGTGTCTTCGACTATACATGTGTACCTACCTTGCTGCATTTACAAGCCTTATATTGATAGATTTTAGCCTTTTACTAATCAGTCTTGTACAGTTTTAAGAGATAATATTTATTGTAACTTTTTTTCCTTTTGGTTTGTTCGACTCTCGCTATCTTCCACAATTAATACTCCGCTCCTACCGCCTAAGGGTGAGCACGGGGCGGGTTGGGCTCAACCCAAATTGCAACCTGCAATTTATGCAGTTTTTTACATGTGCTTAATGAGACGCAACATTTGGTAAGTTGTGATTATATTCAAGTCATCGAGATTACTTGAGATTGCTGTTGATGGTGAGAAAAGTGTTGCAGCTTTGATCGCCATTGAGCTTGGTGTATCAAAATCGTGATGGTAAAGCTACTTTGAAACAAAATAATTACCGACTTCAAATGGGTTTTTGTACTGATGCTCTTTCCTGAGCGAAAGGGGTGTAATATATACGAACTCCCCTGTATTAGCCATTGTATATGCATATATTTATATCCAAGGACAACGATAGGTTCGAGTGTTTTTTCGTTTTGTGGTCATTATTTAGAAAGTTGTATACTGGTTATGATACAATGTTGGAAGAGTGGCATGAGTAATGATTTCTGGTTAGCATACCTGTAGAGGACATAATTTGGTGGTTTTCACTTTTGACTTTCTGTTTTATTTTCTTTGCGCTTTTGCGTGTTGTTTACAATCACTGGTTTAGATTTTGGGGCTCAGAAAAATCGATCACAAACAACATTTTAGTTTACCAATAATTATGTAGGTGCCAAAAGAGCCATCTACTGTGGCCAGTGTAACACTAATCAACCCAAATGTCGCTATGGATATAACTGTTAGGACCAGATTTCTGGTCTAAATATTGTTTATTGTCTATTGGTTTTTACTTAATAAATCCTAACTGTTGTAAAGAACTAAGACAGTATTGACATGTTTCAAGTACCAGTTGCAACCTCAGTTACAACCTACTAAGTCAGTAGTAACAGGTTTCAAGTACCAGTTACAACCTCAGTTGCAACCTTCTGTTCAGCAGAACACTGTCTAGTTCTGTAAATCTGCGTACCTATTCTTTAATGATTATTATGTGATTAAAGTTATGCAGGTTATATTCTCATATCTTTCTAAAGATCTAAAATACGTTTATTGAGAATATCAAAGTGGTAAGGAAAGATTTCTTAAAAAGATATATAGAGATTAGTTATGTTTCCTTTACATTAACAATTCTATTCTTATACAAATCTTTATCACTTGTTTCAATCTTTGTTCCTTATCTATATTCATTATAATTTGTTTAAAAGATTGATTGTAATATGGAGTTAGGTGTTTCATATATATATATGGAAAGATATTATCTCTAAATGATATTATCTTTATATGTTTCCTAGTTATAGGAAAAGACTAACTCCTACTTTCAAGCTAGTTATTTTAACAGGTATTAACTTATGAAGATTGATGTCAATCCTACAAAAGGCAGACGTGCAATATGGAGAGATTGAAGCCAATCAAAAGAAGTCAAAAGCAATCATAAAAGATCTTGAAGCAAGAAGATTGTTTTTACTAATAAATAGTTAATAACTTAGCTTGTAAAAAGGTGTGTGTTCTAAATTATAAAGAACTTATTTTCTAGAGAGAATACACGTGAGCTTCAAAAAGAAAACAATGGTGGGATGCCATTGATATATATTTGATAGTTATAGAGTAGGAGCAATATAGAGATAGGCAGAAAAACCTAGAGGGAGTCTAAGTGTTTTTCATTAAGACTTGAGTCTCATATTGTAAGCTTTTTATAATATCATAATCTGAGTAAGTGCCCCGGAGACGTAGCCTAGTTAGGTGAACTCCGTTGTTAAATGTGCTTGTGTTCACTTTGAGTACATTTAACATTTTACAGTTCTGTCAATTTAATACACTTGGTTCCAACTGGTGGTTGCAACCTCACTTAGAACCTAACTGCAAAACTGCAACTAGAACAACGGATAGGAATTTCAATTGGTATCAGAGCTTTACACTAGACCTTACTTAGTGTGGATCCTGTGTTCTAGTAAAAATGGACTTAATGAGGGAAGGAAACGCTTTCAACAAACCTCCATTGCTTGAAGGAGGAGTAAACTATGGAGTATGGAAGATCAGAATGAGGTCTTTCATCAAACAGCAGAATGAACATGCATGGAAAACTGTGATGTATGGATGGGAGGCTCCAACTAGCATTGATAGTGAAGGAGAACTGGTCTTTATACCTGAAGACAGATGGTCTGCTGATGAAGACAGAAAATCAAGTGCCAACTCAACAGCCATAAACTTGATTTTTGCTGGTGTAACTCTCAGTGTATTCAGGTATATCTCTCACTGTGAAACTGCCAAAGAGGCATGGGATATTTTGCAAGTTACTTTTGAAGGAACTACCAAAGTAAAAGCTTTCAAACTTCAGCAGTTAACTACTCAATTTGAAAACCTAAGAATGGAGGAAGATGAAAACATTGAACAATTTAATGGTAGAATCTGCCACATTGCTCATCAAGCTGGAACCTTAGGTGAAAAATACAGTGATGCTAAACTTGTTAAGAAAACTCTTAGATCACTTCCAGAAAGGTTTGAAATAAAAGTTACAGCTATTGAAGAATCAACAGACTTGGATAATCTTAAACTTGAAGAACTTATAAGAAATCTAAGCACTCATGAGCTGAAATTTTTTAAACATAAAAGACCAGAAAAAGGAATAGCATTTCAGGCTAAGAAATCTGAACCTAATGTCTGTGATAAAATAAGTGATGAAGAACAGCTAGCTTTCTTTGCTAAAAAGGTTTTCAAAAAGTTTTACAAGAGAAAAGGGTATGATACTGGTTCTTCTAAAAACTTTCAGAAAAGGGATAACCAATTTAAGACAGAATCCAGGTTCAATAATAACTCTACGGGAAAGTGGAATTCTAAAGAGAAGGATAACAAAGATTATAAGCCTAAAGAGATTCAGTGTAGAGAATGTAGAGGCTTTGGTCATATTCAGGCTGAGTGTGCTAATACTGTAAAAAGGAACAAAAATGCCTATATATCCACTCATAGTGATAGTGATTCTGAGAGCAACATTGATGAAGAGGATGAGTCTAATTTTGTTAACTTTATGAGAATAATCACTGAAAAAGAACCTACTTATGAAAGTGACTGTGAACATGTTTCAACCATAGTTACAACCACTCTTAAAACCTACAGCAGTGATGAGGAAGAACCTTCTGATGAAGACATTTCCCAGCAATATCTTGTTCTTTATGAAAAGTATAAATGTCTGAGTAAACAAACCTTGATCATAAGCAAACTTAATGTTAATCTAAAGGATGAGGTTAAAAGTCTTACTGAGAAGATGAACTTACAACTGGCTGAACTTACTGAAACTAAAAAGAAAATAAAACTGATGAATGTTTCTGCTTCAGAAAAATTAGATGACATGCTGTCATATTCTAGAGGTTCTAAAGATATCAGTGGTCTAGGTTACTATGGTGGTAAAAGTACAGGAAAAACTACCTTTATTGAAGCTGTTGCTAGAGCTAAAACTCATAATTTTGCCAATAAGGTTAGAAGCTCAGTTGCAACCAGATTTGCAACCAGGAACAAAACTCAGGTTTTTGTAGAGAAGGTTAGAAGCTCAGTTATAACCAAAGTTGCAACCATGAATAAACTGAATAGCTTTAGGTATAAAAATAACTTTAGGTTGAAGCTGTGTAATTTCTGCAAGAAACCTGGTCATTCTGAAATCCAGTGTTATTTAAAAAGAAACAGAAAGTATATTTCTCAGAAAACTTGGTTGGCTTCTGTCAATAAAAATTTGAACTGGGTCTGGAAAGTTAAAGAAAAAGCTACCTTAATTGCTAACAACAAAGCTGTCATTAACTCCTTGAATGCTGTTACCTCTAATGATTGGTATTTTGATAGTGGTTGCTCTAAGCACATGACAGGTACTGCAAGTCTCTTAACCAATGTCACCATTCTTACTGGAAATACTGTTGTGTTTGGAGGTGGAGATACAGGTAAAATTGTTGGTAAAGGTACCTTAAACAAACCTGGAATGCCTGTTATTGAGGATGTTTTTCTTGTAGATGGTCTAAAAGCTAATCTTATAAGTATCAGTCAACTCTGTGATAACAAAATGATTGTTAAATTTGACAAAGAAAGGTGTCTAATTACTAATCTTAACAATGATTTAATCATGACTGGAGTTAGATCAACCAACAGCTGCTATGTGTTTGAAAAAGCTGAAAAAGAATTGCCTCAAAGTAGGTGTAATCAAGCCATTACTAATAATGTGGATATTTGGCATAAAAGGCTTGGGCATGTGAATTACAAAACTCTTGATAAGCTTGTTAAAAATGAATTGATAAGAGGAATTCCTAAACTAAGTGCTAAAACTCAAAGTGTCTGTGGTGACTGTGCTATAGGTAAACAAACCAAAAGTATTCACAAAAGTATAAGTCAAATCTACACTAAGAGAGTCCTAGAACTTCTTCATATTGACTTGATGGGGCCTATGCAAACTGCTAGTATAGGTGGTAAGAAGTACATTCTGGTAGTTGTAGATGACTTCTCTAGATACTCTTGGGTAGTGTTCTTAAAAGATAAGACTGAAACTTTTGAACTGTTCAAAACTTTGTGCTTAAAACTTCAACTTGAAAAAGGTTCAACCAGTGGTAATATTGCTAGGGTTAGAAGTGATCATGGAACAGAATTTGAGAACAGTAAGTTTAGAGAATTCTGCAACTCCTTAGGTATTAGTCATGAGTTCTCTGCTCCTAAGACTCCACAGCAAAATGGCATAGTTGAAAGGAAAAATAGAACCATTCAGGAAATGGCTAGAGTCATGCTTAACTCTAAGAAACTTGCCAACAGATTTTGGGCTGAAGCTGTTAATACTGCCTGTCATATAGTTAATAGAGTTTATATTACTAAAGGCACTTCCATGACAGCTTATGAAATATGGAAAGGTAGAAAACCCAATGTTAAGTATTTTCAAGTCTTTGGGTGCGTCTGTTACATTCTCAGAGATAGAGAGCATCTTGGTAAATTTGACTCTAAAAGTGATAAAGGGATCTTTCTTGGTTATGCTCAAAATAGTAGAGCATTCAGAGTCTTCAATCAAAGAACCAACTGTGTTATGGAATCTTATAATGTGTTATTTGATGATCTAAAAACTGTTGATGAGATTACAGGTGATAATGAACAGCCTGAGATTGCAGAAAAAGAGAAAGAAGAAACTCAACAAACTAGGAGTCCCAGAGTGGTTGGAAGTCCAGTTGCAACTGAGGTTGGAACTGAGGTTGGAACTGAAGTTGAAACTCAGAATTCAACAGAATCAGAAGAAGATGGATCTGCTATGCCAACAACAAGCAAGCCACGCTATGTAAGGACTCAGAAAAATCACTCTCTTGACAATGTCATAGGAGAAGTTGCTTCAGGTATGAAAACCAGAGGTAAAAGAAATAATGTGTTCACTTTGCTTGTTATATTTCTCAGTTAGAACCTAAGAATATAAAAGAAGCTTTAGAAGATAGTGAATGGATTATAGCTATGCAAGATGAGTTGCATCAATTTGAGAGAAATGATGTATGGACTTTAGTACCCAGACCTTCTAATAAAAATGTTATAGGGACTAAATGGATTTTTAGAAATAAAAGTGATGAGGATGGAGTGATTATCAGGAATAAAGCTAGGTTGGTAGCTCAGGGTTATACACAAATTGAGGGAATTGACTTTGATGAAACATTTGCTCCTGTAGCTAGAATTGAATCCATTAGAATGCTATTATCTCTTGCATGTCTGTATGATTTTAAACTGTTTCAACTTGACATAAAGAGTGCTTTTCTGAATGGTGTGATAAATGAAGAGGTTTATGTCTGTCAACCTAAGGGATTTGAAGATCCTATCTTTCCTGAACATGTTTGTTTGCTGAAAAAGGCCTTGTATGGTCTTAAGCAAGCTCCTAGAGCTTGGTATGATAGATTAACCAAGTTTTTGCTTGAAAAAGGTTTTAACAGAGGGGGAGTTGATAAAACTTTGTTTACCAAGAAAACTACAAAGGATATTATCATTGCTCAAATCTATGTTGATGACATTGTTTTTGGCTCTACTTCTAATAAGAGAATAGAAGAATTCATTTCAGATATGAAGAATGAATTTGAAATGAGTGGTGGAGGTGAACTAACTTACTTTCTAGGATTGCAAGTTAAACAGAATGAGAAAGGCATTTTTCTATGCCAAAGTAAGTATGCAGACAATCTTGTTAAGAAGTTTGGTCTGGGTGAGAGTAAAGAGAAGAGAACCCCTATGAGTACTACTCTTAAACTGTCTAAAAATGATAAAGGAAAAAGTGTCTGTCCCAGTCTTTATAGATCCATGATTGGAAGTCTGCTTTATTTGACTGCTAGTAGACCAGACCTTTGCTTAAGTGTAGGAGTATGTGCCAGATATCAGGCAAATCCTTTAGAACCTCATCTTCTAGCTGTCAAAAGAATTCTAAGGTATGTAAAAGGAACACTTCACCTAGGCCTATGGTATTCTAAAGATACAAATCATTTTCTAAGTGGCTACTGTGATGCTGATTGGGCAGGAAACATAGATGATAGAAAGAGTACTTTTGGTGGTTGTTTTTATTTTGGAAACAACCTTGTTTCTTGGTTCAGTAAAAAGCAAAATTGCATATCTTTATCTACTGCTGAGGCAGAATATGTTGCAGCTGGAAGTGGATGCACTCAACTTATTTGGATGAAACAGATGTTAACTGATTATAATGTTAAACAAGAAATATTAACTTTGTTTTGTGATAACAAAAGTGCTATAGATTTAGCTAAAAATCCAGTTCAACATTCCAGAACTAAACATATTGATCTAAGGCATCATTTTATTAGAGAACTAGTTGAAGAAAAGAGCTTAATTTTAGAACATGTTTCAACTGAAAGACAATTAGCAGATATTTTCACAAAACCCCTTGATACAAACAAGTTTGAATCATTAAGAAGTGACATAGGGGTATGTCATTATCAATCTAATTGAATATTCTTGCTAAATATGTCTGTATTGAGTACCTTCAATAATTTTTATTTCTAAGGTTAAGTCTTAATTGAGCTATGATGTTTTTGTTTTGAAAAAGCCGCTTTTTGGTGTCTCAAAAACAGATGTGAGGTAACTTGTCCTTGAAAACCTCTCTGGTAATAGAGTTGCAAGCACAAAGTGCATTTTTGTAAGCTGGTTGGAAGTTCAGTTGCAACCTCAGTTGAAACCTCATATTCTCTATAACTGGTTAGAAGTTCAGTTACAACTTCAGTTGAAACCTCGTGTTAAAAACTTACTGGTTGCAAACTCAGTTGCAACATCAGTTGAAACCTCAGTCTATTCTATAACCACCAAGACAAAGTCTTGTTATTTTTGACATCACTTATACTCTTTCCTTACTGAGGTCATCAAACTAGTTTTTGTGTAGAGATAAAAACGGATTTGCTCAATTTAAGCTCCCCAAATTTAATCTTTATTAGAGTTATTCTTTGATAAACATATTTTCTTGAGTAAATAGCTAGATTTTTTTCCCTAAAAGTTAGATATCTGTTCAATTGTTCTTTATCTTGAATCAAGTCAAATTTCCTTTATAAGCTTCAACTTTTGAATTTTCAAATTTTGGATGAATCAGTTTTGAAAAAGGAATGTTTATCTGTTTAATTGGTTGTATTTATCTTAAAGCCATCTGTTTCTTTCGTAATCTTAGTATGATTTATTTTTCAAAATTCTGTTGATAAAATACTTCCTATTTTTAAGCCAAAATCTGTCTCTTAATTGATTTGCATGTATCTATTTCCAATTTCAAAAAGATATGGTCTTTATTGCTATTTATACAAACTTCTTTTCTCTATTCCAAATCAATTACTTTTTACAGAATTACTCTCTCTCTCTCTTCTCTGTAAAACCCTAGGTTCTTCGTATAAACCCAGTGCAAGGTTCTAAGTAAGGTTCCAACCCCCAGTTAAAACCATGTCTAATAACCCTAATTCTGATGATGATTGTCCTCTAAGGGATTTCATATCTAAATCACCCACCAGTCAAGGCTCCAAAGCTAAGGTTAGTGAGTCTTCTTCCTCTAAGAAACAGAGGTCAAAAAAACGTGCTAGGAGAGATTTTGATACTGATCCTGTTATTGCTAAGTTTGATTATACTCCTAGGTTTAATGAAACTGGTCCTAGGTTCTGGAAAAGAATCATGTTTAGGAGGTTTAGAGCCTTTGCTGATAGGGAAATACATTGTGAAAGAAAACTCAATTTGGTTAGCTATCCTCACATACAAGTGTATGTTGAAAAGTTGCTTTCTGATGTTGGTCTAGGAAAATCTATTACATATGCTGATTCCTATTTCCCAGCTGTAGTTAAAGAATTTTATGCTAATCTGAGTAGCATTGTGTTTGATGAAGAAAACCCTGCTTATGGGAGAATTTTTTTGAGAGGTGTTACTTTAGACTTTACCCCAGAGCTTATTAATAAATTCATGCAATCCCCAAATCCTTCTGTAGATAATTCTAAGTATGATATGGAGGTCATTGCTTTGGTTCTCACTGGAAAGAACAACAGATTTGATGGTACTTCCATCAAAACATCCTCTCTCACACTTTGTGCTGCTGTATTGCACAAAATTGCTAGGTTTAACTGGACCCCTACCAAACAACCTTTCAAAGTTAACAAAGACATGGCCATCTTTCTGTATAAGATAATGTCTTCTAACCCAATAAATTTTGGCCATCATATTTTTAATCTTATAAGGGATTTCAGTGACGACAATTCATCATCTATTCTGCTTCCTTTCCCCTGCCTAATAACTGGTATCATTCTAAGCCAAGTTCATTAATGAACAGAGATTCTCCTATAAATATCTTGAATGAACCCTCCACTAATTGTCCATCTGCCCTGTACATTTCTGCCAAGTTGTTAAAAGAAGGGCATGTTAATGACATTTCTGGTGAGAAAGGTAAAGAAAAAGAAGAAGAGACCTCTAATGCTCCCTCAGACAAGAAGAAAGGAGTAAAGTGGTACTTACTCCAGAAGCTGGCTTATAATCAAGAAAAGAGAGCTGAATTGGATGCTGATGATTATCAAATCAATAAACTACTGGTGAATATCATTGAGGATGAGGATGATAGTTCTAGTGATGACTGTTTCTCTATAAGCAGTGAAGATGAGCATGAAGAGGTTGTAAAGGACAGACCCCTAAGAGAAAAACCACCCCAGTCAAACATACCTC
The DNA here is from genome assembly GCA_963920805.1 of Primula vulgaris. NCBI lineage: Eukaryota > Viridiplantae > Streptophyta > Magnoliopsida > Ericales > Primulaceae > Primula > Primula vulgaris. Next base: position 20,607,630 of record OY987216.1, read on the forward strand.
GTGACTAGTTTGTCAGGCTTGTGACAAATAGGGGGAGTAAAAGAAAGTTTATTATGTGTTTTCAGTTTTATGTTTAGTATTTCAATTTCAAGACTCAATGCTGCTGTTTTTAATTACTTTTTTAATTGCTGTACTAAGACATTGTTGTGCCATGTTTTTGGCCTTTAAAATTTTGCAATTTCCATTTTGATGTCTTTAAAATTGAATTTATGAATGGATACATTCTGTGCTTATTAAGTACCTGCAATTCTAACATACAGGGGGAGCTTAAACAGATTACTCTTTAGTATTGTTAATATACTATTTAAAGACTGTGCTGATATTGAATTTGCAGGTGGTTGGGATGATTTATAAACTTAATTGATTTGTCAAAACCAATGACAAAGGGGGAGATTGTTAGGACCAGATTTCTGGTCTAAATATTGTTTATTGTCTATTGGTTTTTACTTAATAAATCCTAACTGTTGTAAAGAACTAAGACAGTATTGACAGGTTTCAAGTACCAGTTGCAACCTCAGTTACAACCTACTAAGTCAGTAGTAACAGGTTTCAAGTACCAGTTACAACCTCAGTTGCAACCTTCTGTTCAGCAGAACACTGTCTAGTTCTGTAAATCTGCGTACCTATTCTTTAATGATTATTATGTGATTAAAGTTATGCAGGTTATATTCTCATATCTTTCTAAAGATCTAAAATACGTTTATTGAGAATATCAAAGTGGTAAGGAAAGATTTCTTAAAAAGATATATAGAGATTAGTTATGTTTCCTTTACATTAACAATTCTATTCTTATACAAATCTTTATCACTTGTTTCAATCTTTGTTCCTTATCTATATTCATTATAATTTGTTTAAAAGATTGATTGTAATATGGAGTTAGGTGTTTCATATATATATATGGAAAGATATTATCTCTAAATGATATTATCTTTATATGTTTCCTAGTTATAGGAAAAGACTAACTCCTACTTTCAAGCTAGTTATTTTAACAGGTATTAACTTATGAAGATTGATGTCAATCCTACAAAAGGCAGACGTGCAATATGGAGAGATTGAAGCCAATCAAAAGAAGTCAAAAGCAATCATAAAAGATCTTGAAGCAAGAAGATTGTTTTTACTAATAAATAGTTAATAACTTAGCTTGTAAAAAGGTGTGTGTTCTAAATTATAAAGAACTTATTTTCTAGAGAGAATACACGTGAGCTTCAAAAAGAAAACAATGGTGGGATGCCATTGATTTATATTTGATAGTTATAGAGTAGGAGCAATATAGAGATAGGCAGAAAAACCTAGAGGGAGTCTAAGTGTTTTTCATTAAGACTTGAGTCTCATATTGTAAGCTTTTTATAATATCATAATCTGAGTAAGTGCCCCGGAGACGTAGCCTAGTTAGGTGAACTCCGTTGTTAAATGTGCTTGTGTTCACTTTGAGTACATTTAACATTTTACAGTTCTGTCCATTTAATACACTTGGTTCCAACTGGTGGTTGCAACCTCACTTAGAACCTAACTGCAAAACTGCAACTAGAACAACGGATAGGAATTTCAATAACCATTTAAATTTATCGGCAATTTGAAGTCTGTACCACATAATTTGTGTAGTCAATCTTACCTTGACATTTACCCCTAGCAAATAATTTAGTCCACGCCCTCATCAAAGATATCGTAGCTGGTCGAGTGAGAAATACCGCATTTTATTTGCCAAATTCACCACATTTCGTTACAGATATAGCAGAAACATACTAGCAGTTATTAATACTTGTGTCAAACAATTGGTTAACTGAGGTTGTTATACTGTATTATCACTCACTTATTATTTTGTAGCAGTACATAAATTCAGCTTAGTTTACACACTGTACATAATTATGAAGAGATATGCTTGTAACTATACAAAATTAAGAGTAGTAGTATTGTACAAACCTTGGTTATCATTTTAGTAGACAGTGTAATTTGCTTTTTAAGAAAAAGTACAGCACACTAGTAATCATTTTGGTGCCAAAAAGATTCTTCAGCTTTTAACTGAAGATTGTTTCCAGTGTTGTTAACTTATATTTAAATTTGGTTTTTTCGCTTTGGTTGTATATCTTGTATTCCCCTCTTTATCCATTCTTCATTTCCCTTTGTTTTGGGGATAGCATTAGATGTTTTGGTTCTTGTAAATTTTTAACTATCCTAACTGCAGCAGAACTTTCTTTTTTCTTTGCATCAGGTTAGCTCTTACATATCCACTGCCCAGTCTCTCCTATCTCTATTTTATAGTATAAAAAATTGTTTCCCAAGAACAGCTCTAAACAACTGTTAATATTTTTTCTTGTTAGTTGCTCTAGTTAGCTGTGTTGCACATCGTGTCCCATAATAATTATCATGGTGTAATAGAGTATAGTTGATCAATTTATCTGGTTTACTTTCTTTTTGCATTTTACTTCAACCTTAATCAAAGTCACTACAGGTACTGTATGTATAGTATCGTGTTTTAGTTTGTCAAGTGTTACTACTTGGTTAGTAATGTATGAGTTTGTCATCATTGTTGCACATTTGCAATTGCGAGTAACATTCAAATAAAAATAAAGCAGAGGAAAAGAAGCTAAAGTCACCGTAACGGAAATGGGAAAGCATAGGTGTAGAGGTATCAAGTTAAATAAAGAATAATAGAAAACTTGAGTAAATAAGAAATGTAATTTGGTCATAGCACACTAGATGTCATCATGTACCCATTTTCTTCATAAGAATATTTTACTTTCCCATAGTCAAGAGACATCTCGAAATTTCATTGCAAGTTTTGAAAGGAAAAAAAAAGAGCTTTCAAGTTCAATCTTTTAGGTGTAAGTTAGAGCTTTCATGTTGTTATATTCGTTTTATGTCCCAATTTGTATAATGAGAGACAGATTATGCACATTCTTCTGTATGATTTTTTTGTTTAAAAACATCAATTTAGTTGCAGGAAAGCTTACTTTATTTTCCAGAAGATATGAATGGTGATGATTTAAAAAATGCTTCAAATGGCTGGAAAAATATTTCTCTATCGAAAGGACAGCAAGAGAAGGTATTAGAACATACACATATGTTTAATGTGTCCCTAGGACACTAACTTATTCCTTTTAATGCTATATTTTAATATTTATAAAAGCTCGATTTCAATCAATGTGAATGTTAAGTTCAATTGCAGGTTGGTGAGGTGAGAAAGTCGGTGGGGCCAGTGCTGGATAAGCTGTCGGTGTTTTGTTCTGATGAATCTATCTCGAGAAATTTGAGGGCATCAAACTGGAATGTGAAGAAGTCCACTAAAATACTAAAAGAGACCATAAAATGGAGACTGGAATACAAGCCAGAAGAGATTAAATGGGTAATTTTCCATTTCTTCACATGTCGTATTTCTGCATTTTATGCGAACTCCATCAGTAGCTAGATTCGCGAGATTTCCTCTTGTTCGTGTAATTGAAGCTGTCACTTACCTTGGGTGATTTGGTCCTAGAATCGATATCGTATGACCAGATTAAATTTAATTGCGTAGATATTGTTTAAATTTATACTTGATAATAATCTAATATGATGCAGGAAGAGGTTGCTCATGAGGCAGAAACTGGAAAGCTTTACCTGTCAAACTACACGGACAAGCAAGGAAGATCAGTTATTGTTATGAGACCGAGTTGCCAGGTTCTGTCTGATTATTTTAAGTTTCATGTTTTACATAAGCACTGTAGTTATAATCTATTTGCTGTACACTGTTACTGGCTTTTAGTATTCGTTTATTGCAGCTTTTAAATTAAGAAGTACCGTTCGTATCTAGTTAAGTTGAAGATGTTTGCTTTATGTGCTACTGTTATTAAGTACTTCCAAGGAATTTATGTTACCATGCTTCTTGTTCATTTGTTAATTGATTTTGGTCAATAATGTTCTCTAACTGTAGAACACAAATTCGACGAAAGAACAAATGAGGCATTTTGCATATGTCATGGAGAAAGCGATTATGAACTTGCAGCACGACCAGGAAGAGATGATCTGGCTTATTGATTTCCAAGGTTATAACATCTCACATATTTCAACTCGATCTTCACGAGAAACGGTCTTTTTTCTGCAACATTACTATCCTGAGAGGCTCGGCATGGCAATCTTGTACAACCCACCAAAGTTCTTTGAGCCATTTTACATGGTACGAACCATTTTCCGTGTTAGAGTTTGTTTGTGTGTTAGTTCAGCTGGTTTGTTTTTTGTTAGTTAAGCTGGTTTTTTGCTCGGCCTTAGCTGTATTATGCTTACAAGATGTAATATTTTTGGTCAGTCAACTCAAAAGCTTGTCTTTTTTGTTTACTGAATCCAACTAAAAAAACAGCTTATTTGTTTTAAAATTGTAACTGAACAAGACCCCGGTGCTGTATACTGAATCATCATAATAATTGGTTCACCCTTATTGCAGATGGTAAGACCCTTTATAGAGAAGAAAACAGCAGATAAAGTGAAGTTTGTTTATTCGGACAATGTTAACACCAAAAAGATAATGGAGGATTTATTTGACATGAATAAGCTCGAGTTTGCTTTTGGGGGTAAAGTCGAGGCGGGATTCAATATAAAGAAATATGCAGAGAGAATGAGAGGCGAAGATAAGAAGACTCAATCTTTTTGGGAGAGAACAAACGGTGGCGAGGCAACGGGCGAAAAGGTTTTAATCATAAAATGATCAATTAAACTAAACAACCTAAATTAACCATAATGGCTTGTTGATTTCTACTCCATCTTTAGTTTTTTTTTTTTATCATGTTTGTCGCACCAAGGTTAGTATAAAAACCTTATTTCAGTGTTAAGCTTTATGTTCTTGTTTCCTGGCCACTGAGCTCGATATTATATATTTACAACCATATTTCGTGATTTCCTTCAAGGATTTCGTTTTTAATGCATTCAGGTCTGAATTTAATGGTTTTTAATCATGCAAGAGACAGTTCCAGTATTTCCTGTACCATTTCTTCCCAGTCTGTCCCATGTCTTGGATCATAAGTACCCTTGATTTTTCTTCAACATCTTTAATATTCTTAAACATTTGTGCATGAAAAGGAAACAAAGAAAGGAATCAGAACAAGAAATGAAAGTACATAGTGAGTAATTTGTAATTTAGATCATAAACTTTGAATCCGTTGACATCAAATAGATATTCAATGAAAATGCATCTCCTTGATGCAAACACTAGTCTCTACTTCGATAAAGGAGAAACGCAGTAAGTGAACCAAATCGACTCCATGCTGGTTTAGACAGAAAAATAGGATCTCATATGGTCCTATGTTCTGCAAAAGGTGATTTAGTGGTTCGTGTATTAAACTTGTAGCACTTCGAACACAATCATCAAGAATTTGAAAAGTACAACATTGACGCACGTCGTCTCCTCTCCACTATGCCATTTTCATGTGATGTTTCCGCACTAATTGTTTGGTGTACTATGCGATGTCTAGTACAAAATACTCTAAAACACTTTCCCTCTAACAATATTGTCATAGCCTTACCTAAAAAAATATTAGCTTTTATAAAATCAAAAAATGTTAATTTTTTATTGTGAACGAAAAAAGTGTATTTTTTAACTTTCGAAAGTTTCAGAGAATTGAACTTAGTCCAAAGATAAAACAAAAATGAATATGAAACCCGTTTTAGCAAAGCTGAAATAAGACTGAAAAATAGAGTTGAGAAGAATAGCAAGAGACAATGTGTTGTTATTCAGATGCTAAAGTGAATGCCGTTAAATTTAGCAAGAGTTTAGTAACAAAATCTGTTGCAGTTTTATTGTTATTCAGTTTTAAAGCGTGAGTGCCACTAATTCGTTTTAAAATGAGCGTCGCTAATTTTTTTAAACCTTCAGACTTGGAATTAATATAACTAATCATTATTAATTATTTACCTTGTTCTTGTTGTTTTCTGTTTTCACTTTTCCATTTGGATTTATTTTATAAGGGATCTGCTTGAGAAAATGAAGTTTTAATTTTATATATTTGCCAACCAGTTGGCAGACAAGGACTTTTGGAATGAGCTGGGGTTAGGGACCACAACTATAATTTTGGTGATGTGGTGCTTCGTGAAATTAAACAGTGTGTCTTTAATTCCTTTTCATATTAATATAAATTGCATATATTTTTTTTAATATGGAATAGAAAAAAAAAAAGGACTCACCACACGAACACTGAGCAGAGATCTAGCTAGGAAGGTAATGGTCTGCTCAACTGCAGACCTTTAAAAATTAAACATTCAAGTTTATTGGTGAGAGTTAATATTTCTACATAGTTTATGTTGGTATCTTTATTATAAATATTTTTTATCATCAAATTTTCAACTTAAAAATCTTACCCGCTGTTGTGGTGGATGAGATGAACCTATACTTTTGTTTATGATTTTGAAAAACAATTTTCACTTAATGTATGATTTGTATACCTAATCCGCCATATTATCGGATAAATTTTTAAATCAGATATTTAGATGGATATAACAACACTCATCTTTACTGTTACATCAAATTATAACAGTTTTTATTTGTGACCTTTTAAATTTGTGTCAACTAAATTCTGGTTTTGCATGGCCACTGGTTTTGTCAGAGTGGTATATCATAATTAGGTCGTAAATGAAACGAAACGAACCGAACAAGCATGTGTTCATATTTATTTTCATCAACTGAAACATTTGTTCATATCATTTAAATACGAACGAACATTTGACGAACATGAACCGAATATTTGACAAACTGAACACGAGTTGTTCGTGAATGCCTCTTTTCGTTCAAAATATTTAATAATTTAAAAAATAGTATTTTTTCTCTTTGTTTTTGGAATATATTATAATTTTATGTTTGTTATTATATTGTTTACTACCATAAAGTTGTTTACAAATAAATAAAACGTTAGTTAATTAATCTATTTGATATTATAACATAAATTTTTATTAGTTTTAAGTTTATATATTCTATTAATGTATAATTTTTTTTACATATGTATAATTAATTAATTTAACGAATCGGACAGTTAACAATAAAATCAGTGACTGTATTTATAGTATGATGATATAAATTATCTTAATAAGTTTGAAATAATACAAACATATCATTAATATTATTGTAGTATAAATAAGTTTATTATTTTGTAGTAATATTAGGTAGTTTTTGTTACATTATTAATATATTTAGTTTTTTAATTTTATCAAATTTTATATATCGTTACACGAACACGAGTTTAGACGAAACGAACAAAGTCGTGTTCATGTTCAGCTCAATTAATAGACGAACGTTATATTCTTGTTCATTATCATGTTCGTTTATAAATAAACGAACATGAACCGAAAATTAGCCGAACCGAACACAAACGATTCTACGATTCCACGAACGGCTCATCTCATTTACCGCTCTAATCTTAATATGATAACTCGCCTATTGCCATGTTTCTAATTTCTACTGTTAGTATATCTCCAAAGTTCACGTTTCCTTTCTTGTATGCCTATAATTGGATGTTAATCAAATTACAGAAAATACTAAAACTGTAAACATGATAACGTATAAGTACTCTTGCATTGCACTGTGTTCTACACTTGACAGAGACAACTGTAGTATTATTTTAATTTTTTGTAAATTTTTATTTCAAAATAATGGGAACACGAGAAAAAACTTGTCAAAGAAGAAAATCAAAAATTGGAAATTGGGTGATAAAATATGACGTATATAGACATAACGTATGCAAAGTGCAAAACTCTTAATTTCAAATTTATTAATTAGCTAGAAACCCTAATCTAAATGGGAGTAATTATATCACATCTGATTATATTTTTGACTGAGTGGGAGGGTAGATAGCTGTTACTGTCATCAAAATGAGGGAAAGATACAAACTTCCATTATTGAGGGTGGTGCATCCAATGAGAATCTAACTCTCTTTTTAAATTAATCAATAAAGTACAGACTTGAAAAGAACTCCCAATGAATTAGTAACTAAATGTAATTTGGCCTACCCATTACGGTTGGTTTCCCAAGTGGTTAAGGTTAATTATTGTAATAGATATTATCCTCAATTTTGAAAATATTGATAAATTTGGGCCATTTACATATTAACACTTCTCCATATTGAAAATGCGACTGTAATCATTTTAAGTAATATCAACATCAATACATGAGTGATTCACATCGAAATTTTTTAAGTGTCAGCTAGAATAGTTCTAATCTCATAAATCTGTAATCCTGGATAATTTCGACGAATTTACTAAGGAGTATAAATAGATCATCTAGCTCGATTGTGTCCAAATCTTAACAAAACCTATTTGAACAGATTGAGAAACTCACATCCAATTCAAACTATTTCCATCATATTGAATGAATCATTCAACGATATTCCAATTCATTATATTTTACATATGCCTGGTATGATCAAAACGGAACATATTCTAAATGTAGATTAAAAGAAAAAGGATTAACATTTCCGTATCCAAACCTAGACTACTTATACTCAAACCGAGGCAAATTCTGTTCGGTTTAGATCCACGTATTCACGGTGTTTTTTCTTAGAGAATTCGCATGTAAATCGTCTTGCTTAAAATTGAGGTAAGACACACTTTTAAGTCGTATCTAGTTATTTATATGTGATACAATTTATCAGTATCCAGATCGAGTTCCTTATATCAATTATATATTGACTTTAAAAAATCATTGCTGTTTGTATTTAGTATTTACAAGTCATTGAAAGTAATAAGACCAAATTAGATTATAATTTCAAACTATATGGACTAGTTATTTTATAATTGATACCCCTTCAGGAATCCCCACCCCATATTAAAAGCAACGGCTCAGATCCTCTAATCCTCCCCTTTTGGCTCCCTGTTTATTTATCTTCCCAACACCACTTTCTAGATTATTATCGTCATCTTTCAGGAGTGTGAGTAGTGGACACTCCTAATACTCGTAAACATATACATACATATACATAAACATATATATATATAGTACAAAAATTAAATTATACGATGCTGGGAAAGAGGTCACGTCCACCCATGAAAAGAACAACAAGCATGACAGAGTTCACCTTGGATCTAAACACCGTCAACGTGGGCCCACAACAGCTGTTCGATCCTCTCAAGAGTTTTGGTGATCAACGGCCACCAGCCTCGCCTCGTAATAACCAGCGTCGGAATTCGGCTGATTTCATTGAGACCGCACCTTTTCTCAAGTCATGCTTCCTTTGCAAACGCCGCTTGATACCCGGTCGTGATATATTCATGTACAAGTACGTTTATATGTCTATACTCTTTTTTTTTTTTTTAATCTTTTGTTTAGAATATTTCGTGTATTTATATATATAAACAAGAGAAATACACAACGAAATATATTGTTGGCATACTACAGTAATATTCATACCTATAAAAAGGTACATTTCGTTTGCTTCATGATAGTAGTTTTCATTTCTGGGATTTTCCCTATTTTGGTTTTCTAGTTTTATTGTACTTACCATTCAGACTAGAAGTGTAATAAGTATCGATACCTTGGCTGTTCAAGCGCTTAAATTGTTAAAGGAATTGTATTGTTCGTAAACCACAAATCTATAGTACTAAATAATTAACATCAAATTTTAAGAAAATTATTTTGTAATTTTGGATTATATATGTATTTCCCATAGTGTTAGATTGTTTTACACCAATAGTTACATAATCACTTTCACCAAAGGAATTTTTTAAAAATGAAAACAAATACTATGAAATAAGCTTGTCTAGAACTCTATCTCGATTCTTCTAACAATTAGGGTAATCCTGATTCAGACCATCAAGCTAAAGTGTGTTGAAGGTTTATATCAATTACGGTTGATCTCAGTAATTGACTTGTATCGTATTCAAATTCCCTATAGAGAATTGTTGATTTTCCTAGCTTATAAAATACTGTATTTACAATCTATTCTATTTTTTGATTTTCAGAGGAGATAGTGCTTTCTGCAGTCTAGAGTGTAGACAACGACAGATTACTCAAGACGAGAAGACCGAAAAGTGCTTCTTGACATCAAAGAAACAATCTGCCACTATCTCTGGCGTAGCAAAACCCGTGTCCGTGAAAGGCGAAGCGGTCACAGCCGCAGTGTAGTTCTTGAATAAGAAAATGAATATCCCGTAAGTATATGACTTTGATAAGCATTGTATGCACTCATTATCTTTTTTATTGCGAGATGCGCAAGTCTAGGAATATGGTACTTCAAGGTTATATATATTGCCTTTTATCAAGGCTGTAATCTTCCTCCGAGCTTTTATTCTGTTATGTTATCATAATGAATTAGGTTAAAGTATGAAATCAAGTGTTTTGTCTTAGTTCCTGATAAAAATGACTTCTGTTTAGATTATTATGTTTTGTGTATATGGAAGAACATTTATTTAATGAACAGAGTATCATGTTTGAGTCCAAGCAAGCGAACACGATCAGGTAGTACGTAATGCTTTCTAGCTAGGCCAACAATCAGCAAGCACTAATTAACAATATTCGATGTTGCTAGGACTCAATATCAATATGAAGCTCTCTATTTTGATCCTAGGAGATGAAAAAAATTCCAAATTTTACGTTTTCGAATTGAAAGTCTATAACTTTGTGATAAAAAATTTAGAAACATTGAATATTATATAATAATCATCTTTTAAACAAAAGGTTTTTTCGAAAGAAGTTTAAAAGTATTCAATGTAAACCTATATTTTTGGAGGTATATGTAGTAGTGTTTTAATTTTATAAACAACATCAAAATGGTGATGAGCTCGGTCATTTCGGTGAATTTGGTATTGCAGTGTTAAATAGGTTACAATCTTTTCATATTTAGTTTTTTTTTTTTTTTTTCAAATTGAAGCTTTTCAAATTAAATTCATAAAGAATTATAATTTCTTATTTACACGTTTCTTTTCATGTATACATAAAACAAAACAATTTTTGATCCCTGTCACCTCCCAGTGTATGAAGTAGTATAAGAGTTAAAGTGTAAATGTTAAAATAATTGTATCACGCGTCTTGGTGTCTTTTTCTCAATTGGTTTTTAAAGCTGAGATAATAGTTAAGGAGAACCTATATTTGTTCATTGTTTTAAAAAGTGAGTATAGACACAAATTAGGAGGACTACAGGCGATAAGCGGAGCCTGAGAGCCCAAACGAATAGGCAAGATCAAACAGATTAGGCAATTCCATAGCAAAATTATAAGGGAGTACACGAGTTCAGGTATTAGACGACCTGTTTCGCCTAGACGTTGCCCTTTTGTAAACATTGAACTTTTCTAATTAAGAATGCTCCAATTATTCTAGACCAAATTTCTATGGTACTTGAGAGATTCAAGCAATCGGCTATACAATGATGTAACCGGTAAATTTGCTAAGTCTTGCCATATTGTTAATTTGAATTTCCAACATATTGCTATTTGCTTCTTTTTGAGGATGATAAATATTTCAAAAAGGTAATGGATCCTGTAATAAGATAGCCAAGCTGTGATTTGGAGAAGTTCTAAGTTTGAGAATTTGTCGTCACGATGAACTCCATCTCATTCCTTTATGTAAAACATTGTTATCAAGTTATCAACTGAAAATCATCCAAGAATATAATTATTATTTTAGCCGGCAGTTTTTATGTCCAGCAAAAACTTCATAGTTTTCATAGAACATTATTAAACGGGTGATTTTAAACTCAGCCGGTGCTTTTATGCACGAGTGTGTAAGATTTAAGTAAAATAATGTGATACTTGTATGTAAAGTGTGTAAAATTCTCCATATTTTTCGATTTGCAAATCCTGCTTTTGTTTTTACAATTATTTTTCCCTTAACTAGTTTGTACATTTCAATTTAAGTTATATTTTGTTATTGACGCAAGAAATCTGGTCTTTAATTACTGATCGAAATGAGTCAATTGCTGAAGAAGAAGAAAATTGTGTTCATTCTCAAACTCTTGCCATATTCCCTGGTCCAGGAACCAGATATCATCGACAACTAATTTAGGATTCATTTATTATGTTTTTCACAGAATTTATTAGTGTTTGTTATGCTTATAAAAAAATTATTTATAAATTTCAAAAGAGCTAATATTCTTCAAAAGAGCCCTCCACCGAGTAGGCCCACCTCGGATGGAAACAAGTGTTTAGAAATTAAATTAAAGATTTGCATGCTACGTGGAGACTTTTTGAGATATATTATACTTCTTAGACTCGTAGAAATCTAATAATGAATCTTCATATACTTTGATTAGATGACTGATAACGAGTCTCTAAATGAGTGTCTGACCAAAAAAAAAAATCTACTTATATCACTGCTCCGAAAGAGCCCTGCACCGAGTAGGCTCACCTCAGATGGAAACAAGTCCTTAGAAATTAAATTAAAAATTCGGGTGCTACGTAAAGACTTTTTGTGATATATTATAGTTCTTAGACTCTAGAAATCTAATAACGAATCTTCATATACTTTGATTAAATGACTGATAACGAGTATCTAAATGAGTGTCTGACCAAAAAAAAAAATCTACTTATATCACTGCTCCGAAAGAGCCCTGCACCGAGTAGGCTCATCCGAGATGGAACACAAGTCCTTAGAAATTAAATTAAAAATTCGGGTGCTACGTAAAGACTTTTTGTGATATATTATAGTTCTTAGACTCGTAGAAATCTAATAACGAATCTTCATATACTTTGATTAAATAACTGATAACGAGTCTCTAAATGAGTGTCTGACCAAAAAAAAATTCTACTTATATCACTGCTCGGAAAGGAGAATAATTTTTTTCTTATACCGATTATAAGTCGTTATATGTAGCAATACGTTTAATAAAATTCAAAGGTCCGATAGTGGTAACTGGTAACTCACACGGGCAAAACAAAAAATAATATATGGGGGTGCTAAAATTTAAAATATACAAATGAGTGGTGTTCAATCATATTTTTAACATATTTTAATGAAAATACATGGTTAAAAATTGAAAAAACCCGGTGTATAACTCTTTTAAAATTGATTGTACTGGAAGGGTAGTGTGGTGATTACTGGTCCAGACCTGTATATACAATTGGTCGCCACTTGGAATTATCACCAACAGCCTAGCTAGCCTAGTCACATTTTGGTACTATCGACCCTACTTAATTATACGTACCCAGACATTTTTTGCTTCAATAATTCTCTTTTAAATGGCCGCATATGTATATTCGTCTTTTTTTTTACTCCATCTTACAATAATGACGTCTATATATTCTTACTTTGAATAAAGAAATTAATTAACTTAAAATATACACATATTACAATTTTAATTTCAATACTATTGGCAATTAATTATACTTACATTCAGTAAAGATATTAATTGACGTCTAGCTAGTATAGCAAATTCTTGCCAATTTTTTTAAATATTTTAAAGGGGTATAATTAATTGTGGAGCCAAAATTTCATTGCGCATAGGTCAAAATGTCACTGATCACCTAAGTGCACATAGCTCCACGCATATTGAAAAGAAATTAGAAAACAAGGAAAAACGATCCTTGCCAAGTATTTCAATCGGAATTCGCCAAAAATAACATCTCACACTAATTCGGTACGGTATAATTTTTTTTTACATGAAATTCATCATTTGTATGGATCCTGATCTCACATCAGTACATCACAATATGTTGTTAGGTCAAATCCAAAGTACATCACAGTATGTTGTTAGGTCAAATCCAATAACCTAAAAGAAAGTAATTTAATTACAGCGGCTAACCCTATGACCTCCCTTGAACTAATTAAGCCTAGGAGGGTGTCTAAAAAAATTGCATATATAGTGCACTCTGTCCTGGATGAGGATACAATTTAATACTTGAAAGTGAAACCTGACCCCTTCATTTTTTTACTTAACATACCTAACCCTTACTTGATTATAAAAAATAAAATAAAAACCCTAAGCCTTACACAGATAGTTAACTTTGATCGTAACATATATACTAAACACTTATATAATCACGTAATAACCCGACTATAATTCTAAAATCACTCTTGAGCAAGTTGGGCATGTGTCTCTTTCATAACTTAACTCATTTCTTTATCAAATATCAATAGGTATTATTCTAGTTAGGGGCTTAGAAGTAGCATTAAGAATCAAATCAGGTGTGCCATGTAGCTAGCTAAGTAGAGAGGTTCGTTTTAATTTAGTGCAATTGATCAGTCAATGCCAACATTTTGCCTACCACCTACATTTATTAGCCTGTGATGTGTATATTTATTTGGGATCGATTCTTTTCTCTAGCATGGCACAACTAGGTTTTAGACAAGGTTCGTGGCAGTAAGATCTAGCGCTAGAAAATATTTATATGGATTTAATTGAAGCGCGCATGGACACAGTTGATCGGGACAGTACGTACAGTTACAAGGGACAATCAAGTCAACTAAGTCATTGGTCCATTTTGTAAGGGGGTCTTAAGATCATGTTTTCGTCGACGACCTGAAATTGCAACTTTTTACTTGACAGTGTGAATGTTAGCCAGTTTAGAGTAACTTTATTAGTGTACTTGAAGAATCAAGTATCTTGATTAGGTTGTTTTTAAATGTAAACATCACCAACAATGTATCATCAATAGTTTAGTTGTTGGAGTACGACATTTTGGAAGGAATAAGGATTAATAAACTCCGGATAAGCAACTAAAATATTACTCATTATAACGTTTCTTTTCTAAGAAAAGCTTTTAGAAGAAAAACTTTTAAGAGAAAATATTTCTCTTCTAAAGTATAACGACGTTTGACATTTGAAGTCAAATCATGTACCCCAAATAAAATATCAAACAATACCAGAAGGATCATATGTGCAATTTCTCATTTGAAAAAAGTGGTACTGGAGCTGTGATAGTTTCATCATTATTCATGACACTTAAAAATGTTAATGAGGTACTTGTTTGGTTGCGGGACTATTGACGCTATAATTATGACCAAGTTTTGAGAAATGAAAGTCGGATTAACGATTCCGCCAGTATTGGACCGATGACAGGTCTTTTTTTTTAGAGATAGAGAATGAATCTTCGTACTTTGGTCTTTTATTGCATGATCAATATGGGAGCCGAATATTTTTAAATAAAAATTAATAAATCAGAATGTCTTCTAATTAATCATGAATGCCAACTACTGCTTTCACTGCTGCTTGTTTTGAAGCTCCTACTTGTTTGGATGTACCCCACTTTTTTTTTTCATTAATTTCCATTTTCGTCCTTTCCAGTTTTAAAGAGTTCCAGTATTGAAAAATAGTCACTCCATACTTGACTCGATTCCCCACATAACCATTCATTGGCTTTTGGCACTTTGTTATAATTTCGTACTGGGAGATGATACACTGAATTGGTGATGACTTGACAAGGGACAAATGACAAATACTAGTACTAATATATATATCTCATGTTTGCTTATTATGTCAACATTAGGCCTACCAAACAGTCCCTAGTGGTCCAAGACTCCGTATCACTAGACTTAAAAATACAGGAGTAACTTCCTAATCAATGAATATGCATATATACAAAAAAAAAAAAAAAAAAACTAATCAAAATTTGTTATTCAGTTTTAGATATGATCTGAATCCGATTAATAAAAAAGTACAGTCAAAAGATTCATATTTGACATTACAGTTACATGATAATTAAGAGTCACAATCTCGATAAACAAATCTTGCAAAAAACAAAACAAAAAAACTGTTTACAAACAAGGGTTAAGAGTGAATAATAGGTAGAATTGCTGAATGATCGCCAGATCGATTCAACTCCTTAATCAGAAGACGACTTTAGTGTTTAAGTTACGAGCAGCTTGATTCGTTTGAATCCGCCATCGACAAATTCATATGCCAAATGTACTATTTTCCCTATTGTTTTCGTGTTTTTGTTACATGGAACACACTCTTAATTATATCGATGACTAAATGCTGATCGGTTTCAATTTTGATGTTTTAATTTCCAACTTCTTTCTCATTTTATAATGAGTCTAGAGTCTGTATATAGACTAACTATTAGTTGGTTTTTTTGATAAGTGCTATTGGTTAGTTGGTAAATTTAAATAATACTTATACGTTCTTGTTTACTTAGGTCTACATATGCATTATTTAAATTAATTTTAATACAATACAGTATAACATAAAATAACAAAAGAAAAAGAAAAAGAAATCAGTTGGAATAGTATTCCTTAATAATTGATGTTTCCTTTATCCTCCACTTCAATGAGTGATATGCATTATGCGTCAGAAGCTATGTGAATATGATGATTATAAATAGAACTAAAGTTTCTAACTTTGGAATATTGATTGAAACATGGATCAATTATTGTCATTAATTAACAGGCTATGGTGTGAGAGGAGAATAGTTGTAAGCAATAAGCATATTCATATGAATAATGAACTAAGTCTAAAGATGTTTAAACTTGTTCATAAGTTCCAAACTTAATAATATAATGCTATGTAGCAAGATGCTGATGTGATTGTGATTGTGATTGTGAAAGCGAATTCTTTTTATGGTATGTGGATCATGATATCATCTCCCTAAATACTCAAATTAGAACGTGTATACAATTGTAATTTCTATTTTCTACAGAAATAAATTCGGTAAGCCCCACTTGTCACAAAAGATAAAACAATCTTGATACTCGTTAATCGTTATTGTTACCATGCACGCATTGGTTTTCTTTCTGAATAGTTCGTTTGTATTTTGGATATTTCATTCATCTTTTTTTTTATAAATTGTAAGGTATCGGATAATGATCTAGGGCTTATCAAAAGAGCAAGAAAATTATTGTTAAAGACTCACAATTGCATGATCTTATTCTTGTCCACAATTTGAAAAGGGTTTATATTGCAGACATGCGTATAGACTTCATTCCAAAATCATGTCAAGTCCCATAATAAAATTTAAATGTTAGTTTTTTTTTTAAATAAAATTTAAATGTTAATTAGCAATTAGATGATAACACTAGTAAGAGAAAACATGGACCTCGATCATAATCTTATTACTAATGAGGCTTAGGATACTAGAGAAAACATGGACCTCGATCATAATCTTTATTCTTATCACTAATGAGTCTTAGGAAAACCGCACTATCTGAATCAGGAAAAATCTTTTTGTTTGTTTGAAAAAAGAAAAGATTATCTGATAAGTGTAGGTGAGATATTTAAGGATGTGATTTTCCAAAAACGGCTAGTAATTATTCCCAGCATCACTTAATAATCAAAAGCAACAAGAAATGGCTAATTCAGGCAACATTCTTTCTCTGTTGTTATCATTTGTTGTTATGATGGCAATAATATCGACAACACTCGATGCTGACATGCCACCAAGGTCTGCTCCATTGTTGGCCCCACATGCCTCAGAAACCGGGTTGGATGGCATGAGCCTGATATACGACATGGTAGACTGTATGTCGTATGTAAGTGTAGGAAGCAAGGACACGAAGCCCGGCCCAGAGTGCTGCTCCGGCCTCGAAACAGTGTTGAAAACGGATGCTAATTGGTGTGTGAGGCTCTTAAAAGTGACGCTCAGTTGGGCTTTAACATTGATATGAAGCGACTTATTGCTTTGCCTTCGGCTTGTAATACACATGCTCCTTCATTGGATAGTTGTTATGGCAAGTCACAACTTTAGACACGTTTTTACTAATCAATACGTCATTACATGTCTTTTTTGGGAGGATATTAGCTTATGTGTTCCGTGAATAATTAGTGATCTGTTAATATTTCATTTCGTCACGTATGATAACTTCTTCGATCTGCTCACAACTCCGTTTTGGAAAAATGAAAATATCCCTCACTTGACCTTTGGACTAAATCTTTTATCTCATCTTTAAACCATAACAAACTTGGATATAACAAAAAAATATTATTTCACATGAATTAGGATAAACAATTTTTGCTTTTTTTTCCTTTGCAGCTAATCCTCCAGCAACCGGGCCAGCTTCATTGTCTCTAGAAACCCCATTCCCAGCTCCCTAAACATCACCACTGTCTCTGAAAATCTCAGCTCCTGCACCACAAGTCGTCCCAGTATCTCAGAAATCCCCAACTCCGGTTCCTCTTGCCAGTCAGGCATCTCCCAAATCCTCTATTGCTGGTGCTTACTCCCTAGTTATCTCCCATGCGGTTCACTTTGGCATGCTTGTCGCCTCGTTCCTCTATTTGTTAGCTTAATAAACTAGGCCAGGTTTTAGTTAATAGATTTTGCATTTCGCTGCTTTAGCTCATTTCCGAGATTTTGAAGTTAGTAATTAGTTGATTTGGCTTTTTTCTTATTAGGATTTCATAATCATTATAAACTTTGTTTGATTAAGTTTTGTAAATGGCAATGTCACACACTGATGCATATATATTTATGTCAGTCCTACATTTGACATAAAATCTCCGAGAAAAGAAAAAATTGATTGAAATGAATCACAAGAAAAGGTTATATCACGTGGACTCTCTCATGAAGCAACTTGATTTTCAGATGTTTTTTCAGTGTAATGATCTGTGTGAAATCCTAGACTAGTACGATACCACATTAAGGCTTTAGAGGTTAAGGATGAAGGGGAGAATTTTGCACATACGTAACATTCCAAGTTCCACCCGATAAAAAAATTCTACAAGATAAGGAGAAAGAAAACTATTAGATTCACAAATTCTGGGCTATTTACCAATGCAAAATTTGCCAAATATATTCGTAAGAACTTCCTCAGAGATATCTTCTCCACTAATCTGCCCGAGTGCTAGAGCTGCTTCTCTTAAATCAATAGTCCAGAAATCAAGAGGAATTTCCTCCTCTATTGAAGACTTCAACCTCACGAGTGCTTCCTTGGTCCTGACAAGCTGCTCACATTGTCTCTGTTTTGCAAACAGAATCATCATAGATATTTCAATTCTGTAATTAAAACAAAATTAAGCAGCACACTGAAGAAAATCTCTTACTGTAGTAAGTAATCATACAAAACTTCACAAGTTATAGGTGTTATAGGTTGCGTTTTGTTTCATTTTTCGAACTCCATTACACCAACATTTCTCTAAACAAAGTGTTGCTGCTTGTATATGTACTGTGTGTGGAAGACAACGTCGGACTGCAACAGTGAAACGTTACTTTAATTTGTAAATTAGGGATCGGTTTTTTGTTCTTCATATTTTCGTTTATTCTCAATCTCATTGGTTTTTGGACTGGCAACAATAATAACTTTCAAATGTCTTCAGTTTCATGTTATTTGGTTTCCTAGAAAAAATGGAGGCAAAGTAACGATTTGATGTAAATAAATATAATTGGATTTCTTTTAGGAGGAACAAACTTGCCAATCCTCTTTTGTAATGTTTCCATTTACCGAAAGAAATCAGAAAGTATAAGTTAACGGCCTCGAGATATTTTGCAATAAAATTATCTAACAACCAACTTTCAAATTAATCTGTTGAGGAGTTTCCTGTGTCTATCACCCAAATTCTAATTTCATTAACATAATCAAGTACACATATTATCTAACTGGCAATATATATATCGAATCATGTTGTATCATACAACAGATATATGACTAACCTGATTCACTGTCCATTTATTTCCCCCAGAAGGTATTTTATTGAGTCCGACAATTTCTGCAATAGCTCCCTCTAGATCTGATATCCCTTCTCCAGAAACAGCACAAGTAAAAATGACCTTATCGAATGAGCTTCCAAGAGCATTAGCCCACTCAAAGCCAGCACAATCTATTTTGTTGATGACAAGGATAATCGGAGATGAAGACCCAATTCCTCTCTGTTAATAAACGGGATAAAAGACAAGCATTGTTATATAAGAAAATACCAACGATGGGATAGGCACAATAAAATCTTGATTCATTTTAAAAGTACTAACAAAAGGATATCTTGGATAACCTTTTTAGATTGAATTCTCTCTAAAAGTTTGGCATCTTCCTTTGTCCACCCATCAGGGGAACTAGCCGTGAAAATGATGACATCTGCACCCATAGCAACGGTTTCAGATCTCTCTACACCTGCAAACAGCCATTAAGGAGATTAGGAATATGTAGCACAGAATTCCTCCAAAACACACACACAAAGGAACTTAAAACTACAGTACCAAGACATATACAGGAGCATAGAACCGCTATGATCATATTACCAACTTGCTTAGCAAAAAGTACTCATTACAACTTTCAGCAATTGGTTCGTACCCTAGCTGGCTAACTGTAAACTATGGTTGACAACATAAGTTATATTGATCATAGCTTGTATAGGTCATAGATGAGCCATCAAAAAAGTTAATATAAAAGCAAACCTATGCAATATTTTTATTCTGTACCTATAGTCGGTCTAAAAGAGTGTTATACCAGCTCAAAATATGTGGTGTCTAAATCCATTTTAAAAGGAGCTGGCAATTTAAAGTCACCCACAAAAACTTTGGAAGGACTCTGTAAGCAACTTTGAACATATCTATCTTGGATTCCATGCAGAAGAATGAACATTCACAGCTATCCTAGCCTAAATTCAGTATATCGTTCAAACAAACCACGAAAAGAAAACAACATTCATACCAATTTTCTCCACAATATCATTAGTTTCTCTGATACCAGCTGTATCAAGAAGGGTAACAGGAATGCCACGTACCGAGATACTGGCTTCTACAACATCCCTTGTAGTTCCAGCAATTTCGGTAACTATTGCTTTCTCACTCTGCATGCTAAAGATAGATTATGTATTTAACCCGTTGCCAAATACAGCCATTGTGAAATAAAACAAATACAAAAATCAATCTGACAATGAGGTTGAAAATAAATAATAGAAACAAAAATGGAAGCATACTTTGCTCCATGCATTGAGGAGGCTTGACTTCCCAACGTTTGGCCTTCCAAGAATAGCTACCTGCATAGTTAAGGAGCCCATTAAAGGAAAACTACATTATAAAAAACTAAATATATCATTGTTTTGTTAGAAAACTTTATTAACTCTGAAGAAGCCAAACGACTGATGTATCAACATATGTCAATGTTTTCATTATTTAATCATTTATTGGATGAATATAATTCTAAATATATGCAAGATATACTTGAGTGTAATCATTATACCCTTACTACCTACGTATCTATGTAACCAGAAAGTCTTTCATTAAAGAAGAAAAGGACGACATAACAGATCAAGTTTATGTTAGACCTGCAAGCCTGACTGCAATAGCTTGTCATAGTTTGCTGTTTCCAATGCATTTTCTACCTCATTGTACATGAACTGTATATTTTCAATTATAGCTCTTAGATCTATTGGTGGCATCTCATCATCGAAATCCAAACGAGCTTCAATCTCAGTAAGTAAATCAATGCACCGACTTCTGAGAGACTTAACCAAAGAAGAGAAACCACCCTGTACAAAAAGGCGGTAGTGTAAGTGGAAGGGATTTCGGAAAACAAACGCAGTTTTGCTAAAAGTATAGAGATATCAATATGGGACCCCACAAAATAAACTTGCCTGAATTCCTGATAAAGCAGATTCAGCAGCAGCAGTAGACTTGGCTGAAATTAGCTTTCCCACATTTTCAGCTTGAGATAGATCTAAGCGACCATTAAGAAAAGCACGAAGAGTGAATTCCCCTGAAAAAATGAACAATAAAAGCAAGTTCAACTCACTGACTGGGTACTGCTTGAGAATATCATAACAATATGGACTTATGAACGGGGAATAAATTATGAAGAAAAAAAGAAATAATTAGAGTAAAATCCACAAGGGTTAGGATCGTAATAGACATTCAATTCTCTGGTTACTATTGTCAGAATTCCAGATTTCCACCGCTAGAAAAGTTAATTATCATGACAAAGCAAATCAAAATGTTTAAGTGAAAAGCCATGAAAATTTAGTAGTTAACATGCAGAACCTGATATTCTAAGATGCCTAGTATCGATAACAAATCATCAATTCGAGATATCATGACAGACGGGAATTTTCTATTCAAACTAAACATTGGTTTTCAGTGTCTGGTGGTGCAACTGAGTGGCAGCCAATATCAAAGAAGAAAAAAGATCACATTTGAGTCTCTTACAATCAAATGGCAAGATTATATTCAAACAAACACTAAGCAGTTACCAGAACCTTTGACATCATAGAGTTCCATCAGTAATTGTAGACTTGTCGTTGAAATTCCTTATATATCATAGCACCGTATTCCATATTCCATGACATTCTCAGAACTAATTCATCTATTAAACTAAGGAGAAATTACAGTTTTATAAACTGATCTATTATCAATTCCCAATTTGTACGACCTCCTACAGTAATGAGGCCCTGGGAACAACAATGCGTCTGAGACTAAATTAAAAAGCATAGAGTGGGAACAGAAAACAAGACAGAATAGTCCATAAATATAAACAGAATAATAAAATAGCCACTCTCTCTTTTTTCTCACTATTAAACCACCCAAGTGCATGTTTCGTTTCCCCCTCATACTAAAATTGTCAAGAAATGTAACAGTAGTATGCTTAGTAATCCGGTGGTGTTGTATAAAGTCGAAATCTGGTGATCATTACTGAACAAAGTACAAACTAATGATTAACCCAAAAAAATAATGATTATTGATGTATAGAAAAGAAGTAGTGAGATTTATAAGAAATTGACCTGGTTCAGCAAGTCTTGCACCAGCCTCTAAACAAGTTCTTAATACGCGTCGCAAACATATTTCGCTCCCATGACATTGTAGCTCAACCACATCTTCTCGAGTGTAAGACCTTGGAGCTAACATGGGCACCACCAATACCTGATAGAAAAGGTTAATGGTATATATCAGTAATCCAGCTTTAATCCGATCAGGACAAAATACTATATCTCGAAAAGGAATCTACATGCCTAAGTTGGAAACAGGAAAAAGAATGCTGATTGTTTGTAAAAAGAAGGGTCGCAATTAGGGACCGTCTTGGTTGGTGGAACGATGAGTGATAAACTCTAGTGTAGAGAAGCGAAATCATTAATCACAACCTGAAAAGATGGAACTGAAAGATAGATATAATATAATATAGCTGCATTGCAAGTATGTCCGGAAAGCAAAACATAAAAAACCAATATCACAAAATGCATTTCTTTGCCTAACTCTTGTGCTATATTCATTATGATACCTTCCCAACTCCATACTTAGAGTACCATTCATCAATTATGTCCAACTCAACTACCCATTTTGCCATGCAGTGGAAATAAAACTCTGAAATAAAATAGTTTATCTTCCTCGTATATCTACTTACATGCCAACATTTTTACAAGTAACATTTTTTTATACAGAAATACTAAATCTTTTTATGGTAGTTGAGCTATTTGAAATGAGTACCATACAACCATGAATGGAAGTCCTAGTAAACTCGGGTTGCTTAGCTACAACTTTTAAGCAAAAAGGCCAACATATTTGAGCGTTAACCTTCCAACATTTGCAGGGACTAAACTTTCAGCCGACCCTAAAAGCTCAATCAAATAATTCCACACAACACAATTCAGTTTTCAATCCCTAATTTACTGTTCAATCATTAATTTTGCAGGAATACCAAATAGCTGAATTGTATTTGTTTTCTGATTCTAAAGGATTCAATGATTCAAATCCATAATTTTCCAAGTCAGTAAAACCAAAAAATAGTAGGAAAAGAAACTGAACTTTTAAGCTAACCAACCAAAATCATTGCAACTTATAAGCACATTAAGCAAAGATGAGACGAAAACGCAAATTAAACAATCCTAACCAATACAATTCAGTAATTCAATCGCTAATTTAGCTACCATACCAAAGGGGCTAGATTGCTTAGCGGGTTTGCTACTAATTATGATGCATCCCCAACTTCAGACCTAGATTACAGTTTCGTTAATTACGGCCAACTTTTTTCTGTAACTTCGTCATGCAGTGGGAATAAATACTGAAAGAGTTCATTTTCCTGCAACATTTGCTTACATACCGATAAAAGTGACATTTTTTTACTAAAATATCACATCTTTTGATGTTAGTTGAGTTATTAGAAACAAGTACCATACAACCATGACTGACAATACTATATTCCGAGTAGTTTGTGCGGAGAACTGTAAGACCTGTGTGTATATCATTACCGCTAATTTAGTTACCATGAATTATCTTTCCCCACATAATTAAATCAATTATCCAACCAATTCTAAAAAGCCAAACCTCATCGACCACACTTAGCAACTCAATCCCTAACATATCTACCAACAACAAATCCTGCCCACCCCAAAACAAACAAACCAAAAAAAATATCCAACAAATTCCTTTAAAAACACCAAACCTCACCGACCACATTTAGCGATTCAATCCCCAACATATCTACCATAACAAATCTTTCCCAACCCAACATAAACAATTTAAATAAAAGTAATCCAACAACAATAAAAAATGTACACCATTTAGCAATCCAATCCCGAATTTATCCATAACAATTTTATTTATTTTTTAAATCTTATTAAAGTGGAATTTATCCATAACAAATCTTGCCTAAACCAATTTTCAAAAAAAATCTTGCCTAAACTAAATTAAAAAAAGTATCCAACAAATAAATAAATAAATAAAAAATGAACCTCATCGACCACATTTAGCAATTCACTCCACATTAAAAAAAAATTATCCAACAAATTCTTAAATAAATAAAAAAACACCGAACCTCATCGACCACATTTAGCAATTCACTCC
Organism: Primula vulgaris; assembly: GCA_963920805.1. Lineage (NCBI taxonomy): Eukaryota > Viridiplantae > Streptophyta > Magnoliopsida > Ericales > Primulaceae > Primula > Primula vulgaris. The sequence continues at coordinate 20,632,209 of OY987216.1, forward strand.
ACACTAATAAAAAATAAATTATCCAACAAACTCTTTAATTAAAAAAAATCCCAAACCTCATCGACCACATTCCCACTCCGGTCCAACACGACCCCGTACTCCACGACGTGGCTGTCGGGCCTCCACCTCTCTCTCCCCCTCTTCCGAAACACCTCCGCCGCAATCTCCACTGCCGACGGCCCTGACATCCGCACTATCCCCACCGCTGCCGCTCCACCCCCGAGTGACGTCACTATCGCCGCTATCGTGGTCGAGAGTTCTCCGGCGGTGGTGCGGACTCGGTCATCGGAGATGTGGGCTAGGGTTTTGAGGGAGGTTGTGGATAGGTGTAGAGAAAGAAGGGGAGGTGGTTTTAGAGGGGGGGTGCGGAGATGAGAGAGAAAGTGACGGCATGACGTAAGTGTGACCATTTTTGACAGTGTTGTTTGAGTGGTTTCTGTTTTTGAGGGTTTTGGAGATTTTAGACTTTTTAGTAGTTTTTTTTTTATAAATAAAGTAATTTCATTATAATAAGGACCAAATTTGGGGAGTCTCTTCGTCTGAGGTGTTAAATAACTCAAATGAGACTCCAAATTACTTAAATGAGAACCTGGTTACCACGTCACATCTTATTTTTATTTATTTTTTCAATTCATTCCACTCAATTTCATTACAAAATAAATAACTCTAATACCACTTTATTACAGCTCATTACACTTCATTTATATACAAAATAAATAAATTTACCCACTCTATTACACTATTAATTAATACATTCCTCTATTTTTTTTTCATTCAAACTAAATACAAAATTAAAATATTTTATAATCATAATATTATATCAAGTTAACACTTTCAATTAATTTATATTTTGCACTTTTTTATTTATTAATTTTGTTATTTCCGAGTAAATAATTAAATTGTCTCCAAAAACCATACACGTCATTATTTTCTTCCGTGATTTCAAATAATACGTCCGTGATTTTGTAAATACACGTACGATTTTTTAAATACACGTATTATTTCAAATACACGTACTATTTTTTAAATTCGTATTTTTGAAATATTATGAGGCATTTTAAATTCGTATTTTTTAAATATTATGAGGCATTTGAAATCACGTACTATTTCAAATAGTACACGTCATTATTTGAATTTAAAAAATCACGCACGTACTATTTGAAATCACCGAAGAAAATAATGACGTGTATGGTTTTTGGAGACAATTTAATTATTTACTCGGGAGTAACAAAATTAATAAATAAAAAGATGCAAAATATAAATTAATTGAAAGTGTTAACTTGATATAATATTATGATTATAAAATATTTTAATTTTGTATTTAGTTTGAATGAAAAAAAAGCAGAGGAATGTATTAATTAATAGTGTGATAGAGTGGGTAAATTTATTTATTTTGTATATAAATGAAGTGTAATGAGCTGTAATGAAGTGGTATTAGAGTTATTTATTTTGTAATGAAATTGAGTGGAATGAATTGAAAAAATAAATAAAAATAAGATGTGACGTGGACCTGGTTTTTAACCAGGTCCTCATTTGAGTAATTTGGAGTCTCATTTGAGTGATTTGACACCTCAAAAGAGACTCCCCAAAAATTTGGTCATGTATTATACATCAAAACAAAATAACAAGAATTCTTGGTAAACTATTCTAAGATGATTCGTTAAACACTTTGTCGGAATATTTATTAATCTTGGGTTCCATCAAAATCTCGCTTTTTTTTATACCGAAAGCGAGTCTCTTAATATCGATAATAAGAGCTTCGGTTTCTTATTGAATTTACTTGGTATTTTTTTTACAATATTGTAGCAGAATTATGTTGTCCGACTCGAAATCAACGTTATTCCAGTTAAGACATGCAATCCTTAATACCCAAACCTTTGTTGTTAACGAGGACGACGTTCTAAACACGTCACTCCCCATATCCACCATATCTCCAAAAAAATTTGCGTACAATCACTCCTCCATCCGACCTAAACCCAAGCCTTTGCTTTTAGTAGTCAATTAGGCTAGTTCGGTCGATTATTATTTACCGTAACATTAACCATGTCCTAGCTACGAAATATATTTGAAAATAATTTCGGATTAATAATTTCTAATTGTACTATTTTCAATACCGTCACAATGTCACCATATATATGTAATTAGTTGGACTTGTTGGAGTTCAATTGCATTGTAAAACATAATTTTATGGGATTTAACGAACTTATAGTACCATTAACCAAACAAGACCTTAGATAGTACATCAATATTTCCTTCCAATAATAAGTCTGGGAACAAATTTGCAAATTCGACGATTCGTAATTTAGTATCAAGAAAAGAGAAAACTAAGTTTGTGACCAAATTAGTTTACTTCTTTCGATCAATGAAGTAACTATGTGGAGGCACGTGGGGCCGTGTCCTCACCTCTCATTTCGAAAAAAAAGTAACGAATTTTTTTTTTTCATGTATTTTGATCAAAGTTTTTAAAAATTAGTAACCGTCACGGAAAAAAGTGTCATATAAGGATATAAAAAAAATTATATTATAAAATATCGGTCCCTCCCACCTTTAACTCTCGGTTCCGTCACTGATTTCAATCATACTTTTTCTTTATTTAGGTAGTTCAATGCCGCCCTCCAGAATATTTAGAAGATAATTAAGGCACATGTTTTATTCACCTGTTTTTTTACCAAGCATGATTGAGTTTTAGTTTCTGTGATAAGCATATTTGCATGCAGTTAAATAATAAATACTAGTACATTTGTCAGTGATGAAAGAAACTGTCTTTCTGCAAACTTCACCATGATGGTCTCTAAGGTAAGACAAACACAAAATTTAAACTTTCCCCAGAAACAAAAATTCTTCTAAGACATATTGATAATATTTACTAGTAATCCTCATGCTTGTTCTTTTTCATTTTAATAAGTTGTTGGGCCAACAGGCCACCCCAGCTCAAGGGAACTCTAACACATTGCTTCAATGTGAAATTTCAGATTTTTGGTTACCACAATTTAGCAATTGTTACACTGCACATGAAAGAAGTAAAAAAGTTGGGCTAAAAAGACAAGATTAGCCTTTTTAACATTTGAGTCAGCATATTAGAGACAGATATTAACTTTGTTTTTCCATTGTAGATTGGAGCTTCTTTTCAAAGTTCAATTCTACAAAAAAGAGAAGTAATAAGTAAAAGAAAAATGATTAACAATGACGAAGGGTATAAGTACTGGGTAACTATAGCGAATTCGATAAAACTTAAAACTTGAATGCATTTTTTCAAGAACCTCATATTCTAGTCTCGGTTCTTAGATTTTAACCTGTGGCGACACTACAATTGGACTTCTCACTTTGTGATTTCCATTAACTTCGATCCAAGTGAGTGAGCCATGTGTAACCGTCTCATCTTTGTGACTACTGTATTTGATATCCATAGTAAAACTCTTCTGATCCGAAAGCCCATTAAAAACCAAGACATTTGGGGTTACCGTAACTTTGGAACCTAGTGGAGCTAACACATTTGCGTAATAAGTTGTGAATTGGCTTCCAACATGTGTGAGAGTCCTTTGAAATGAGGTAACCAATCTTGGGGATGATGTATTAGAGTAGAGGGCAATGAAAGAAGGGTAGTTCAGGTCTGGAGATGGGTTTGAACAAGTATAGTCTTTTGATCGTGTGACCATTAAAACTTGTTCCTTAGTGTAGTTCATATAGCACAACACATTTACATAATCTTGAGGAGTAACATCATAAACCAAACCCGGATCAAGAGCACGGTTTGGGTCAACATGACCTGAACCTATGTCAAGTGGTGTAGAGTAGGTCCAATTTTTCCCTTCTAGAATGACATTTCCGGTGTTGTCAAATGGATTGGCCGTTGTCATCATGGAAGAACGAATCATAGCCGGACTCCAGTTAGGGTGAACAGATTTTAATAAAGCTGCCACACCAGCAATATGTGGACAAGACATAGATGTCCCAGAAAGCAATACATATTCTTTTGTTGTAGAGCCGATTATAGCTGCAGATTGGGACGGTATCATAGCGCCTAGTACTAGTAATCCCGGAGCTAATATATCTGGCTTTAGAATTGCATTGTAAGTTCGAGAAGGACCTCTAGAAGAAAATGATACAACAGATGGTGCAGGCTTAGACACTAAAATGGTCTGCTTGAACTTCATGGAGGCCGAAGATTTCATGATTTTTGCATAGTTAAGTAATACCGACCTATATTTTGAGCTGACCACAATGCCAGGTCGTAAAAAATGACCAAAAGAATATAAATATACATCGTCAGAAATATATATCGCACCTGCAATATTGGTTAGCGAGGAATTGATGTAAGAGATTTGTTTCAAGATATTACTTGATTTTTCACATATTATTATACCATAAGGGGCTTGGGCTAGCAAACTGGTAGAGATACACGGAGATAATGTTTCGTTGTAAATTAGAGGGATGTTTTCCACCAAATCGTTTGCACCATACCTGGACCATCCAGTGATAGCCAACCCATTTCCCAATGTCAAAGTTCCAGCAAACCGTCGATCAACACTGCCAGCAGCAACTGTCATAGTCCACGGCATTGAGTCAAACAATGAACCTAAACCTGGCCCTGTATTTCCACCTGCATGAGATACGAAGATTCCCCTTTCCATTGCACCAAAAAAAGCAATTGCATACACATTCTCATAGAAAGGAAGATCTTCATCGTAGCCTTGAGAAAAAGATATAATGTCGACTCCATCAGCTATTGCCTGGTCTATACTAGCGAGAATATCAGATGACGCGGCCACATTACTCCAATATGCCTTATAAACAGCCAATCTTGCGTGTGGTGCCATCCCACTAGCTGTGCCATGCGCGTAGCCAGAAGCTGATACGTCATTCACAAAATTTCCAACAGCTATAGAAGCACAATGTGTACCATGGCCACCATCATCTCGAGGGGAGTTCATGGTTATATTAACGTATGGTCTGTTTGCGATTAACCCTTTGTTGAAGAATCTAGCACCTATTAGCTTTTTGTTACATAAGGATGCATTGAAGTCTTGTCCTTCCTCGCAAATTCCCTTCCACTTTGACGGAATCGAGGTCATGCCTGTTAAGGATTAGATAATTAGCCTAATAGATGATAGCGTTTTTTTTTTTTTTAATAATTATTCAGTTATAATACTTAATTACCATCATCCTCGAAACTTGGGCTCTCCGGCCATACTCCAGAATCAATGACCCCAACAATAACATCCTTTCCGTAATTAGAAGCGGGCCATATTCCCGTGGAAGGATTGAGTGAAAGGTACTTAGGAGTGTGAGTTGTACGAAGTTTTACTTCTCTATCTATATAAGAGGAGACAAATCCAGGTGATTTTTTCAGACTTTCTAGCTCATTTGACGATAGAAGAGCGGCGAAACCATGCATTACATTATCATAAGAATAAATGAAAGTGGAGACCGAGTGTGGTTCCTTTGGTGATGGCCCGAAACCTTGCAGGTTTACGGAATCAATGGCGGAAGTGTACCAATGATGGTGGCTAGTGAATGCTTTTGGCATGGACGACTTGTCCATGTGGATGATGTAACTTGACCTCTTCACCGCCATTGAAAATCCTATCCCGTGCGTTAGAAGGAACCATACCAAGAGCGAGTAGGGAAAATTAAACACAATAAAGAATCTCATTTTCCTCCACTAAAAAAGGAAATAATATAGTTTATGGGGCAAATTATGAGGAGGAGATACTTTGGTTGTGATATTCCAAGTTGCTTTTATAGGACATAAATTACAAGTGGACGCACTAAAACAATTGTGTAAGGATGAACTTCGGACATAAATTACTAAAAGAATTGTAATGAATGGTTACTTAAACGTGTTCTGAATTGATAAAAAAAAATTAGAGCATCAGTCTTTATATAGAGATCATGAGTTGTGACACATTATAATCTAAAATTGTCAAATTGATGCCCGATCAACTTTCTTATCAATAATTTTATAATATACCATTTCAGCACTGTTCTGTGTTAGGATTTGTCCATTTTGTAAGTACTTTTCCTAATACAAACTAGCTTCAAGGCTAAACGTCACTTTAGAATATTTAAAAAGATTTGTTTATCATAACATAATTGAGGTTTTATTTTTCTTGATGTGCATATACGTAGCATACATACATTGCTTATGTTAATTATATCTTCAAATTAATGCATTACCAACATCTGAAACATGATCTTTTAAACGTATATATGATCACCCATTGATAAGTCTTTAAATGAATGGACATGAAGACAAGTTTGATCTCCGGCCTCGATTTAATGGGTATGTTGGAAAACATGTTTTAAACATGGATGTTCCGAGTGATCAAGGGACCATGTTTGAGTCAATATTCGATACGACAACTCAGAATTTCTGAAGCCGTACTCAAAGTATTTGAGTAGCTCGTGCGACGAGCTTCGCAACGGTATATCGCATGACCTATTCGGAGAATGGCTGTGAATGATAATTGGCCTCGAAGGTTGGTACTCGAAAGTGGAATAAAAACCAATGCTGGAAAATGGAAAAATATATAAGATTTAAACCATGAGGGTTATACCACATTGTGAAGTCATGAGTGATTTTTACAATATAAATATAAGTCAATCTCATGTAGTTGTTAAACTATCATGTCCACACACCCATGAGTGTGTTAGTGTGTACCACACACGCGTGCTCGCTCGGGTCTCGGGACGCGGGCCCTGGGGCATTCTGATTTGTCTCGGGTCTTGGGTCTTGTACTAAACTGAAAAGGGGACTTTTGTATATTTACAAGAGCAGTCCCTAAAGTTCCAGTAAGGTTGAAACTCCTGCAGTAATGGAGGCGGATTCTGGGGATATAACTTCCAGAATTAAATGACTACATTAAAGGCTGCGGTTTCAGAATCCTCTATAAGAGGCAGCCTCCCCCTCTCATTCAAAACACGAATTCACTCTCTCTAAACATAGATTTTTTATTCTAAAAACAGCATACATATTTTTCCTCATACCATATTAGAAACAGAGAGAACCACCCACCAACGGCTCGACCTTGACTCGTCGCCAGTTTTCGGAGAGTCATCCGAGATGTTGTACTTTGGGATCGAAGCGCCAACACAACCAGAAACCTTAAGATGGTTGGGCGAATATCGGTTAAGGGCAGACTGTCTAACAGTCGTCTCGTCTTTTATTTTTCTGTCTTTTCAATTCAGTACTTTAATACCGCAATTTAAATTCTGCAATTTACATTTCTGTAGTTTTTATTTCAGTATTTTAAATTCCTGTACTTAGCTGTAACTTTTCAATTCTGTTTTTACCTTTCTGTAATTTCGTTAAAGTACTCTTTTATTCTGTAATTTCAATTCTGTAATTTAATTATGTAATTAGAATAGTTTCAATCCAGTCCTGTAATTTCAATTTCAATCAGAACAGTCCGGCTGTTAAGTCTATACTTTCCAGTCCGGCAGTTTCTATTTATTGTAATTCAGTACATCAGATTATTAATTAATAATAATCTGAATAACTTTTGCTTCAATTTCAATTCAGTACCTACATGTTGTAATATGTAATTTCAATTCCACTTCGAAATTAATAAAGATTGCACTGATTTTTTGATCATTTCTGTTTAGTCCTTTATTATTGTATAATTGTTATTTAGTACACGCAAACCAACAATCTTAACCGATGTTCTGTTGTTTCTTTCGTGTATTAATTAATACAATTGTTTATTTTATAAGCAATAATGTTTTTTTGTTTTCAATTCTAAATCATATTAGAATTTGATTTACAAAGAAAAATTCCAAACAGTTTTTTGTTTTGTTTTTAGAATCTTGTTGATACCAACCGTATTGGTGTTCAATAAGAATCGTTTTAATCCTTTTTTATATCAACCGTATTGGTATTCAAAAGGGAAACCGTTTAATTTTATTGTTTAAATAAAAATTCTTTTACAAACCCAAATTTCAGTTTTGGTGTTTTGTTTATAAGAATTTATTGTACACGTATCTCATACGTTTATTGTGTTGTCATTTCAGATGACAAACACGTCGCCTATTGAGTTGCCTATCGGGAGTGAGCATGACCCAGTGGTTGGTGGAACTGTCCATAACACTGGGGGCGATGCGAATGTGGGGGCTAACGCCGATGACGTAGTTGCAGCGGCTGAGGCCGCCGCGGCTGCGGCAATGGCGAATGCTACGGCCAAAGCTGAGGCTGCGGCCGAAGCAGCGGCTACGGCCAAGGCTACGGCTAGAGCCAAGGCTGCGGCCAAAAGCAAGGCACCGATGTATTAGGTTGTGCCTACTTTGTCGACTTCTCATCTAGAGAAACCGGAAAAATTCAGGGGAGACAACTTCAAACGTTGGCAGCAAAATATGCTGTTTTATCTCACCACCCTGAATCTGACCAGGTTTCTTAAGGAGACTGCTCCCGTCCTAAGCGAGGATGATCTGGACGAGCAGTCGTTCTCTGCGGTTGAGGCATAGAGACATGCCGACTACCTATGCAAGAACTATATCCTGTGTGCTCTAGATGACACGTTGTTCAGTGTTTTTGAGTCCAAAGCTACTGCAAATGAGTTGTGGGAAACTCTCGAAAACAAATACAAAGTGAATAACGCTGGCACAAAAAGATTTGTTGTCACGGACTTTCATGAGTACCGTATGACTGACAGTAGTGGTGTCATGGAGCAAGTTGAGGAGCTCCAACTCATTTACCATCGCCTTGAGGCTAAGGGGCTAGTGATTAATGAGCCTTTCCAGGTGGCACTCATGATTGAGAAATTGCCACCGTCTTGGAAAGACTTTCAAAACTAACTGAAGCACAAGCGGAAGGAAATGAAGCTGGAGGGGCTCATTGAGAAGCTCAATATCGAGGTGAGCAACCGTCGCTCCGTAAGGAGAGTCGGTGGTGCTAACATCTCGATGGCAAAGGTCAATGTGGTCGAAAGCTCCAACGTCAAGCAGAAACGTTTTGACAACGGAGGCAGTGCTGTTGTCGTAAAGAAATTTGCGGGAACCTGCTTTGTGTGTAACAGGACCGGCCATCGTGCTGCGGACTGTTATGACAATAAAAGCACTGTTAAGGCCAAGCCCCCCCCCCCCCCCCCCAAAGAACTTCAAAGGCAAGGGGAAGAGGAAAGCTCCAGCTCAGGCACATCTGGCTGAGAGAGGACGAGATGATGACCACTTCACTGATGTGGTCTCTGAGGTGAATCTCGTGGGGAGCAACCCCAAAGAGTGGTGGCTGGATACCGGTGCCACAAGCCACATCTGCTCTAACTGGTGGATGTTTAAGACCTACGAGGCGGTAGAGGGAGAAAGCTACTTCATGGGGAATTCTGCTACTTCCAAGGTGGAAGGAAAATGAACGGTAGTGATGAACATGACCTCGGGAAAAGAGCTGAGGTTGACAGAGGTGCTACATGTTCCGGATATCCGTAATAATCTGGTATCCGGATCTGTGATGGTGAAGAACGGGTTCAAGCTGGTTTTTGAATCTGATAAAATTGTAATCACCAAAAATGGTGTCTATGTAGGCCGTGCTATATGAACAACGGCATGTTTAAGTTAAATGTAGGGACACCTGCTCCCAATAAATGTGCTAAAGCTGAGGCTAGCACTAGCAATGTAATGACAGTTGTCCAAGAGGCCAATAATAAGAATTCTACTTTTGCTTATTTATTTGAGTCATTTCATTTGTGGCATGGTAGATTAGGTCACGTGAATTATAATTCGTTAAAGAAATTAATATCACTAAAACTAATACCAAATTTTGTCTTTAATAAGCAACACAAATGTGAGATTTGTGTAGAGGCAAAATTAACAAAATCATCGTTTCAACATGTTGAACGAGAAAGTGACCTCTCGGTCTAATACACACGGATATATGTGACTTAAAGTTTATACAAACACGAGGAGGAAAAAAGTACTTTATCACATTTATAGATGATTGTACTAAATACTGCTATGTTTACTTAATGAGAAGTAAAGACAAAGCAGTAGAGAAATTCGCTCTATATAAGACCGAAGTTGAAAATCAACTCAATAGAAAAATTAAAACATTGAGAAGTGATAGAGGCGGTGAATATGAATCACCGTTTGAGCAAATATGCGCTGAAAGTGGCATTATACATCAAACCACAGCTCCATACACTCCCGAGCAAAATGGGGTTGCTGAGCGTAAAAATAGAACGCTAAAGGAAATGATGAATGCTATGCTAATCAGTTCTGGGTTACCCCAGAACATGTGGGGGGAAGCAATACTTTCCGCAAACTATGTTTTAAACAAGTTACCACATAAGAAGCGAGATAAGACTCCATATGAATTATGGAAAGGTCATCAACCCAGTTATAAGAACCTGCGGGTTTGGGGTTGTCTCGCAAAAGTCCTAGTTCCCACTCCTAAGAGGATGAGAATTGGTCATAAAACGGTGGACTGTGTGTTCATCAGATATGCACATAATAGTAGTGCATATTGGTTTCTCGTACACAAGTCGGACAATCCCGATGTGCACATAGATACGTATATGGAAAGCCGAGAGGCCTCTTTCTTTGAAGATATCTTTCCCCGTAAATTACCTACATCTGTACCAACTCAAGAGTTGAACAGTGAAGGAAATGTGGGGGCAAGTGAACCGACAGAGGAAGAGACTCGGCGTAGCAAAAGGGCAAGGAATGAAACTTTCTTTGGACCTGATTTCTTAACCTTCATGGTTGAAGGCGAACCGGTGACATATAAACAAGCTATGTCAACACCGGATTCCCAATATTGGGAAGAAGCTATCCAAAATGAGATTGAATCAATCATGCAAAACCACACTTGGGAACTAGTAGATCTTCCACCAGGATGTAAGCCCCTAGGTCACAAGTGGATCTTCAAGAGAAAGTTAAGGGTTGATGGCACGATTGAGAAATACAAGGCGAGACTTGTAGTAAAAGGTTTCAGGCAAACTGAAGGTGTCGATTATTTTGACACGTATGCTACTGTCTTTAGGAAAACGTCTATCCGAATCGTCATTGCTCTCGCAACTTTGTTTGATATGGAAATACATCAAATGGATGTAAAGACGGTGTTTCTAAATGGAGAACTGGAAAAAGAAATTTACATGGAACAACCGGAAGGGTTTGTAGTTCCTGGTAAAGAGCATCAAGTGTACAAACTTGTAACGTCTCTATATGGACTCAAACAAGCACCAAAGCAATGGCACGAGAAGTTTGATAGAATTATGCTATCAAACGGTTTTCGCATTAATGAGTGCGATAAATTATATACGTACCATACATACATTGCTTATGTTAATTATATCTTCAAATTAATGCATTACCAACATCTGAAACATGATCTTTTAAACGTATATATGATCACCCATTGATAAGTCTTTAAATGAATGGACGTGAAGACAAGTTTGATCTCCGGCCTTGATTTAATGGGTATAATTAGTCGTTAAAATTATACGGTGTGTCTAACTTTATGTCTAAAGTAGTGTCCCTAAATCAAGTCCCTATACAATCATGTTCTCACTTATGTAAGTATTGATAGAAAACTAGTATAGTTATCGTAACATCTCATACCCAATTTGGTAGTCACACACCCGAATAACACGTATATCGACACGTGCTAGATAAAGACTAATTTAACAACATATAAATATAATAGACTAATGAATATACTAAAAATATATACATTTATTAATAATAATCTTAACTACGGTACTTACCAAGAAATTATACATCATATAAGTTAAACCAAAATTACATCGTAGTGAAAAATTAACTTAAACTTTTACGAGTTCTGTCTGGTCCCGACTGACTCGATATCAACTGTAATAGTGCTTGCTAATCTGAAAATATTTAAAATGACAGGGGTGAGCTAAACGAGCTCAATAAGAGATAAAATCTTACAATATATAATAAGGGACTAAAATAAGAATTTTCTTTTATTTCAAAACAAACGTTTAAATTTAATAAAATTACCGGTTGCATAACTTATAAAACACTTGAAGTAACTCAAATGAAATATAAATAATTTCTTTCTTATTTGTTCGCAAGTATGAAATTATTATGTTACGGTACCAACCTCGACTGACTTACTCAATCTCTTTATCGTCGATCTTTTTCTCAGTTGTATAAACCATACGTGCACTACGTAATTAAGGTCATCACAACATGACGACTGAGTCTATTCTTTACAACATTCCGGTTAACGAAACTATGTACAATCGTTAAGTTAACCGTTGACAACTAAACTCATTCGTTTAGTTGTCAACGTCACCCCACTTTTCCTTATTAGTGGATTCTTCGTACTCATTTATCTCATGATACCAATACAATTCATAAGCATAGCATCAATATAAAACAATTTTTCTTTCTTTCTTTCCTTTTTTCTCCTTTCAACTTTTTTTATCTCAATCTTTTCTTTATTTTTTAATATAAAATATACTTATATTTTGAGAAATAATCACTGAAAATGTAATGGGATACTGATAAAGCCATAACTTTTGTCGGTATCGTTAGGCTTTTCAACATGAATATAATATAAGAAATAGGATGAATAATGAACACTTCTTTATTCTTATTATGCTCGGTGGTAAAACTTCTCGGAATACAATTTTTCTATTCGTACTTATGCTCGGTTTCACAACTTTCTCTTATGATCTTAATCTTTCTTCGATCTCTGTGCTCGTTTCTTGATCTGTTCGGTTTGTTTCTTGATGTGATATGCTTTGAGGAGTTTCTCTCTTTTCTCTACTTCTCTCTATATTTTTTGGATAGATTTTCTGGTCCGTTTCTTGGAGGGGTAGTTGGCTATTTATAGGCAACTATGCCTTTTAGGATGTTGACAAATGTCAACATATCAAGGGATTTTTCAGATATGGGTCCCAAGTTAAGTGGACTTGGGCTTTTAGTAGTATCCACCTTTATTCTCTATGAAAGGCATGTGACGACCCATTTAAGCATTGGATACCCATCTATGAAGTATGGGTTGATTGTTACCCGAATAGAATATCCGGGTCTAATTTTTATGTTCTATCAAGTGCTCCCTGACTTCCTCGGTGTGGTCTCCACGTCGAGGGAGTCATGATCGGTATGTCGAGGATATTACTTTGGCCTTGCTGTTCCCAAGGTTACATCGAGAAATGCGATAGATTTATGACTATTTCCTGGGGCCCATTTGAGGTCACTAAGAAGTCCTATCTTGGCATCTTTCTTCGAGGAAAACCCTTTTATCTTCGAAACATTTATCTACTATAAAGGTGCCCCATCCCCCATTATCCAATTTATTATTACTTCGACTGTGACACAATGGCTTCTCCCAACGGTTCGACAGGAGACAACTCTTCAGATTACGTTGCTTACTTGGAGAATGAGGTCAAGAAGGTTTGCGTCCTGAAAAAGAAATTGGCGGACGTGACAAAAAAGTTGTCTGATATGGACGCGGCTCATCACTTGACGATGGCCGACCTGGATTGGGCCTTTGAGCGTATAAAGAGGTTCGAGGCTTCCCTGGCTAAGGAAAAGGCAGCAAAAAGGGCCTATAAGCTTGCTTTTAAGGAGCTGCATGATCGGCCAAGCCGGGGTCGGATGATGATGAAGCAGGCTCTTCCTCGGAATAATTAGCTTTTGCGATTTCTTTTGTATTAGATATCATTTCCCAGTTGTAATCACGTGATTGAAAATATTAATAAAATATTTCCTATTTTCATTCCTGTCTATTTATTTCTTTAATACCTCATTGGTTGGCTCAATTGGACTTTGTTGGCCCGTGTGCGGCTAAACCTTAGAGGGGGGGGGGGGGTGAATAAGGTTTATGGCGATTTTCGCCTAATTAAAAATTTTAAGCAACTAACACCCAACTTACACAATTCTTAACTTAAGCGTTTAATAAAAGTTAATGAAATGTTAGAAATCCTAAACGCAAGCAAGAATATAAGCAATAATTAAGTTGCGGAAAGTAAATAGTAAGGGAAAGAAAATGACACCGATATTTATAGAGGATCCGCAAACGGCCTACGTCCTCTCCTCGGTACTTCCGAGTATTTCACTAAAAATTGTTTTCCCGGATATTACAATCCTAACGAGCTAATCGACCGATTAAGCTCCCCCTCACTTTATGAGTGTCCCGAAATGAAAGACCTAGAGCTTTTAAGCTTCACTTGCTTACAAAGCCTCTACCCGATCACTCGCTCACAAAAATGAGTTTATAAAATACTCGTTACAATTTTGTTACAAAAATGTAACTACACTCACTATTCTATTTGCTTCTAAGTAAGCTAATTTGTGAGTCTTTGTTGTTGTTGAGCTTGAATCGCTTTCTTCTTAATTTCCTCTTTTTCGAATATTTTCACCAAAATGGTGATAATTTGGGTTTTGATTAAGAGAGGTTTTAGGATGATGGATTGGTGTATTGATTGGTAGTTTGGAAGAGAGATTGAGCTTGTATATATAGACCAAGGTCTGTTTTTCTGGGTTCTGACCGTTAGAAGTGGTTGAGGCTATTTTTCAGAGGTTTTAAACTATTTTCCAGAAAAAGCTGAAAAGCTGTTTTCGAAATCTGTAGAAAACGATCGGTCGTTCTCTACAGTCGATCGATCGTTTTTCAGAAAACGATCGGTCGTTTCTGATAAACGATCGGTCGTTTTTTCGATATGCTCACTGGAAGAATTTGGACCAAAAACGATCGGTAGTTTTTGTCCAGTCGATCGGTCGTCTGTTCTTCTGGCAGTTTTTCGGTCTTCTTCGAAAGCCCATAACTCCTTCGTTTTAGCTCCGATTCTGGTTCCGCTTGAACCTGTGGCTTTGTTTTTCCGAGCTCTATCTTTCTGGCGTTCTGCAATTTACAAATTCTCTTTTTGGAAAAAACAAGCATTATATCATCGAAATAGAGAAATCGTAAAATCATTAAAAACTAATCAAAGTTATAATCAAAATCAATTATTGAGCCCCATGGTTCAACAGACTTGAATTGTAGTTAATTGGACATTAAATGTCTTTGAGAGGCTCGAAGGTTTGTCTCTCTTCGAGACGACTTCTGATCTTCCGCGTTACTTTGTCCTATAAAAGGAGACTGTACATGTCTTTTTGTATAATTCTCCTAACTAATCAAATGGATTCTCCTCGTGAAAATAGTGGCGACAATCTTCCTGAATATGTTTCCCATCTAGAGGAGGAGGTTAGGAAAGCTCGTATCCTTGAAAGGAGGGTTGCCTCTTTAACCATGGAGGCTCGCCGAGCTGCTGAGATGGACGAGCGCTTGGAGGCCATGGAGAGTGAATATCAGAGGTCTCTGATAGACAATATTTGGGCTCGTGCTCGGTTCAAAGAGCTTGAGGCCTCTAGAGATAGGCATATTGCTTCCAAGAGGGCTTACAAACTGGTCATTCAGGGAGTGTATGCTCGGTCTAAGAGGAAGCCGAATGACGAAGAAGGCCCTTCGACGAAATGATTTTTTTATTTTTTATTTTTATTGTATTTCCTTTATTTTCTGTAATGAAGTATCCATCAATCAATAAAGACTTCTTTTTCTTGTTTATATCTGAATTGTTCTCCCAATGCAACTAATTTTGACTGCGCATGCTTGTGGCTTTATTAATGATTTTTCTTGGGCCTTGTGCTTGACCTTATCCACTGAATCTTCTGAATCTTTGTATCTGGGAACTAATGAGATTTATTGAGCCCTGTGCACAAATCTTATCCTCTAAATCTTGACACTGTCGCACTTCCCTATTTGAATGCTGGCATAACTGACACGTGTAGAAGCTTTTTAGAGATTTACCCTCTTTAAATACTGGCCTGAACCCAAGTGTTTCTTCTCAACAGACGCACCTTTTCAATTTCCCATGTTATCCAGCGTCTTTTGATGAACGGTTGCAATTCCCCACATTAATCCGTCCTTAATTTCTCTATAAATACCTGCTTAGGATATGGATTTCTTCACAATCTCCCCCTTATCTCTCTTCATTATATACAGAATTTTATCTTATAACTTCCTAAAAATGGAAGGTTCTTCAACCAAATCTGCACTGGTCTTGCAAGTGGAGGCTTTTGAAGCCTCGTACGGCCATGCACTAAAGCTGTTGAAGGATGCTGAAGAGGAGTTAAAGGTGATGCGTTATCACCATACCGAGATGGTTCGGGAATTGACTTGGCTAAGGTCCGAGCTGGATTATTGCCGACGTGCTCGTTAGGCTCTAGTCGAAGAGAACGAGGTGCTGAGGAGGAACCCGACACTTAGAGATAGGGATATCTCTGCCGGGCCCTCTCATCGATACCGATCGACTTCCCCCTAGCCTCACCTCACCTCTTTTCTTTTCTTTTTATTTTTCTTCATCTTCTATCCCATCACTCTTTTCTTTTATACTTTGTTCTCTCTACTTTTTTCCTTTTTCTCTTTCTTCATCTTCTTTCTCACCACTACGATGTAACAATCAACCCTGTGATCCTAAGGGTTTTTTGTTACTTCTAGGGTTTTTGTCATTTTTCATTTTCCTCTTCTTGCTTTTCACTTCTTCTTTATGTTCCTCTTCATCTTTTTCTTCCTCTTCATCTTTTTCTTCCTCTTCCTCGTCGCCTCCTGTTCGCTCCTCTTATTAGCTGGATTTGCTGATATAGTCGATCTTTTTTGGCTATGCTGTCTCCTGACATGATAGATTTTTTCTTTTTTGTTTTTGTTGCCCTCTTATGTAACAGACCTCAATGTAGTAGACTTTCTTTTGATGTAATCCTCGGATGTAATAGATTTCAGTGTAGTAGATTTTCTTTTGATGTAATTCTCGGATGTAATAGATTTCAGTGATGTACCCCATCTTTATTAATGAGAAGTATCTTTGCCCCTTTATATTGCACTTCTTTTTATGTTGCACTTGTGGTTTGTCGTTTCTTCTGAAATCTAGATCTTTGAATATCTTCTTTATTTCCTGCCGTACTGTGATATCAGATGACTGTAGACCTATTCCCAGCATTGCCCATCATAAGTGCCTGCTCCCAAGCATTGTTGGATAATATGCATGTTCCCAAGTACGTCAGGAAATATGCATGCTCCCAAGTATGTCAGGAAATATGCACGCTCCCCATCAATGTCATACTATCTTTGCTCTATAAGTACTTCTCTTCTTTTCTTTAGTAGATCTCACCTTTCATTTTTCTTTTATTGTTTTCTCCTCCCTCTTCCCCTATTTTCTCCTGTACTATAATAACTTCCCAGAATGTCTGCACCTGTGGTGAGATATCATGCTCAGATGAAGGGTTTGGATACTGAGGTATCTCGGGTCCGTCGTCGAATGGCGAGGCTTGAGAAGGAGTATGGCATTTTGGCCTTGAGTTTGTTCGGCTCTTATCCCGAAGAGACAGTGAAGTGGACCGAGATTTCGGCCTTGAGTCGTCAACTCGATCACTTGTTGTTGCAGAGAAATCATCTGGCCAACTCCTGGTATGATGCCGAGGAGATTTGGGACCATGCTCAAGATGAGTTCGATAACTCCCCTCAAGGCCTAGCTAGCATGATGGTTATGAATGATCGGCTCGAGGAGCGTATCATGGAACTTACTCGGGAGAACTCCGACCTCTCCACGGAGAATGAAAATTTGGTTGGCATGAATGATTCCTACCAAGCTCGGTTGAATTGCTCTGCTCGTTTTGCTTTCTCTCGGTCTGGCAGTTCGGTTTTTCCACCCATTGATCCTTAGTTAGATTGGGCTGGTTTTCTGATGTATTTCCCCTTTTGCAATTTGTGTTTTCTTTTCTGTATTTGAATCAGTTGTATCTTTTCATATCTCGTTCCTTTATCTTGTGAACCGTTGCAATGCTTCGTACTTTGTGCCATTTGATTCTTTATAAATGCTCCCTATTGCCTGTATTTCATTACCAATTCTTCCTTTCTCTCTCTTGTTTTATAATTTCTGTTTCTTCTAACTTGCTTTATCTGAGATGGCTCCCATCACTAGATCTGCCTCCAAAAAGAAAGCCCTTCTGGAGGAGGAGCCTACCTTCTTGCTGTCCCGTCCCCCTGGTTTCGAGGAAGAGGATTTAACTCCTCTTCAGTTAAAAGAGATTGAGATGTCATGGCTGAAGCATGATTTTAAGTGTGCTCAGACCGAAATGAGGCGATTTAAACAGTATTGGAAGGAGGAGAGCGCTGCTCGTTTTGAAGCCGAGCAGAAGTGCAAGTCTCAATCTCATGCTCTTAAACAAGTGGAGATTGACATTTCTCATTTGATTAGGGAAAAAGAGCGTTTGGAGGAGCTCTTGGCGAAAAGGGATGCCGATGTGGGGGGTAGTTCGAAGAAGTAGGATGGGTTGCGTTTCTTGTAAACTTTTCTTTTCATGTTGTATTGTTTGTTTGTATCCCCCTCTGTGGATGAATAAAACTTCTGTTTTGCGACTTGATCCTGTCTATTTTTTTTTTATGTTCGCTTTGCCTTTATGTTGATACCATTCGATGTCCGAGCAAGGTGCACCATGGTTATCCCCCCGGAGAGCGTTGTTAGACTGGACGCTTAAATGCCGTCGAGCTAGGAACGGTCTCCGTCAACCGGGTTCGGTGTGCCATTTGTTCGGATAAGAAATGGTTGGGCATCGAGGAACTTAGTCGGGGGACATCCTCGGTGTGGTAATAGTGGTAGCGTATGCTGGAAGCTTTTCATGGTAGGGTCCACTGGTCGTTTATTTAGGTGTAATGATGTGAACTGCTTTGGTTAGTGGGATACACTATCTGACGTGGCAAGATCTGGAGCGTTTATGTGTCTAAAATAGCAGTGGTTGTAGAGTTTTCTATGGTTGGAAAAAGGGTGCACCTCTGTCACACGAAAGGACGGTTATTATTTTATTCTTTCTGTACCTCCACTCCTTTTAACTGTGCTAAGTAATCCCTTTTGTTTTTATCTCACAATTTGCTGAAAAAATCTCTCTTATTTTCTCTCTCAAGGGTTCATTCTTCCCGCCAAAAATTTCTCCCCTCTCCATCTAGGGTTTCGTTTGATTACTGGTATATTTGCTGCTGCTTCCTACTGTTTGCTCTTAAATATGATTGTAAGTGTTTTCGTACTTTGTGGGATATTCTGTACATGGTTGTGCTTAGGGTCTGTATTCGATTTGTTGTTATTATCATGTATGTGGGTTTGAGATATGGTTTTGTTTGCCTATGTATGTCTATCTAGGTTGTTGAGTAGTGGTTTTTCTTCCTGTATAGGATATTTGTTGGTTTGGTGGAAAAATTTAGGGTTTCTATTAATTGGGGGGTGGGCTTGTCATGTTATGTGTTTTTGGGTAGTATATTGATGGATTTGTGATGATGTTTGGATAGGAAATTCTGACCCAATGTCTGGCCCAAGTTGGCCCATTCGTGGAAGAGAATATTAAAAGACTCGCTGGAATACCGGACAACATACATGTTCGGCTGCCTGTCTCCGATGAGGAGGTGATGGGATTTGTTGCTGCCGGCGAGGTAGCCGTACGTTCCTCGGCATTTTTTACTGGGGGTCTTAGACTTCCGTTCACTGCGTGGACAGCTTCGTTCTTCGAGGCCGTCCAGATCGCTCTGGGTCAACTAGCCTTGAATGGTTACCGTACCCTGAACGGTATTCAAAGGTTGTCGGAGTTGGCCGGGATACCTATCGAGCTGAAGGATGTCTTCGGGGTCTACAGTTTGAGTTTCGAACGCCGCAGTTCTTATTTGAAGACATTGCGCTCATTCTCCCCGCTGGTCATTGGTCTGCCGGATACGAACAAGGAGCACAATCTTGGTATTGTGATTTCTTTCGGAGAATGGGGTTGTGCGGGACACCAGATTCCTGGACCTGCTACCGCGGCTCCCGATATTCCAGACCTCGGCGCTCCCAATGTTGAGGCTCTAGTGGCTCTTTGGAATTGGTGGGGGCCTGGACCGACGAAGGATCCGGCGAGCCGTACTGCTCCCATGCTGCTAGGTTACCCTGCGGAGCCAGTGACAAATGGGAATCCTGCGCCCGAGATCCCCAAGGAGCCCGAGGATGAATTCATAAAAGTTGTCAGGGCTCGAAGCGCTGCTCGGGTAGGGAAAAAGCCCGTTCCTTCTAAACGCCGAGCATCTGACCCCGTTTCCGGGACAACGAAGAGGGCTAGGGGGACAGAGACATTGGTCACCGAGGAGGTTGTTGATGTTGGCATGGGTGTGGGGGTGGGTGCTTCTTCCCAAGGTGATGCCACCGAGGATGCTTCTACCCATGCCGATGTACGTGTTTTTAATTGTCATCCTGTTTTAGCTATTGACTTCTTCATCACTTTAATTCTCGTTTGTGTTGTCTTTTGATTCTCTTGTTCGTCGCTTTAATTGTCATCCTGTTTCAGCTACTGACTTCTTCTTTGGTTACCCTTGCTCTTGCCCGGTCTATGGGTATTATTGTGTTTCAGGGGTCGTTCGACAACATATTCGGACATATCAACCTCCTGGTGAAAATGGGTGAGGATACGATGACCCTGCCTGTCATCTCGCCTGTCCATACCAAGGACCCGATAGACCTGCCTGTGTGCTCGCCTATCCGTACTGAGGAGGTGATCGAGCAGAGGGCCCCTGAGACCGGTCCTTCAGAGGAGGTGAGGGAAGAAGTGGAGGTGGAAGTCGGCAAAGAGACTGCCGTGGAGGTTATGGTGGGTGGTGAGGATGAGGTTCTCGAGGAACCTGAGAAGGTGTTGGTAGACGGGGTTGCGATGACCCGTTACATTGATAGGTGTGGCGGTGAACTGTTGGAGCAACCCCGAGTCTTGAGGATGGGGTATACTGCTCTTAAGCCCCTCGTCGTCAAGGATGCAGAGAAAATAGCTGTTCGGCCTGTAATGACGGTTATAGAGCAGGCGAGCACTGATGCGCTTCGGGTATGTTGCACACATATTTTGTTATATAGGTCGTGGTGCTCTTATTTTGGCTGGTATCTGATGTTTCTAAATACAGGTTTTCGTGGATATCGTGGTGTTGAGGGATCAGCTGTCAGCACTAGAGGCTGAGAAAGAGAAGCTGATTTCCGAGAATAAGGCTATGATTGCCGAGAATAAGGCTATGGCCGAGGATAAAGCTCAGCAAGTGAAGTTGGTCTCCGAGCTGGAGGTGGAGAAAGAGAAACTGATGGCCGAAAGCAAAACAACGGCCGAGGAGAAATCCCAGATGGCTAAGTTGGCCTCTGATTATGAGAAATTGGTGGGAGACAACTTACGCCTGACCGAGGAGGTCGAGAGGTTGGGGGCCGAGAAAGAGCATTTGGTCGAAAAATATGACCTACTGGAGGCCGACAACTTGCTCATGGCGTAGGATGTGGAGGCCGGAACATCCGAGGTTGCGGCCCTGAAAGTGGAGGAAGCGGAGGAAAGGGCAAAGTTTGCAATGATTGCAAACTTCTCCGTCTTTTGCGCTCATGTTCGGGCTCTTAACTTTGTGAAGGTCCCGTTTTCGGACCGAGCGTGGTCGGAGTTGGTTTATCCCTGTCCGCAAGGTGCACCTCCTAAACCTCAGGATTGGGCCAACCTTCGAGACGAGGAACTTCCCCGGCTACCGGGGCATACTACTTCGACGGCGCTCCGTCCCCATTCCGGGTTGGCTCCAACGACTCCTCGGTCTACTGCTGCTGTGACTCCCCCACCCGCATCCCCTCAGGTGGAGCCTTGACCATTTACTTGCAGTATTTTCTCTGTATCTTTAGCATAGAGTCTTTCGATACCCGAATTGTGGGTCTCTTTTGTAACTAGAAAGATATTCTTTTGGGAAGTGATAATATAGGATTCACGTTTTCTTGCAGTGTGGCTTTCCTTGTTAATTTCCTTGTTTGTGGGTTGTCTTTTGAAGGGTGTGTAAAAACAAAATCTTGTCAGGTAACTGTTAACCCCCTTGCTATGGTGGTTTGGACCTCGCCTAGTCATAGTGTAGGAGATGTTGTAGATGGTCTTGAAAGATCTAAGGTGACCCTACTTGCCGAATTGAATTCTGCGCGTCATGAAATCGAGGGTCTGAATGTTCATATTTCAAATTTGTCGATTAGGTTACGCGACTTAGGAGAGAAATTTAGCAAGAAGACCGCATATTATACGGCAAACAAGGGTAAAGCAAAAGAGCTTCTTGGGGTGCTTCGGCGCTCTCGTGACGAAGCCCGAGGCCGTGTGACGAGCTATCCTTGGTTCTAGGAGCCATTTTTGAAGACGCGGATCTGCTGCTATCCTTCGCCAAAGCGTATTGGGCTCGAGTTCGCGCTTTAGAGGTGCTTGAGCATGTAAAAGGGATGTGTGGTGTTGCCCAAGCTGAACGCATGGTTGATGCGATGGCCGGGGTAACCGAGACCACGGCTGCCTTGAATCGAATTGATGCGGTCGTGCAGGAACGTTTGGGGACGCAAATCGCTTCACTGCGAGATATTCATTTCGCTGATGTTGTAGAGACCTCAGCATCTGTTGATGGGTTATCGGATTAATGATTGAGTAGCTTGTTTTGTCATTTTACTTGTAGCTTGTATAAAAATATTCGTTTTTTCCCTTTTTTTTTCTTTTTTTTTTTTTTTTTTTTTACGAATGAATATTCATCTCTGCCCTTTCTTCCTCGTTTTTTTTATAGGCACTTGCTACTACGTCGCACCAGTCTGGTTCTCCATGCCTAGTTAGTCCGGGGCTAAGACCTGCTGGGATTGCCCGGGACGAGGGCTCATCCGGTGCGGCTAGTGAAGTGCATGCCAACTGGCCTTACATCGTTTTAATGGGCAAATACGTCGAATTGCGCGATAAGTACGCCCGACTTAGGGCCAAGTTGAAAACCCAAACGTCCTCTTTCCGGGAATACGTTCGTCATGCCGAGCATGTTGTCGAGGTTCAGGAGCGTCGTTTAGATCGATATTGGCGAGTAAAGGACAAATACCTCGGTAAACTAACATCGTTGGTATCCCAAGCCAATACATTGGTGAAGTATTTCCGTCTGTCTCGATCCAGATACGATGCTTCTGCGGCTATGATCGAAGCTCGTAAACTTCCCTTTGACGATGCTCACCGTAAAGCGGCCTCGGATGCGCACGAGTTGGCTAAAGAAGCCGAGTTCTCCGCACGGCTTAAGACGCTGACATGCGTCGGTGCTCATACGACTAACTTTGATGCCCTCATTTCGGAGGAGCGTTTTGATGGCGAGGAGACCGATGGGGATACGGAGACGGATGACGAAGAGGTCAAGCTCGGTCAATTGCCGTCGTGCTCCTCATGTAGTAGTTTTTGAATAAATTTCTTTATTGTTGGTCGTACCTTGTTGCCTCCGTAATGCGGGCGAGGACTATTTTGTTTTATTTCTTTATTCTTGTGTTCGGATCTTCTCATTATCGTATAGATATTTCATTGTATTTCTTTATTCTTTCCTTGCTGATTTCTTCGTTCGATATTTTGTCGCCTTTATTGTTTTTGCCATTTGGTAACCTATTGACGTAATGTGGGCCTGAATTATGCTTTTTACTCTTCTAATTTCTGTATTGCTATCCATCCTTGCTCATTGGATCAGCTGGTACCTGCATAAATGCCTCAGGTTTATTGGAGGACTTGAGTATTCCTAGGCATTCTTTTAGACATGCCTGAAGTAGTCCGTCGCCACGATCAGATATTCGACGCTGCCGGGTGCTTTGAGAAGCTTCCCGACTATATCGATTGCCCATTGTACGAATGGCCATGGTGCCGATACCGGGGTCATCATAGATGATGGGAGCCGAGGTATCTTGGCAAATCGTTGGCACTTGTCGCAACGTTGGATGTATACATCAGCGTCTTGCTTGATATAGGGCCACCAATATCCTTGGGTGATTGCCTTGTTGGAAAGGGATCGCCCTTTGATGTGTGCTCCGTAGGATCCTTCGTGGATTTCCTCCAAGACTGGTAGCTGCATTTCGGGCCGGACACACAGAAGATGGGGCCCTCGGTAACTGGATTTGTACAGTTTGTCGTCGTCGGACATCCAGAAGCGAGGAGCCTTTCTTGTAATTTTCAATGCTTTTATTTTATCTGTCGGGAGGGTTCCGTTTCGCAGATAGTGAACCATGTCGTCCATCCAACCTAGCTCGTATTGTACTGACGTAACTCGGTCTATTCTTTTGGTTATGCTTGGGGTCGGCAGTAGTTCCACTGTGATCGACCGAGTGTCGGATAATGTTAATGTCGAGGCTAGGGTGGCCAAGGCATCGGCATGGGCGTTTTCGGTGCGATTGATTCTTATTAATTCGCACTGTTCGAAGGTGGCCATCAAGCTTTGAACTTTCTCTTGGTAGAGGATCATTCTGTCATCTTTGGCTTGGTACTCGCCGAGGGCTTGATTGACGATCAACATGGAGTCGGAACTTGCAGTTAAGTGGGAGCATCCGAGGGACCGGGCAATGAGCATGCCATTTATCATGGCTTCGTACTCTGCCTCATTGTTGGTAGCTCGGAAGCCCAGTTTAATGCTTTTCTCTATGATCGCTCCCTCTTTAGACTTGAGGACGATCCCTGCTCCTGATCCGTCCTTGGTGGCTGATCCATCGACATGTATCTTCCAGTGTGATTGTGGGGACATAGCCATAGGCTCGTCATACCCTTCGGTGAATTCCGTGACAAAATCGGCCAAGACTTATCCCTTTATAGCATGTCGGGGTGCGAACTCGATTTGAAATTGGGATAATTCGACCCCCCATGCGGCCACTCTGTCACTAATGTCCGTCCGTCGAAGCGATTCTTTGATATGGAATTTCGTGTATACTTGGACCTGATGAGCTATGAAATAGTGTGGCAACTTCCTGGTCGCGACGACCAATGCCAAGCACAGCTTTTCCAACGGTAGTTAACGTGTTTCGGCTTCGACCAGAATTTTGTTGACGAAGTAGATAGGAAATTGTTCGCGACCTTCTTCTCTTAGGATAACCGCGCTTACAGCTGTAGTGGAGACTGATAGGTAACATGCCAGAATATCTCCTTTGTTCGGCCTGACTAGCAGTGGCAGTGTCCTTAAGTACTCTTTGAGGTTGTTGAAAGAAGCTTCACATTCCGGGTCCCACACGAATTTTCTATCCTTCTTGAGTGATTCAAAAAATGGCCGTCCCTTATCTGTGGATCGGCTGATGAACCTACTCAATGCGGCCATCATTCCCGTGAGCTCTTGCACCTGCTTCTTATTCTTGGGCGCTGCTAGGTTTCGAAGAGCTGTGATCTGATCGGGATTAGCCTCTATTCCTCGTCGGCTGACCATGTGCCCCAGAAATTTCCCTTTGCTGATGCCGAATGCACATTTGCTTGCGTTGAGTTTCAGTTTGTGCTCGCCCAACGTTCGGAAAACGTCTCTGATATCTTGAATGTGGGATGTGGCCTTTTCGCTTTTGACGACCATGTCATCTATGTATACCTCCATTGTCTTCCCTATATGATCTCGACATACCCTTATTATCATCCTTTGGTATGTTGCTCCCGCGTTGCGTAGGCCGAACAGCATTACCGTATAGCAATAGTTTCCCAAAGTCGATATAAACGACATCTTTTCTTGATCTTCGTGGGCGAGGGGAATTTGGTGTTACCCTGAATATGCGTCAAGGAAGGTCATCCGTTCTGCTCCCGCAGTTGCATCCACCAGTTGGTCAATCCTTGGGAGGGGAAAGTGGTCCCTCGGGTAGGCTTTGTTGAGATTGGTGAAGTCTATACAGACCCTCTCCTTTCCGTTCTTCTTAGGGACGACGACTGGATTGGATAACCATTTTGGATAGAAGACCTCCCTTATGGCTCCAGCCTCTAACAGCTTGTGGACTTCAGCGATTATAGCTGCTCTGTGTTGTACAGACACTTTTCTGTTCCTCTGAGCTATCGGCTTGCACTCGGCGTCAACACTTAGGTGGTGACATGTCATTTTAGGGTCTAGGCCTGGCATGTCTTTGGGACTCCAGGAGAATTTATCCATGTTGTTGAAAAGGAATGCTTCTAACTCTTCGGATTCCTGTTTTGGAAGGTTATCGCCGAGGAGGAAGTAGTGCTCCCGTCCATATCCGGGATATACACCTTCCTAAGTGTTTCCCCTACTTGTTCTTCAACAACCCTTTCGGTTTTGGCTATTTGGTTGATTAGATTTTTCGTGCTGGTGGGTTGTTCAACAACGACCAGCTGCTTTTTGAGAGCCGCGGTTATGTCTTCGCAGCGTCTGGAATCCTCTTGACATCCTCTGGCTGTCTTGATCTCTCCCCTAGCATTTGATTATTTGATTTTTTGGTGGTAGGTCGAGGGTATGGCCTTCATGGCATGCAGCCAAGGTCGGCCCAAGATGGCATTGTGGCCGGAGTTGTCGTTGACACTAAGAACTCCATGGGAACTGACACGGATCTAGTTGTGACACTGAGGATGATCTTTCCCAACGGTTTAGTCGTCTCGGAGATGAACCCGATCAGTGTGACATCGGTAGGCTGTAGATCTTGCAACTTGAGTTCCATTTTGTCGAAAAGCTCTCTGTACATGATATCACAAGAGGCTCCTTGGTCGACAAGCACCCTGCTGACCGTGTCAAGGCCGATTTGAACACGGAGGTTGATGGCGTCCCCGTGGGGGTAAGTCACCCCTTCTTCGTCAAGATCCGAGAAGGAAATGGGCGGATGTCATCGTGGCGTGCATTGTTGTTTAGAGGTCGACGCCTGTGATGCCTTGGCTACTTGGACAAAGTGCGCCAGTTGTCGTTGTCGTGATCGTTCCCCCCCCCCCCGTGCCCTGGGGTCGGGACATATGAACAACGTTGATTGTTTTGCCTTGCCGGTTGTCGGCTCCCTCAATGGCCAGTTGTTTGCCTTTATCCCCAGCGCCTTTGATGAAATTGGTTAAGTAGCCCGCGTCGCCCCACAGGTTCATTTTCCATCACAGGTTACGGCAATGCTCGGTGAGATGGCCGTGATCTTCATGATATGCGCAGAAAAGCTTGGAATCCCTCTGATTGGGGGGGAGAAGCGATCGGTTGTGGTCGGGAATACCAACTTTCCCTGCATATATCCTTGAGGATATCTTCAGCGGACCGGTTGAAAGTGTATCTCAGCTCGACCGGTTCAAAGGTGTTTCGGCATTCCCTCTCTTGGTACCGACCTTGTTGAATCGGTTTGGGGGGAATTGGGTAGGTGAGCTGGAGTGGTTCATGTTCGTTGATCGGTGTTGGGTATGCGATCTGGAGCGGTTTGGGCTCAGGTTCTCGCTGTCGCTCTACCCTCCTAGGGACCTCGGGACCTTTGTCCTTTCTGGTCGGGTTGAATGCTACTCCCTGGTTGTTCCTGGCTCTTTTGCGTCCCACCTGTGCTTCCCTAACCGATTCTCTCCTTGGTAGAGTTCGGTTGAGGAGCCGCAATTCATCATTTTTATCGGTGAGGTGGGTGCAGTAGGCTAGCAGGGAGTCAGTGGTCGGGAAGCTTTTGCCTATGAACTTCCTTCTCGCCCAATATCCATTAGGGATGGAATTGATAAAGTTTTGGCTGGCTATATTATTGGCGTACTGCGGGATCTGGTTAGCTACGTCGATAAAACGTATGCAGTAGTCGTTGAGCCTTTCATTAGGCTGCATCGTCATTTTTAGAAGGGTTTCAATGCTGACCTTCTTCTTCCGATGAGCAGCGTATCGGGTGGAGTACGCTCTTAACAGCTCTGCCCAGTTTCTTATGGACCCTCGGGGTAAGTTGTGATACCACGACGAAGCCTCTTGGCCCAAGCTGTTTTTGAAAAACTTGCACATCAGTGCATTGTCGTCACTCCATAGCTCCATCTTCGTCTTGTAGTGTCGCAGATGGTCGATCGGGCAGCTCCTTCCATCGTAGAGCCTAAACTCGGGAATGACGAACCCCACAGGATTGCGGTACCGCGTGATCTGTTCGGTACATGGGGTTTCTTGGCATACGTTCCAAGCCTGTTAGAACGCTTCATCCGTGGCTTGGTAAGGGGGGGGGGAGGGTATCCCCCCTGATGTGGTGGTGGGCCGTATCCTCCCCCGATCCTATGTTCGGGATATCTACTGTCTTTCATGTTTGTGTCGAGGACATGTTCTGTATGAGCGTTTGGGTGGACGAAGGTTGGAGGGATCGTTATCGGGACATTGCCCCCTTGATGGGGCACTCCTGTATCTTGTTACCGGCCCGCCGCCTCCAAGGCGGCCCTATAGGCGGAATCTTCCGCTTCACGACGTGGGTCTTTGTCTGCATTGGCAGGTTGGGTAATCGGCAATATGATGCCGGCTGCTGCCATGGCCGTCATACACGCTGCCAGCTGAGCTTGCAGCTGGGCGTTGTTCCTTTCGTCAGCTAGCGGAACAACGTGTTGTACTTCCACGGTGGGTGGTGTAATCATCCTTGGTGGGTGAGTCGGTAGTAGGGACAGCTGTTCGATTACATGATCCTCGGGCATGCCGAACCGGTGAGCTTCGTTTGTTTGTAAACGAACACCGAAGTTGACCGAGGCTGTTGGCAGGGGGACTTTTGAGCTCGGTCTTGCCTGGGATCCGGGTATGCATCTTCTTGCACGCCTTAGTACGGGCAAGGCTTGCTCGTCGTCAGAGGATGTTGGGTGTTCTTCGACGATCCCTTCAAGCTGTAGGGGCTGTTCGGTCGGTTGCTCTTGGTGAATATTGGAGGTTGTTGGTTGGTTTCCGGACTGGATAAAATCATATCTGTCGTGGATGGCAAGTAGATCGTCGAGGTCTTGTTGGCTAATTTGTACGTTCTGGTTATTGGTTTCTACTATCTCGGGATGGGTTTCTTCTATATTGGTTACCATTGTTGCTCGTCTGGTAGAGTCTTGGTATTCGACTTCTAAACTAGTTGGGAACTAGATGATTCCCGGAGACGGTGCCATTTGATAAAGCCATAACTTTTGTCGGTATCGTTAGACTTTTCAACATGAATATAATATAAGAAATAGGATGAATAATGAACACTTCTTTATTCCGATTATACTCGGTGGTAAAACTTCTCGGAATACAAATTTTCTATTCGTACTTATGCTCGGTTTCACAACTTTCTCTTATGATCTTAATCTTTCTTCGATCTCTGTGCTCGTTTCTTGATCTGTTCGGTTTGTTTCTTGATGTGATATGCTTTGAGAAGTTTCTCTCTTTTCTCTACTTCTCTCTATATTTTTTGGATAGATTTTCTGGTCCGTTTCTTGGAGGGGTAGTTGGCTATTTATAGGCAACTATGCCTTTTAGGATGTTGACAAATGTCAACATATCAAGGGATTTTTCAGATATGGGTCCCAAGTTAAGTGGGGTTGGGCTTTTAGTAGTATCCACATTTATTCTCTATGAAAGGCATGTGACGACCCATTTAAGAATTGGATACCCATCTATGAAGTATGGGTTTATTGTTACCCGAATATAATATCCGGGTCTAATTTTTATGTTCTATCATATACTTTATAATAGTAACACAAAACCCACTAAGCTGACTCGGATGAAAAACCAGAAACAATAACAAAACCATTAAAGAGCTGGAAATTCAATCGTCCCACTATATCAAAACAGTGGCATATAAATGTCATGCAGCAAAATATGAATTAGTCTAATATTCTATATTGTTACAAAACTCTATGGCGATTGTCTCCCAAGACAACGTGGACAACTTAAAACTACAGAACTAGTCATGAAAATATAAAGCAAATATAGTTAATATATACCTCCATCTACAAGCTATTGGGATCGTGAACTATTGGTTCTCTTTACATTCTTTGTATTCAACTCTTGTTATTATTTAACCTACCAACTTAAGCACACTACCAGACATGTAGCAAACCTGATTAAACTAGAATTTATAACCTTACTTCTGGCAATACAAAAAAGCTACTACGTTATAAGATAACTCGTTTCATATTCAACTATTCTTTCTGCCATGTATATTCCGATTTAGAAACAAACAAAAATCCTTACAGGTAATATACATAACCAAACCTTAATGGAATGTAAAACTAACCTATAGATTATTTTTATTTATATATTAATCTAGATTATGAACTGCAACCAAACAACCATAATCTATGCGTTTGATTAAATAGCCTGCAACCCGAGTTTTCAAAAAAAACAATAGAAACTCATTAACTTATTGAAAAAAAACTAGTCATCAGCCCGGTTTACTTTATTATTAGTCAGGAACAGTATACAAGGTTTAACCAAATTGACAACTAAACTTAAATTAAATCTAAGAACCAATTTCTTGTTAACCATATTCATTTCAGTAGGGATTTATATGTATTACCTTGATTTAAATGTAAAACTTACAGCTCCCCTCTCCATCTCTTCCAAACAGCTTATATATATTTATATAAATAAGTATATAAATCTCCATCGCTCTATATATTATATAAACTCTGCTTTTGCGGTGAATACACTCATAGTAATAGTAAAGGTTGATAACCGGGAGGGAAGCTAAGTGGGGATGATCGGATGCCACGGCACCCCCCATAATTTTAGAAATCCCAAGTGACGCAATTTTTTTTTAGTACAATTTTTTTTTAGGTGTAGATTTGGCACCCCATAAAAATATATTACTTGTACATATATTTTGGCACCTCCCATTTACACATCCTGGCTTCGTCCCTGATAACCCAGTATATATATAACTCTGACGTTGATGCTCTAAACTTTATTATTTCGGTTACCATAGCCGTTTCTACTTCTCTGCCTCTTAACTTTCTTTTATGCGTTTTCAGAATTAAAAGCTATTAGCACTAATCTATCATAGGAGGAATAACCTAACTGGTCCTTTAGTTGTTACTTACTTAACACCTAACACCAGTACCTTTAACTTTTTAATTATTTATACTTTAGAATTAATAATAGGATATTCTAAGAATATAAATTAAATAATAAAGTACAGAATTTTACAGTTATGATATAAATATGTGGAGAATAAAATAAAAAGATAGAATATAAGAGGATAATACTTAAAAGAATGTTTAGTTGTTAAACATGGATAAATTGTGTTATTAGTTTTTACTTTTTATATTTTTTATGAGAGGATGATATTATTGTAATTAATAAAAATGTATAATGCATTTTTGAAAAAAAAGTAATAAAATTTGAGAGCCTTGAATTAGCTTATAATAATAGTACGATATGTTTTTGTCCATTTTAATAGTACCATTTGGACCAACAGGCAACAGTCAACCTACGAAAGAAATTAGTCTAAAACTTTAGGACAAATATTAGTATGAAAGTTTTCAACTTGAGTGATCACAATATCATACTCATATAAGTAATTACCATGGTGGTTAAAATATTAGTATACCGCATCACCACGGTGGCGGTTCTTGCCCTAAGAGACGCCCTGAGCAAAAACGGATCTTGTAGTTTAATTTCATTGTTTGTTATTTTTCTTGTAAGTCGGTGCAAAAACTTGTAAATCTGGAACTAAATTATAATAAAACACAAATATATAAACCAAGCTTAAAAAAATTACCAAACCAAACTAATATTTTGACAAAACGCAACATTTAAATCCTTCTTGTTTTCTTATATGAGCAAATTAAATCATTAATTACTTTACTAAGATCAAGTTTAGACAACAGTTGACAACATAGCCATATTCAATCTCCCTCGTGTCAAGTCGATCGAGTGTAGTTTTTTTTTTTTTTTTCAATTTTAGTTTTGAGAAGCTTATTTTCTGAAAGCTTGAACGAGAAGCTTCAAACTTCATTTTAACCAACACTATTATCTCGTAAACTTTACATATTACAAAACAAAAGACAGTTTTTATTAGCACAATTAATTAACAAGAAAAACGAATAAATACCCTAAGGAAAAGGATCATGTGGCCTTTATGTTGTGACAGAGGGCCGTGAAGAATTGTAAGTTTTCGAATCAGAGTGAGGCTAAAACGACTGCTAGCTGTTGTAACTGTACGTACACTTAGGAAAATAAGTATTTGAGGTAAAGTCGAGGATCAATTAGATTAAGATGAAGAAGAAAATTAGGGTTTATAACTGGGATGAGAGTATGGAGGATTCGCTAGTTGTTGTAAAGTTGCTGCTGAAAACGCCGAGAGTGAAATGGAATGAGTTTTTTTTTAATACGGCTTATTGGTGGCCGGTCAACTTTTAATAAGATTTTTTTTTATGGGTCATACTCTCATAAGATTTTTATGTTTTGATCATCTTAATAATTCAAGCAAACAAAAAAAAAACTGAAAAAACAGCTTTTAAACTGTTTTTTTTACACTTTAATATCTTTCAAAAAGATATTATAATATCTTTTTTTTTAGCTTCAAACAGCTTAAAAACAGCTTTTAAACTTTTTTTTATTGTGCCGGGTAACTATAATTTAAAAAAGTTTCGACACATCACTTGTACTCAAAAAATCTTATGAAAAGTGACATCTACATACTATTCTCTTTTTAATATCCCAAAAAATTAGAAGCCCAAAACAATTCTTCTTAGAGGCCCGAAACAAAAGTTTTGCCCATCTTAAGCTGCAACCGGCCCTGATAGTATGATACGGGTACGTAAATACGGTAATTTTAAAATTTTAATAATACGTGTACTGCGGATAGTTAGTTTATTTTTATACAAGTTGTGAATAAAATAGAAGAGTAATTATAAA
Source organism: Primula vulgaris (assembly GCA_963920805.1). Taxonomy (NCBI): domain Eukaryota; kingdom Viridiplantae; phylum Streptophyta; class Magnoliopsida; order Ericales; family Primulaceae; genus Primula; species Primula vulgaris. The sequence goes on from OY987216.1 coordinate 20,664,724, forward strand.
AAAAGAACTCAAAACACTCTCAAAATCTCTTATACGTGTCTCATTATATTTCGTTGTTATATATATGAACCTAAATTGATTATATACCAAATAATATATCTTGATAATTAATTTGCATGTATTATCGTTAGACATTATATATATAAGTACCCGATGTAACCAAAATATTGGATACGCAGTACGTACACGATACAAGATACGTTAACAAGCACGTACACAGTATAGATACTTTAACATTTTTCTAAAGCTCTCTCTCTAAGCTTAGACGTTGTTATTCTCAAACAAGTATTGAGCGAAGACAGACACGTGTAATATATGCCTCAAGTTTTCATGAAGACCCTCAAGTTTACTACAAGTTTTCATTTTAATCCCTGTGATTGTAATTCTATCTTTATGTCAGACATTATTTCGAAATTGAGCATTTTGGCTCTTTTTCTTTTGCACTTTTATTGTGGGGTTTTTTCCCCACATTTTTATTTTTCATCAATTAATAAAATAAAAATGAGGGGTATACCTAGGGATGGCATAATTCCGGGTTTTTGCCCGACCCGACCCGACCCGGTACGGGTTGGATAAAAGTGCATGATTATTTGGGTCGGGTTGGATTGGGTTACTTTGTACTTTTATGCAAATTAGAAATAAGTTCATATTCTCTATATGTACCACTTTTTAATTATTTATTTTATTTACGAAAACGCCATACATAGGGATGGCATAATTCCGGGTTTGGCCCGACCCGACCCGACCCGATACGGGTTTGATAAAAGTGCAGGATTATTTGGGTCGGGTTGGATTGGGTTACTTTGCACTTTTGTGCAAATTAGAAATAAGTTCATATTGCCTATAGGTACTACTTTTTAATTATTTATTTTATTTACCAAAACGCCATACACATATTTCATAAAAAATGGAAAAAAAACGCATAAAATTATATAAAATGCAAAAAATCACAAAAAAAAAAAAAAAAAAAAATCACAAAGAAATAAAAAAATCACAAAAAAATTATAAAAAATGAAAAATTCACAAATAATCAAAAAAAAATTACAAAAATTACAAAAAAAATGAAAAATATTATAAAAAATCACATAAAATCACATAAAATTATAAAAAAATGAAAAAAAATCACAAAATCACAAAATTTTAAAAAAATTACAAAAAAAAATAAAAAACTATTTTTTTGGGTTTGTAGAAAGATAAAATATATATATTATATTTTGGTTTGTATGACAATTTAATAAATAAACTAAATAATTAAAAAGTGATACATATGAGTAATGTGAACTTATCAAGATATCTAGGAGAAATATAAGTTGCTATGAGTTACTTATAGGGAATTACTCCGTAATAAAACGCAACCCAACACACACATGACACATCATCTCTCTCTCTAACATGTATACAGATACATACATAGATACACACATAGATACACTGTATAAAACATATATATGTGCCTAGTGATGAAAAGATAAAAAGCTAATTATCAACGATAAAATATTAAAAGAGACTCATTCACCAAATTAATTAGTCATCTCTCTTGTGTACTATCTTTCTCTCTCTATATATATAAATAACATTATTTTATTTTAGCTTATTATTTTCTTTTTTTTTGTCAGTTTTTTTCCTTTTATTTTTTTGGGTATTGTTGTAAACAATAATTTAGATTATTATAAATTTTTACCAGGTAAATATGAAAAATTTGAAAAAAATAAAATTTTCAGGCTTTTCTAATTTAATTAAATGGTTATTGTTAGATGCTTAATAATGGTTTGCAATTATTTGGCTTATCAAAAAAATTGCGGGTCAAACGGGTCGGGTATAAACGGGTCGGGTCGGGTTATGTGTGGATTGATGTGCGGGTCGGACCGGGTTTCGAGAAGCCCGGCCCAATTGCCATCCCTAGGTATACCCACCAATTATTAAAAAAAAACGTTAACATTTTTGAAATACTCATGTTTCCTAGTTACTAGCTAGACCTAACTCGGTTTGATCACTCTTTACTTGAGGACTCAATCTTCCAAAAGCAGACGTCGTACTCGTGTATTTTAATTATGGATAGCCATGCATTAGGTCAACCCACTAACATGAGTTGTTACAATCAAACTAGTGGGTCGGCCTTGAAATAAAAAAGTAGGCATTGATACGATTGTCACTTTATACCACAGCACTATGTAAAGGGATAAACCAGAACCCATAGAGATGGAGTACCATTGGAAAATCTTGAATGGAGTCACAATATGGACCAATCCTCAAAGTCTAATACTTCACCTTTATAGGCATGGATATTCGGCAATTTTAGAGGGCAGTTTTTTTTCCATTGTGCTATACAAACACGTAGCTAATTATGTTAAGTAGATAATTGGTCATTAACCGTATAATTAATTTACTCTTTGTCGTATATGAGCCGTGTCCGGTGTATGTTAGCCGGAATATGAGTCTTTGTCTGATGAATTGGAGTAATTATTTAGTACCATGTCGTACAGAATGAACGGAGGATCTCGCTAATCCTGAATTTGAATAATTAAATGGCCGGAGCCAAAACCTTATATAATTATTTGTTATTTGTTTGATCATGATACGTTATACTATACGACCTAGATGAGGTGCAAAATCTTGCACTATTACTTCATTCCATGATCAAACAAGAAATTTATGTGAAAGAAAGTTGATATATAAGTACTCTTAAACGAGTTACTACTACTTAGACTTGATCCATTTGCATTTCCATATTCCACAAAAATTAGGGGAAGTCGAGTTTTCGGGACGATTATTGAAATTAAGGCGCTACTTATTGGAATTAGTTTTTATTGAGAGTAAGTGAAAGTAATCAGGTTTTAGGTACGATATAAAAGGACGGTTTGAATATATTTTTATATATTCACTTTCATCAATCACATTCTCTCTCTAGAAATGACGAAACATCACACACATCAACAATTGCCTCGCCGCAAATATAGTCTTCACCCATGTCTGCTCACCAGCAATTAGAATCCGATAAAAATCTTAGGATTCCAGTAACTACGATAATAAGTTCGACTAGAAAATCTATGATCTGGGATTCATTTTGAATTGAAATCCATTAGATCAGTTTTATAACTGAATTGGAGTTGTTTTAAATGAATTGATGGAAATACATGAACAATTGTACAAATACATAAATATACAAACATGTCTAGACAAGCCACGGTTAAACCTAATTGAAATTAGGTGACTAGGGTTTTACGGCGAAGATCACGGATGGTCCTGGTGAACCACGACGGACGGTACTGGTTTAGGGTTACAATGACCCTTTCAATTCTTTAAACATGAAACGAGGGACTGTAAACGGAAAAGTGAGAATTATTGATTAGTACATAAAAACATACTTAATTTTTAAAAACTCGAATTCTCAAGTTTTGTTTAAGATTTGATACATATATTGTAGCATCATACATAGGGGCGGTATCGGTTCGGTACCGAACTTTTTGACTACATACCGATACCGTACCAAACTAGTTTGATTTGAGAATTTTTATACCATTACCGAACCAAAAAATTTGGTATACCGAACTTTCGGTATACCAAACTATTCGGTTGGTTCGGTTTCGTTTTTATACCAAAATTTAGAGTTTACAAGTGCTGGTAGAAAAATGGTGCGTATTGGCAAAAAAAGATAGTATAAAGTTTTAAAAGTATTAGATTAAAAATATATATTTATTTATATTATTGTTACATTTCTTATTTATTTGCATAAAAGAGTAAACAATAATAGACATTTCTAGTAAATGTTATAAATAAAAGAAAATGTTATAAATATTCAATAGAAAAAGTAATATAAGTATATTATAACAATATTAATAATTAAGTGTATATATGCCTTTTAATTTATTAGTCTATATAATATATTTTAATATTTCGGTTTAAATCGGTAACATACCGAACTCACTAAACGAATACCGAAACCGAACCGATTTTCAAACATCGGTTCGGTTGTACCGTACCGTAATGTCGGTATACCAAACTTTTGGTACCGACTTGATTGGTTCGGTTCGAAAAGCGGTCGGTTGGTACAAACCGGTACAAAAATGTCACTCCTAATCATGCAGTATCAAAGTTTAAAACAAAGAGTAAAAAAGAGTAGTATCATGTAACATATGTAAACAATAGCATCATGTAACATATGTATAAATCTTTGAAAGTGTTTTAAAGTGTTGGTTTTCTTTAATTAAGTACCAATAATTACGTAACTTTTCATCATTTTCCAACGGAAAACACAATGTCCAAGTGTGTAATTCTTAAGTTTTATTTTATTTCTAAATTTTAAATAAGTACATAATGAACCCCTTCAACTATGAAACATTATGATTAAGAACCAGAAACATGCAAGATTAATTTTTGACTTTAAAACATAAAATTTGAACCAAACAAACATATCTTTTAGACCTTTCTTGATAATATTTTTTGACTCTAATGACCGATCAAGGTCATTCTTTTAAGAAATTGTGTATCTTTATGAGATCTATCTATAAATATTTTCAAAAATGTACCTAGACATTTATTTTTTATTTTTATTTTTTTGAAAATAGAGATTCTATTATATTAGAACGAGTCTTTCAAAATAACAGACCACAGTTGGTCAGGAAAAATTACGAAACTAGCGTAATTTACATTATCTATTGCTAATTTAGCTAAATAGTCGGCAACACCATTTGCCGATCTTGGACACCAAACGAACTTCCAGGCAAAACTACCTCGAATTTCACTAATATCTTCTATGATCGTTTGGATCTCTACAGGAGCTATAGTGTCGAAGTCCGAACAATATTTTGCTAAAAGTTTGCAATCCGTATGAAAAATTACCTTATCTCATTGCATATCCTTAGCACGAGAACATGCGATACGAAGCGTCATAGCTTATGCCATAAGCGGAGAATTTGCTGCAAAGCCACCGCTCCATAAGTCGGAAACTTCGCCTAGATAATTACGAGCAATAACTCCACCCGCCGCCTATGATTATAGCATGTGAAGGCTGCATCAATATTAACTTTGATGAATCTTTTTGGCATTTTTTTCCATTTTTTAGAAATGTTCTTTGGACTCAAGCTCCCTTTTTCTCCCGGCCATAGCAGTCCGTAACGAAGTCTCTTTACATATTCATCGCCTTGGTAATTACTTTCATGGATTTTAGCTTTTCGCTATCAAAAACCATTTCGTTTCTCGCCTTCTAAATCTGTTAGCATAAGTTCATAATTAACTTCATTATGTTCTCCGTAGTATGGTTAATAATTATATTTTCGAACCAAAGCGGGAATGAAGAAATAGTTTCTGCATCAATTTAAATACCGAGAGAAGAGCCAAACCAAACAAACCGTGTCCAGGGGAATTGTAAAAGGAGATGTTCGACTGTTTCGACTTGATTGTTGCATAATGGGTAGATTGGATTATTACGACAATTTGTTCTAACCATATTCTCCTTAGTCGCCAAAGAGTTCGTAAGGGCCTTCCAAATGTAATGTTTCACCCTCAGGACTGTTTTTGCATTCCACACTTTACTCCAAAAAGATTGATTTAAATTTGTCGATAATGACGGGTCTGCTGCCGTATTATACAAACTGCATTGCAACCAATACACAAACTTAACTGGGTACACCCCCTCCTTAGAATAATGTCAAACAATATGATCTTGTATGTGTTGAAAAGGCACAAGAAACATTTTTTTACTAAAAGAGTGTCCTCGCGTTTTGCTTCATAACATCATTTACATCAGTCTCATCAAAAAAAAATTCCAAATGTGGAGTAAAAATTCAATTTTTTTATATTCAGAGAGTTATATACATTTTATAGCATCATCAAAACATTTTCTCTATCAATAATTAACTATTTTAACATTATATTTTAATGTAAAATTTATATTTTGAGGAATAACATACACATGATTAAAGTGGGTTACATTGTTTATTAGTTGTGAAATTACTATCCGCTGTTCTAGTTGCAGTTTTGCAGTTAGGTTCCAAGTGAGGTTGCAACCACAGTTGAAACCAAGTGTATTAATGGACAGAACTGTAAAAAGTTAAATGTACTTGAAATAAATCACACGCACATTTAACAACGGAGTTCACCTAACTAGGCTACGTCTCCGGGGCACTTACCCAGATTATGATATTATAAAAAGCTTACAATATAAGATTCAAGTCTTAATGAAAAACTCTTAGACTCCCTCTAGGTTTTTCTGTCTATCTCTATATTGCTCATACTCTATAACTATCAATTATAAATCAATGGCATCCCACCATTGTTTTCATATTAAAGTTCACTATGTATTCTCTCAAGAAATGGGTTCTTTATAATTTAGAACACACAACTTTTACAAGCTAAAGTTACTAAGTATATAAGCAAGTAAAAACAATCTTCTATCTTCAATATCTTTTGATTGCTTTTGACTTTATTGATTGACTTCAATCTTCCCATGCATTGCGTGATACTTCAGCGTAGATTGACTCCAATCATCATTGGTTAATACCTGTTTAGTAACAAGCTTGAAAGTAGGAGTTAATTTTTTCCCTTGAAAGGAAACATATAAAGATAACATCTTTTAAAGATAATATCTTTTCATAAACATATGAAACATTCAACTCCATATAACAATCAATCTTTAAACGTATCTTTACTGAATATATATAAGGATCAAAGATTGAAACAAGTGATAAGGATAAGCATAAGAATAGAGATATATATTAAAAGGAAACATAACCTTATAAACTAATCTCTTTATATCTTTTAGAAAACATCTTTCCTTAACACTTTGATATTCTCAATATACGCATATTAAACCTTTAAGATCATATGAGAATATATCCTGCATATTGTAGAACAAATAATTATCAATAAAGAACAGTTATGCAGATTTACAGAACTAGACAGAATACTGCTGAGCAGCAGGTTGGAACTGTGGTTGCAACTGAGGTTGCAACTGGTACTTGAAACCTAACACTACTGACTTAGTAGGTTGTAACAGAGGTTGCAACTGGTACTTGAAACCTAACACTACTGACTTAGTAGGTTGTAACAGAGGTTGCAACTGGTACTTGAAACCTGTCAATACTGTCTTAGTTCTTAACAAACAGTTATGATTATTTAGTAAAAACCAATAGACAACAAATAAAATTTAGACCAGAAATCTGGTCCTAACAAGTTGATTAGCAGTCATATTTATTCTCTATTTGTAAAGAGTTATAGTGGTATTATTCAAAAATAGAGAGTTTATTGTGATCTTGATGTAGTTGATTTTTGAAGCTAAACCTACCAAAATTATAGAAAAAATAGAATTTAGTGAGTGAGCTGTGATTTTTTTAACTCGAATGTCGTGTATATTTATTTTAGATATCTATCTAACTCAGATTTACAAAGTGGATTTATGATCAATAAAACATTATATTGAATCAATGGAGTGTTCTCGTAATTCTTTTGGTCGTAATAAATGACTTGGATGTCGAGTGGTAAGTTTTTTTTATTTTAAAGTCTGGTATGTAACAGAGATCTATCAAGCAATTTATAAAACTAAATCTCGACACTATTTATGTGAAAAAACATGACATCGGTTTGAGTCAAACAAGTGTTCATAAAACGGACCCACGTCTCATGGGTACAAATATAGTGTCATGAAAAAAATAGTATCTTGGCTGTAACTTTTTTTTTAATAAGCACCGGCCAACTTTATTAATAACAAACGAGTCTTTACAATCTTAACAAAAATAAACAATATATAGACAAAACCGGATAATTAAGGATCGAAACGTAGTCGGGAAAATTACTCATTAACTTAAACTTTATTGAGATAATGCTCAAAATATACAATTAACCAAAATATATTATCAAAACACATCTAAATTTTTTTTTCCAAAACATAAAAACATACAATTACACATATTTATTAGAGTTGTATATTCTAGAAAGAAAATTTTTGCTTTGTATTTTTTGGTAATTTGACTTGAAAATTTATATGTTTTGTTAATTTTGTAAACTTTTCATTTCGAAAACCTTCCTAATAAAACTCTCACCTCTTATCATGTTTAATAAACAAGACAAATGCGGATAAGTAAAACTCAACAAGATTTTAGACTGGTCAAAGCAGATATGTCTTGTGACACTTTGCAAATCATCAAATAAGGTTGGTTTGCACGTTTATCAAACATAGGAAACGCAAAATGATTATTCCAATAAATCTAAAATTAAGATCAATTAAAAGTAAAAAAAAAAACCAACTATGCTATATGGAACACAAAATACATCACATTAGATGCTAAAACTGGATTCATCACTTGAAAACAATAAGTCAACAGTGTCTTAATTTTCTTTATCCATATCAACACATAGCAGCAGCAAGTTTTAAGATCTATAAACATGTTCTTTTTTGGCCATCTTCTTGAGCAAAGACCTGCAAATACACTAATCCTCACCAATATCTTGGGTGCAACTCCAAACACTGTCCTGTGATACAAGTAGCAGTGTTCTAATACCCCTTTTTTTCTCCTCTGTATTTTGTGATTTTTTTTGTTTTCAAATCTTTTGAAAGAAAAAGAAGCCCCTTTTTGGAATTTTTGTTATTTGCCGTTATTTTATCATGAATCATACTTATTTTGAGGGGTTTTTTGTGTATTTTGTGAAAATAAGATATTTACTTATTTACAATTTTTCCACTCTCTAAAACAAACATACTTCAAATAAAAGTATGTAGTTTTTTAAATATTAATATAAGAAACCTCAAATTGGCCCATAAAATTAGTTGTAGCCAAGGACTAGTTATAAGTGATTTATAACATATATCACTTTGAAATTCTAAACTCCAGTATTTGAAACTTTCTTCATCAACATCAATCATTTTGAACTGGAAACGTGTATATATATTTATACATTTCCCATATATATATATATATATATTACTGCTAGGATTAAACAGGATTAAACTGGTTGGTATATATATTTGTTTAACATCAGACTTTTGTCCATTTTAACTTTCCAATAGTAAGCTTAAGAAATTAATGGCATGGGTTTCTTATGGGAATTATTACCGAGTATATAAACAAAAAAATAAACCGGCACATTTTGTGACCTACCAAGCTCAAATGCCAACATAAAATTCTGTCGTCAATATCTATTTTCTTGTAGATCTAAATATACATTTGACTAATGATATAAAGAGAGACTTTTTGACATAAATTCTCGCAGAGACTTAATGTGGATAATTGATTTACCCTCATATACATGATCTGATGGTGCACATTGAGTGTCTGCAAGAGACTATGTCAAAAAGTCTCTCATTATATCACAACTCTATACCTTAATTTATTAATACAGAGTTACCAACATGTCAGTATTTTTAGTAGTGTCTGTCCACCATGTTATTTTTAGCATTTGTTTCCGCTTCGCTGTGGTAACCTTATTTTGTTTTGTTATTGTCTTTGTTTCGCTTGTTGTCGTGTTTTGCTTAAGAATTCGATGATTTAGTATAAAGTTTGAGAATTCATTATAAAAAAAATACGGTGTTAAAATCTTGTTTTATGATCAGGTAAAGATATCTATAAATTTTTATATAAAGTAAACAACTTTGGGTTTTAATTTGCTATCCGCTTAATTAGTCGTTGTTTTTTTTCTTATAACGTTATTGGTTATTTAATTATATGAGACATATAAAACAAAGTTTACCATCAGATTTACAAGGATACATTCCAATAACTAACTTTTGATACTTCAATCAGCATTCTACCCAAATGGTTCACTTTAAATCACTTAATATCAAACATGCGAATCAGGGTATTCTATATGCATGGACCAACCACCTATATATTTATTATAAATTTTTTGCATGTTTTGTGCAATTCCTATACACAGATCTATGAGGAGTAACCAATGAAATCTAGAAAAACAAATGAATGAAAAACCCTTTATCAACACGTTTTTCTAGTTCAACTTGATTATGTGTTGATCAAAACAATATGTCAATTCTTAATCTAGGGCATCGTTCTTATATAGATTCCATCTGTTGTTTAGGATAAAGATGGTTCTGTGTCCAATTGATCCGTCCCGACTGCTTTTTTTATCCGTTGCTATTTTTCTGTTTATCTAAAAGACAAACAAACAAAAAGAGAAATTGATTTGTTAATTTTTCATCCATGGAGTAATATCTATACGGTTTTTAAAATATTGTTGGTCTCAAAATCTTAAAGCCATTGCCATTGTCATTGCATCCAAAAATATATTATTAAAAAAGAGAAGCGTTTCTCGAAGGAAACTATTTGATCCTTCAAGAAAACTCCTCGAATGGTTAACAAAAATAAGTAAGGCTTCTGATTAAAATGTACAATTTAGAACGGCTCAGACCAAATGTTTTGATGGACCGTATCAGGTTGAGAGCTTGGTTCTGATCATCCATCGTGTAAGGGTTTCAGAAAAGTGAATTTGAATAGTAAATAACCACTTTTTCAAACGGCTCAGACCAAATGTTTTGATGGACCGTATCAGGTTGACAGCTTGGTTCTGATCATCCATCATGTAAGGGTTTCAGAAAAGTGAATTTGAATAGTAAATAACCACTTTTTCTTTTGGGAAAAAAGAGGTTTTACCGACCTCAACTACCGTACATTAACAAAATGGGAACCAAACTACTGACATTAACAATTAAGACACCGAACTATATATATTTTTCCTAAATTAGTGATCTCCGTCAATTTAATTGGACGGAAGTTAAGTTTAAATTACATTTTAGTCCCAAATTTTATAAAACATATGAATTTAAGCCGAAAATTTTATAATTTTACATTTTTAACATACTCATAAACAAATAGTTACATATACATAAAAAAAAAATACACAATTTATATATATATATATATAACGATATAGAAAAAATTCAACTTGTTTTGAATAAAAAAAATATTTTTTTTTTAAAATTAACTTATTTTTGGAAAAAATTAACTTTTTTTGAAAAAATTAATTATTTTTTAAAAAAAGGCACTTAAAAAAATGCATACCTTTTAAAAAATATATTTAATTTTAAAAAAAAAGTTAATTTTTTTTATAAAACATTATATTTATATATATTTATAAATTGTGTATTTTTTATATATATTTTTTGTATTTTATGTATACGTATAAGCATGTATATGTAACTATTTATTAATAAGTATGTTAAAAATGTAAATTTATAAACTTTTCGGGTTAAATCCATATGTTTTATAAAATTTGGGACTGAAATGTAATTTAAACTTAACTTCCGGCCAATTAAATTGACCGAGGTCCTAATTTAGAAAAAAATATTTAGTTCGGTGCCTCAATTGTTATTGTCGGTAGTTTGATCCCCATTTTATTAATGTATGATAGTTGTGGTCACTAAATCTATTTTTCCCTTTTTCTTTTAGCTAAGGAATCCGACCCGAGATGTTCAAGAGACCATACGATTCAGTCCGGCTGTTGTGGTTGTATGGTTAAGTTTTGCGCTCACACATAGTAAAATTATAATATTTTCATGATATTTTACCTCATCACTACAATCACATTTTGACATATGTAAGAACTAACAGATTTGGAGATATAATACGTAATTATACATATTTTCGGGTACGTCGTGGCTCCAAATCTTCTATCCTTAATCTCTACCGTATTCCGTACCCAATTAGCTATTTTCGTTCAAATTTTATTTTTTTATAACATTTTTTTGTATGTTTATAAAGCGTTACTACATGTTTCATAGTATTGTGACATTTTATCAAGTTACATTATTTTTTTGAATTTTATAATTAATTTACATCACTTATTATTTTAATTTCAAAATGTAATATATTTGAATTTTTTGTAAGAAAAAAAGTATTGAAATATAGTGATACATGTCGAATTGTAATTGTAATAATTTTTTTAAATAACTATTTAGAATTAAAAAATAAATAAAAAACAGAATGGGATGGAGATTACAGGGCATAGTATTTGGACTCTGTGGTTAGACATACATAATATAAGTACCATATTCTTAAACTTTCTTAATATCATAAAGAATCTATATCAATTTGTCTCAGCAAAACCAGAATCTAGCTATCTTATCTCTAAAGAAGTAAGAACTAATCATTCGGTCATTTGTGGTCCCAATATACTTACACATCAGCTATTAAACATGATTTCTATTTCTGTAATTCAATAAATTATTCTGCAACTACTCAACGAGGATATATTACATCATTGGTCCGCCTAGTATTGGGAAATTTTATACTTAGCTCTGTTGATTTGAACTTTGAAGTAAATATAATTCCATAATTTCTTGAAAACTACTGTACAAATTTTGACCCTATCAAATTGAAACACACTTACGTTCATGGAATCTATGACTACATCTTGAGATATGGCTTAGTTTGGAGAAAATGATAATTTCATCTCCAATTTTCTCATACAAAATTAAGTACTCGTCTCGCGCTGCACGGAACTTTTAAGATGAATTTCATTTTTTCAATATTTTCTCTCATAACTTTTATCTTAATTATTGATCTTTTCCTATTTCTAGAGCGAAGGGTGCACAAATTTTCTCATACAAAATTAAGTACTCGTCTCGTTCGGTTCGTGGAACTTTTAAGATGGATTTCACTTCGTCTTATTCGTTTCTTGGAACTTTTAAGATGGATTTCATTGATAGAATGATAGTTTTAAGTATTGATCTTTTCCTATTTATAGAGTGAAGGGTGCACAGTTTGTTTCTCAACGTCAAATAAGCTTAGTTTTTCCGCTTAATAATTGCAGCTAAATTAACAAGCACTGCAGGTGACAAAAATCAAACAACATAGATCAATTTATTATTATTCTTCCTCATAAAACTGAGGACTAGACATAGATACAATGAATATCTGGGGATACAATTAGTAGTTATTTTTCTGAATGCTACACGAACCATTAATTTATTCTCCTTTTTTAAAATGTGTGCCTACCGGAGATTACTATAAAAGGAGCCCACTATGAGTTCAGCTCAAGTACTTTAACCAATGAGTTCACTTCCTAAAGAAAGCTTGAACATGGGAGAAGAACAAGAATATTTTAACAACAGAAGAACAGAAAGAGCTAAATGGGTCTTAAATTATCCCGAGCCACCGAGTATGCTAAAAGAAATTACGGATACGATAAAACATTCAATATTCCCTCGCAGTAGCTTCGAAAGGCTATCTTCATCATCTTCTCTAAAACAATCTAAATCTACGTTAGCTTTTTCGCTCTTGAAGGGACTCTTTCCTATCCTTAGCTTAGCCAATAGTTACAACTTATCCAAGTTTAAGAAAGATGTAATGGCAGGTTTAACACTAGCTAGTCTCAGTATTCCTCAGGTAATTAAACTTGTAGAATTTTTTTACCTCTTCACTATAGTTTAATTTATTACTTTTCCTGATTATGAAATGGATGTGGTTTTGTGCAGAGTATTGGGTATGCTAATTTAGCCAAACTCGACCCCCAGTACGGTTTGTGTAAGTATCCATAAAAATTACAATAAATGTACTAAACTGTCATTGTCATGATCACTATCATTGTCGCCGATTAAACATTTGTTATTGTTATGATAGATACAAGCGTTGTTCCGCCTTTGATCTACGCTCTAATGGGGAGTTCGAGAGAGATAGCAATTGGACCTGTGGCTGTGGTATCATTATTGATATCTTCAATGATACAGGATATAGAGGATCCTATAGCTAATCCCAATGCTTATAGAAAGCTTGTTTTCACCGCAACTTTTTTCGCTGGAACTTTTCAAGCTGCATTTGGTTTATTTAGGTCCTTGTCCTTTTCACATCATTTTTTTTATTGTACTTTATTTATTTATATTTTAGAACAAATAATTTCTCAAAATGCTAGTTACTAATTGCAGACTAGGCTTTCTTGTGGAATTTTTATCACATGCGGCTATAGTCGGGTTCATGGCAGGTGCAGCTATTGTTATTGGTCTTCAACAGCTGAAGGGCCTTCTCGGGATTAGCCGTTTTACAACAAAAACCGATATTGTTTCCGTTTTAACTTCCGTCTTTAGATCACTTCATGACCATTCTGTAAGTTTCGAGTCTTTCAATTTATATGAATACCACAAAAGATGAATCATTTTTTTTGCCTTTTCTCCTCTCTTTTTTTCTTCTTGATTTGAATTATATTTTTGTTTATCTATGGCAGTGGCTCCCTATGAACTTTGTTCTCGGCTGCTCGTTCCTCATCTTCATCTTAATTACCAGGTTCATTGTAAGTAGACACTTTTGCATCATGATTGTCTGATTTGTATTACGTATCTTTATATTGGTCAGTGATTCTGTTTTGTTATTACTTATTAGTTATTACCATATGTAGTAAATATTCGAAGATATAGTACTTTCTAAAAGTTTGAACCACTTCAAAAAGAAAAGTTATCCCAAATGTATCCTACTTTATTTTCCAAGTTACTGCACATATGGATGTGGTTTAACATACAAAGCCGGTAGATATGCTTTTTTGTTTACCTGTTCACGACTAGCTTATAAGCTGCCATGTACAAGGTGAGCATCAATTAATTGAACTCATAGATTAGTTACTTCTTTTAGAAGAGGAGACAGGCGATTATATGGGGAGGGGGTGGAGGGCGATTAGTAATGTTTTCTTCCGAAACAAAACAAGATTTTTAAACGAAAGCTACAGAATGAGCCAAAATAAGTTTGGATTTATCATTTTCTAGCGTTTGCTTAAATTGACAAAAACTTGACTTGGTAAACTTTATAACCTAAAGAAGGACGTCAAGGCAATCAAACTGCAATAAAAAAAGACTTTTTTTTTTATTAATTTGAACTCTGTTCTTAAATGCAGGGTAGAAGGAACAAAAAGCTTTTCTGGATACCAGCAATAGCACCACTTATTTCAGTTGTTTTGTCCACTCTGCTTGTATACGTAACAAAAGCCGATACGCGAGGAATAAAGATAGTAAGATATTTCAAGGGTGGGATAAATCCAAGCTCAGTTGATCAGTTGCAATTTAGTAGCCCACAACTTGGCCAATCTGCCAAAATTGGATTAATCTGTGCAATTATTGCTCTAACTGTATGGTCATGAGATTTTCCATAATCATTATATTATTTCCTTTTGAATGAAAAAAAAAAATCAACTATTGATTTTGCAGGAAGCTATTGCTGTTGGGAGATCTTTTGCTTCTATTAAAGGCTACCATATAGATGGAAATAAGGAAATGATAGCTATGGGGTTCATGAATATTGTAGGATCTCTAACTTCTTGTTATGTTGCAACCGGTAAGTTCGTTATGAATATTCTTTAGGCACGCGCAGACGTGCTAAATTATATTAATATTGTCGTTTTCCATTAATCTACAAGACTTAAACTACCTTAACAGATTACCAAGAAGTAAATATTTTCAATAACGATGCGTCCGCAGTTGTCGAGTTTTCGTTTGCAGTATAAGAATAGTTCTCCAGATCATAAGTAAACCAAGTTATCAACTCCAAAACATTTTAAGAAATGACTCGAAACTCTTCACTACAGGTGTAACTAAATTGAGAAGAAAAATAACAAAAAGTCTGAGAACCCAAAACAAGAATAATGAGTTTGATTCTATAATGACTTGCTTTCAATAGGTTCATTTTCAAGAACGGCGGTAAATTTCAGCGCTGGGTGTGAAAGTGTCGTCTCAAATATAGTAATGGCTATCACAGTGCTCATATCTCTTTTGTTGTTAACAAAGCTATTATATTTCACTCCAGTTGCCATCCTCGCCTCGATTATCTTGTCCGCACTCCCTGGGCTAATCGATATAAATGAAGCTTTACATATTTGGAAAGTCGACAAATTTGATTTCCTTGCTTGTATCGGCGCCTTTATTGGTGTGTTGTTCGTATCAGTTGAAATTGGTCTTGTCATTGCGGTAATTATTTCCATGTTTATATTTTTTGTTTTGAACTATTTACCTAAACTACTAGTAAATTCATTTTATTTCATTTGCGTATAGACGGATGCGTTTACTAAAAATGGAAGCAAAATCAGCATGTCATATACTATATGTGTATTGATAACAACCATATCAAATGTACATTAAGAATATAAAAAATGAAAAATTAATAATATGAAAAGTATTTTCGAGTGAGTCTAACTTTTAAGTCTTGAAAATTGCAATAATAATAGAAAATTTAAGGAGTCCAAATCTTCTACCCCATTATCTACCCTCTTCCGTGTCACCTTACTTATTTTCACTCAAATTTTAAATTTTCACAAATTATACCGCAACTTTATAAACTTTTATATTATATTGTATTCAAATTTTAAAACATTTGAACATAATATTGTTTTAGACAATTTTTTTAATATTCAATGTTTAATTTACACTAATTTATACATTTATTCAAAAATAATTTTTGTGTGGATTTTCTTTTAAAAATAATTATTGGAATGTATTGATACATGTATTATAGTAATTTTACAATTTTTTTAAAGTTTTTTAAAATTGTTTTTAAATAAAATAAGCAATACTAAATTTAAGCCTTAGGAATTTTCAACCAACTCACCACTTTTCTAAAAAGCTGATACATATTTTTGGCCCCATGACCGAAAGATCGCGAGGAGCATTTTTTTAGTTCTGAATAATTTGTACAAATAATGCGAAAGGTGTGTGGGCTCTATTTTGTGATGGAACCAGTTTATGGTGGGGTATACAATAAAATGTAAACGACGTATTTGCGTACTTGTTTGTAAGATAATCCAGATATGTGACATAGGTCAACCCTTTTTCAGAAGTGATCATCATAATACACTTGAAAACACAATTTGCTAGTTTGCTTCTATAATTGACTTGAGTCCTTGACAGCAATGTCGTCACTGTTCGAAATTGTATTATTTAACTTTTACAAGAAGATGTTACCATGTTTTTTTATTTTCAATTAAAAATATTTATTGAATCAATAAATTATAAATGTGTTCTTTTTAGCAGGATATTAGTAAAAGTAGCATGTGTTCTTTTTTTAGGAAATTGTTCTTTTTGTTTCAAGCAAAACAAAAACACTTGTTGAATTAGTTAGTAGTTACCGTAATAGTTTTCAAGAATTTTAAAAGTACGCGTGTTAGTTACGGAACTAATTTTTGAAGTACCGAAATGTAATGTAATTGAATGCTTGATTACAACTTCCGAGTAAACTTGTTTCCGGTCTCAAACAAACCAAATTCTAAAGCAGGCTTGTATAATTGCAGTTTCAGTTCTAGCAGGGGCATTATTATTTTAAAACGTGAAAGAATTTGTATTCTAATTTAGTAAAGTCTTAAACTTTGTCATCTATTTGTTATATTAAAGGCCTAAAATGACCAAGAAAAAGAGAATGGTTTCAACATGATTATAATTACTATTAGACTGCCCATATTTAATCATTGATTGAATTTGCATCCCAAATGGCAAATATGGACCAACAATGTCAAAACTTGAAGACCATCAGGTCCATTTCTGTTTCTATGAAAACGATATAAAATTTGGATAATTCTATTTGGACAGTAGTGTAACTCTCTGTTCAATTGAGTAAATGATTTATGCTTCTGTTCTTCTTTCCAGTGCTATTAAAAAGATGATTACTAAATGATGACTAGGCTTGATTGGCAAAAACAACATATACATATATATTGAGTATGTGACATTTTTGCAGGTGACTATTTCTGTAGCTAAGATAATACTAAATTCCATAAGACCGGGGACAGAATTACTAGGGAGAATCCCGGAAACAGATATCTTCTGCGACACCAAGCAATATCCGGTGACTATCAAAACCCCGGGCGTTTTAATTCTCAGAATAAACGCTGGCTTCCTTTGTTTCGCAAATGCCAATTTCGTTAGAGACAGGTAGAACAACCTTACAACCTTAATGCATACTGTATGCATCCAGATAGTTACAAAGATATTTCTCAAAATATGCCAAATAAACTAACATACATATACTAAAAAGTCCTATAGTTGTAATAAAAAATACTTTCATGCTTTCTAGTTTCTGCACATTCCTTGTGTATGTTACTCAAATGGTCACAATTCCCACATAAATTTCACTGCAAGCCAAATATTGTTAACCAAGAATAACGACTCGGTTGCTATTGGCTTTTCAGGGTTATGAGATGGGTGATAGAAGAAGATGGTGCCGATGAAAATAAAAAGGGAGATATACAAATGCTGGTTCTGGAAATGTCCAGTATGTTAAACATGCATTACTTCAATTTGATTAATTTTTGACAGCATTTGAACACAGTAAAAAAATGCTTCGCTTTTTTTCAATTACAGATGTCACAAATATTGACACATCAGGTATTATTGCACTGGAAGAACTTCACACAAAGTTGGTAGCACGCAGCATAGAGGTCAGATTATAACTAACATTTGAGGACTTATTCTGTAATATGCTTCTCTTTTTCTAACTATTAGAAACCTTACATTACCAGAGTTCAATATACATCTTTTCCACAATAATTTTCAAAATGATTTGGTATTATGATTTAAGTTATTGGGAATGTTAACCAAACGTGGTAAATACATTATTTCTATTTTTTACCTAAAAGTATACAAGTTTGTATGACACTGTAAAAAAGTAAACTTAGGATCTGTTTGGTCGCAGCTTTTAGTAAAACGTGGAAATTTGAAGTACATACATACGCTGGGTACATCTAGCTTAACGTTTCCGGCTATATAGGCCGAGAAACCATAAAAGCTCAGCCTTAGGTTCATCATACAAGGTGCATTCAAACTATCGAAATTAACTACCTTTTTCGAAGCAGAATTAATATATTTTTTAAACAACATTATATTACTCTCTCCTGATTTAAATTATTATTAATTACTTATCTGTTCTCAATATTGACGAAAAGTATATTTCTTCCATTTTTACCAAGCATGTCTGCAATACTTCAATTATACTTATATCAAATCCACTAGAAATCTAAGTTTTGTAAATTTGAAAGTAACCAAAAGGGACCAACGTTAACAAGACAAAGTAAGGGTGCCATTGTTATCGGTACCTTAGGATTCACAGTACCATATAAGATGTATCTGATGTAAAAGTACTAATTAGATTTTCTTAAGGTGTAAAGACTAATACAAAAATTAACTTTTCTTCCTCTACAGTTTGCTATTGCTAACCCAGGATGGCAAGTAATTCACAAGCTAAAACTAGCCAGATTTGTCGAAAAAATTGGACAAGGGTGGATCTTTCTCACAGTTTCTGAAGCTGTTGATGCTTGTTTGGGCTTAAGAGGTCATAGCTACAATGATGCTTGAGTATGCAAGTGAGATGGGCAGGAATTAGCATTTCTTGTGCCATGATAACCATAGGGGAATCAAATTCGACTCGGCATTGTTTTCTTTCGCAAATTCATCTGTAATAACTCTTTACTTGTCGACAGTGGCGGAGCCGAACTTTAAACGAAGGGGTCAAAATATTGACAAAATAAAAAAAGTTAAAATTAAGAAAAACGAAACTGCAAAAGGTCAAACATTGTTACTTAATTTACAATCGACTCATACGGTCACCCATATCTTGAAAGCGATGCATAATAATATCGTTCGACAAACTTTCAAATATATCATTTTCAATATAAACTACTAAATCATATAAACAAGAAAAAAACCAATGAAGTTAACTAGTTAAGTAAGTTACAAACTGAAACGGTAATTTTATTCGAAATAAACTAAAATAAGCCAAACAATAAGTTTACCCAACTTAATTAATACGTGTAAATAACAAGTTAGACATTCTGTAAACAAACTACTAAACAACTAGTTAATTTAAAAGCTACAATTGATTTATACATGTTCCATTAAGAATTTATTTTAATAAAGAACTAACTAAAATTTTCCCAAATTTATACATTACCTAGCTTTTTCTAATAAAAAACTATTAAAAAGTACCTTTAACTTTTTTAAGTAATTAACAATTGTTAAGCAAACAAGGATATAATCAATAAAGTAAACTAAATTATTAATTTTGCAAACTAGTTAAGTAGTTATGATAAAAAAGAAAGACTATGAAAGAGAAAAAAAACCGTTGTGGCTCCAACTTACCATGTGTTGGGAATAACAGGTATGACTGGTCATCGTATAAGGGATTGAGTTTGAGGTTTGTTAGTGTTAAACTCATCACAGAGAATTTTGTGTATGTATAATACAAACTCTCTATTTAAATGGAATGATAATTTTGTAATCAACTCCAGGGGCGTTCTTATGTATGACAAGGGGTTGCGACCGCAACACCATAATTTTCAATAATTTGATTTTTTTTCTATAGTGTTTTTTGGCGAGGGAATGTCAGCATCCCTTCGTCCGGGCCCATACCCTCCCCAAAACAGTGTATCCGGACCTCTGTCAATCATGGTCCACACGCCACCCCGGACCTAAAGAAACCGAGCTATGTCTACTCTGGCCTAGAGAAGCGTATCAAGTACGCTTCCCCAATTAATGTTGCTGCTCCATTTGGGGACCCCTCAACATTCTATCGACGTGGCTCAATCACAGGCCATCAATTGTGAGTCCTGAACAAGAATTGTACCCTTGTCAGAGTCATAAATGTCCTAACACCGTCAGATTAATATTTGACAGTACAGTGATCCAAGGGCTAATATGCTCTGGGTGATACTATAAATACCCCACTACTACTTAGTGGGGGAACAGAAAAAGGGAAAGAAGAGAGATAAAACTGAAACAACCCGGCCTGCTCCATCATACCCCGTCGAACTCGATACCACGCTTCGTAACCGGCCCGACCCCTCTTACCCTTCAACTACATATTCACCTTTAGCTTCCACCATACTGACTTGATCGTCGGAGAGGGAAAGCATAGTATCAACCCGGGCCCCATGTTCGTTTCTTGTGCAGGTACGACAAGAACCCCGTCATCGAAGCAGATCACACTCATACCGGACACCCCGACCAAACCGGAGCAACGTGGAATAAGCCGAGCTTAGGAAGAAAATTAGGCTCGCCATTTTTCGGAGTAATTTATAGATAGATTATTTTGGCAACCCCTTAAATTTTATTTTCAGTAACCTCTTGCAAAGAAGAGAGATAAAACTGAAACAACCTGGCCTGCTCCATCATACCCCGTCGAACTCGATACCACGCTTCGTAACCGGCCCGACCCCTCCTACCCTTCAACTACATATTCACCTTTAACTTCCACCATACTGACTTGATCGTCGGAGAGGGAAAACATAGTATCAACCCGGGCCCCATGTTCGTTTCTTGTGCAGGTACGACAAGAACCCCGTCATCGAAGCAGATCACACTCATACCGGACACCCCGACCAAACCGGAGCAACGTGGAATAAGCCGAGCTTAGGAAGAAAATTAGGCTCGCCATTTTTCGGAGTAATTTATAGATAGATTATTTTGGCAACCCCTTAAATTTTATTTTCAGTAATCTCTTGCAAAATTATATATTGTTTCTCCAATTATATACCACAACATTTTGTGTAGTGATACAACATAAAGATTAATAATTCTAAATGCTACAAAGCAAAAAGGAAATGACCAAAAATCTAAAGAAAATGAGAAGAAAATAAAATATAAAAAAGATTATAGTGACTTTACTTACAATAGCAACAAGTATGAATTTTTATTTAATACTAACATTACATACATTAATTTAACACGATTTCGGATGCTTATATACTTTCATTATATCCTATTCTAAGCTCTAATATCTACTTAGTTAAATTATTATTATAAAAATTATAAAACAACTTAAAATTAAGAGGGTGAATTTTTTATTTTATTTTTCACAAGTGAAAATTGAAGTCCGCACAAAATTAGGTACATTTAGGGCTGATTTTATTTTTTTTGGCAACCGCAAAATTAATGTGCTGGTTCCGCCTCTCATTAACTTAATACCCCATGGGTATTTTGGTAAATTTTATATAAAAGTCAGGGGGCTCAGCTGACCCCCTAGCCCTATAACAGTTCCGCCAGTGCTTATTGGATAGTGTATATCACCCTGTAATAGTGTTAGTCCTCCCAAATAAGTAGTATATATCGGAGACGAGAAGAGCTGTCATGTTAGGTGTATAAGATAAGTGAAATGTGGATCAATTATCATTCAGTGGCATAAAAATGAAAGAGCGAAATGCAGTTCATGTTTATTTCTTACAAGTTGTATTGTAAAAATCATGTTCTTCGGATGCCAAATGTACATGGCCTTACTGAGCGCGTGACAGAAAGCTCCGCGTATCTGAGGCAGTGTATTTTTCTTTTGTATGCATAGTCACCCAAAAATTAACTGCTAAACAATGTGAAGCTTGATCTCTAACCATTGAATGTCCCATGACCATGGCTGTTCTTGCAAGCCCGAATAGGTTAAGAGATCTGTGAATTCGATCAATACTCGGTTCTCTCATAAACCAACTTTCACAATTTTATAATGTATTATACATATCCGTTGAATAGCAATAAAGATGCAAAAGCCACATGGAACGTAAACTGATTCCCTTTGTAGTGATTCTTTTAACCATTCAACGTCTTTTCTGTCTCTAAATCTAAATAATGTAAGTTCTTCCACTCCCGGTGCTCAGAATAGGAAATAGGTGTGGAGACAGTCGGGGATGCAAAATCCCTTCCCCCATTTTGGTGAAAAATGATTGAAAAAAAATGAAAAAATTTCTATGTATCTTTTTTTTATTGAAATCTTAAAAAATCAACGTTTCAGCCTCTCATTTATCAAAATTAGCGTTTCAGCCCCCCAATTAAAGTTTCTGGCCAGAACTAATAAATATCATCTCATAACAACAGTGGCATGCAAGACAACCAACACGTACTTTGCAATGAAATGATACATAAATCAGGAATCGATAAAAAATCAGTCTTTCAATTATGTATTTTTCTGAAACCGCATGGTACTAATAGTTATTTTCTGAAACCACATGGTACTAATCGAGTATTCTAACCCTTAAAATAACTTTAAAATATTGCAGATTTGCAAAATTGCCATGCTCACTATCAATATTCGGTTCCTGTCACCTCCAAACTGATCACTATTTCAATTACTTGAATTGAACCACAAAACTGATACTCTTGAGATTTTTAACAAATCAATCTTGATTTTCCTAAACGTAGATGCAAATCCAATATCCCATGTTTATAATTATGAGAACTTCCAACACTGAACATAATACAAATTCTAACTATGAGGATCATTCGTGTAATTAACCGAAATATGACTATCAAAATAGGTGGTGAAAGCAGAAATTATAAAACAAGCGCAGAAACAGAGCGGCAGCCAGAAGGCGCGCTCTCTCTCTCTCTCTATATATATATGTATATATATTTTATTAAAGCTTTTGTCATTGTATCAACAAATTTTTAGTTATGCAATCATTATATAACATGTTCACTTGTTCAGTTGCTTAATTTTGATCATGTAATAAACAATTTAAACGCCAATTTTTTGTGCTTATTTGGTTGCTGGAAATTATAACTTCAGTATCTTTTTGGTTAATTCCTTTTTCTGGCCTGAAAATTTGGAATTTTAAGCTAAAATGTGGTAAATGTTTTTTTCAGACTTATAAAGCGCTCATTCGCTTAAATTATGCAATGAGACAAGCGTTCCGAGCATACTTACTTGCAATTTCTTCAGTTTAGAAAGCAGTTTTTTTTTTTTTTTGTAATCGGTTCTTAGCCTTTTTGTAAGAAATTTGCTCTACTTAAAAGAAATTAATCATCTTCCTGGTGCAAAAAGTGGGTAAATTTACTCTATTTTTTCAAACTAGTAATATATGTGACAAAATCATTAATCATATCCATTATGTTCAAGCCTAAAGCTCATCCTTGACAACCGTATATACATTTCTAGCCTCTCTTTTTTCCTTCTTTTTTTTTATAAATGTTTGGGACATTAGGCTTCAACGTGTTAAAATTTAGTGTTCTGTTAAGGTATTAGGCGGTGTAGTAGAGAACAAAGAAAAACTGATGTATATATGAAACAAGAAGGGAATTTGTTTATTGTTCTTGCTTACAGGGTGTCTCTTTGGAACCGTCACCTTATTTGATTGTTTATGGTACACTGATCTTAACCACTGTTAGATTAGAAAATGGATGGTTAGATGATATTTTTCAATAACTAACTTATTTTTTCTATTTTCAACAAATTAGAATTTGATAAATTAAAAACAAATTGCACAACACACTAAAAACCCAAATAAAAGTATAGAACCCTAGGGGCCTACCCTAAACTTAAATATTAATCAAAATTTAAATTTTTTTATCCATTTGACACATTTTTATGCAAACGGGTTGTGAACTAGTTATATAGGGGTGACTGTTCCCTAGTAATATATTGCTTACATTGCTGTAAAGCTATTACACATATTTATACCAACAGTAAAGTAATAGAATCCTTAATAATAGTAACACGTAATATCAATCCTTGATTTGAATGAATAATTTTTGCCCCATAATACCATCCTTGATTTGTGTTTTGAATTCTTTCCAAAGTTGATCGAGAGAATTTGCAAGCTGTATCATTTTGTTTAGGAAATATTTTGTCAACTTTATCTTGCTTGCCAAGTATTTATCCATTGCTATTTTCATATTGATGACTATGATCATTTCCTTTCATAGTAGTGTGTGAATAGCTACGTGTCAATTTTTTTTTAAACGGAGTAGTTACTTGACTGGTTGACTGATGGTTCGTCTTTTTAGGCATTTTCTAAAATTGATACTATAAGTCCGTCTAGAATCTGAACTAGTTTCTACTATATATACACACGCAAATAAAATTATAAGAAAAATACACTCCATCTCCTCCCATTATATTGAATTTAGCTAGGTAGCACACAAACTCTGAACTTAGCTAGCAATTACATTTACTGTCTGTGCTGTTAAGCTTTTCCAGCCGGATTTTTAATCCAATATCTACTTCACTTTGCTAACAATGTCTGCGCCTTGCTCCTCTTCCTCACCATGGTGTATAATTATTCAGTTAATTTTCAGTACCCAGGATAATACATATGTTTGTGACATATCGTTTTTAGAAACTTTAGTTGCGGGCCGGCATACCACTGGTTTAGCATGAGGAATTTCTGCCACGTTTGCTCTCTTCATGAAGCTGGTGAGATATAGATATTAATTTCTAGGATATATATGGAACAACAACCAGGTCTTCATATAAGTCATGTTGGATACCTGAGCTGAGGTGGTGAAAAACGTCTGTTTTTGGCTTTGTGATGCTCCCCCTGTGCATTGCTCCTCTTTCTTTTCCTCATGTAAAAGATATATAGTCATTTGGTTTCTCCCATATTGTAAGATTCACTGAGTTGTGTACAGGTCATGTCAGAGACCTTTGGTGGTTGTCCTTTCTCTAGCTGGAGTATAGGAGAAAAATGTTTTCGATTAATAGGATTACAGAAAAGAACAAGTCATGTGTGTAAGTTACGTTATAAACCTGATGCGGTGATAGAAGTATCTCTGGTTGACCTTGTGATATTGCGCATTTTCTTTGCCCGTCTTCATCCTGTTCGTGGAAAAATAAGTATTGATTATCTGTAGCGTAAGGAACAATAATTAGAGACCACGTATAAGTTTGTTAGAAACCTGAAGTAATGGTAAAAATGCATCTGCTTGACCTTGTTGTACTGACCATATTCCTTGATCCTCTTCCTCATGCTGGTTGCAAAACTGAAGAATCGTTTGAAATTTGAATTCTATCAAGATGATACTTATCACTATCATAGTGGTGGAAAAATATCAACAAGGGGGTTGTTTCTAGCATATGGTAAACATAGGAAGGTGATGTGTTAGAAACCTGAATTTGTGCTGAAAAGGTCTCTACTTGACCACTTGGCATTGACCCCATGTCTAGTTCTTCTTTCTCATGCTGGTGGTACGATTAATGAAATGGGCAGATATTAGGATATAGATGGGAAGATAAATAAGCTAGTGTATCTTTAGTTTCTACTATTAGGCATCTTTTTTTATTTGATTAAAATTTTCCCATTTTATACTAGCATAGGGAAGTTTATTTGATTGCAAATAAGGATTTGAATTGATTTGATTTTACTTCTTATAAATATGACAGAATAATCTTGGAGCCTTTGTGTATGCAAGGATATATGGTGGATGCATGGGGTCATCTTTTGGCAGATTAAAATGTGGCTGCAAAAAAAAATTCACAGATTAGAAGGTTGACGTCTTGTTCAAGGTATTAGCTTAATTTTTGGTGAAAAGTTAGAGGGAAAGGAGACTTCCGTTGTTTGTGCTTTGTAGAGTTGACATGAAGCTTAAGTTACTTATGGATGTGTATAGAGGGCAAAATTGCTTTTGTTTTAGGAGACCTTGGTTTTTACTTAAATTCCTGCGGAGCCATAATAAAAATATTTCAAATTTCAAAACTTTCATTGTTTCTCAAATTGTTCAAACGTGTTCGGAAAATACACTAGTGATTCTTTGTATCGACATAGGATCCAAAACTATATTGTCATCTTTCTGAAATGAACAAAAAGGTCCTGTTAAAAGAAAAGCAGCACCAATAACTTGTCCTGGTATCAGATTGAAATGGATTAGACTAAAACTAATTTAAAGCACAAAAACGGGGTATATATGTGAAATCTTTGATGCTAAGTCAAGGCTTCTCCCTTGTATTGATCTTCATCATATATTGGTCATTAGTGTGTAGTTAAGCTGAACTAGAAACCTGAAGTGCTTGTGAGTGTAACTCTACTTGGCTTTGCAGCATTCCATCCATGCTGTATTCTTGCTCCTCATGCTATCCATAAGTAGTTAAATAAATATTTAGTTAGGCCGAGTTCAAGTATTAATATTTATCACTGTTTGTTGAAAGTTTTTCTGTAGCACCATTTTTTACTACATTTTAGAAAAACATAAGAGGATAAAGGAGCATTTTTAATGATAGGTATTATGTGAGATGAGTACATTTCTGTTCTGTCATGCAGTCTGTATAATATTTGTTTGCAGTTATTAAAGTAGCACGGACTCAAAGATCAAAACTGCTCTACCCCAAGTAAAACTTAAGAGTGAAGTCAACAGAAAAAGATATCTCTGAAGCCATACCAAAATCAGCCATAGTCATAGGCATGTTTTAAATCAGAGCTTCTAAGGTTAACATTTTCAACTAGCGGCCCCGTGTATTGAGTTTCTAAGGTTAACATTTTTAAATAGCGGCCCCGTGTATTGAAGTTGGAAACTAAGTTTATAACTTCTGTTGTGCATCGAGTTTGCTTGTTGGGGAAAATATTTTTAATCGGAAGTGCATGAGAATATAACTCGAGTTTATTAAATACCTGAAGTGCTTGTTGGAAAACATGTGCAGTTTCCATATGGGAAGCGTGCGAGTATGGTGAAGTGTAGGGATATTTCCATGATACTGAGGGATTCTCATTCTCTGGATGAAAAACAACCTCGTCCTCCATAATGCTTCGTGGGTCCATGTTTGAGCTTGTTCCTTGCAGCATTGCACAAAATCCTGTTGATGGTACATCCCTGCAACTTCAAAGAGCAAGGGCATTATTATTTATATGTAATGGAAAAAAAAATAGAATACCTAAACTTTAATGCTGATACATTGTCCAAAAAAGATGTAGGATGAAACTTTCCATTGAGACGGGTCTATCTAGGTCGCAGTAGTTTTTAACATGTAGGTGATAAATTATTTTCACGTTAGATTCAAATAATGTCCAACAAAATGAATATATTGTCCTGAAATTCGATACACTTCTTTTGGGACAGGCCATGTCAGGCTTGGTCTTGAGCCATTAATTTTTAACAAATGGTTTCCCGAAGATTCTAGAAAATAATGATATTACGGTATGTATCTTGTTGAAATCAGTTCGAGATTGGTTAAGCTTCCTCCTGGTCTCGAGTTGTAAAATTTCTTCTGACCTTACTTTTATAACTAGAACCAAAAGATCTTTTGTCATAAGGGACAGAGACATGTATGCAACTGTTTGTTTTCTTAGACTTTTAGCTTTTTGCCTAAAAAAAACTATGGGTGTTTTCTTGGTTAGCTTTTGGGGTAAATAAGCTGAAAAGGCTCAAAAGCAGAAAAGCTATGAATTTGGGAGGTTTTGTAGCTTTTCATAGAATAAATTACCAAAATTAGATATTATCTAATTATTTTGTTTATAAATTTACAAGTCACTTACAAGTTAAAATAAGTAAATAAAAAATGACTTAATCAAGAACAAAGTTACAAGTATCTTATAAGTAAAAAAACTAAGGTGGGGCCCTGGACCGAATACTATACTTCATCTTTTCTGAAGCAGTCATTTTTCTCATTACTTTTTTAAGCAGTTTTATTACCAAAAAAAGCCGATTCCTAAAGCGCCCATAGAATGGTCCTGAATATAGAGAACGTTCATGTAGTTTGTATTTTTCCATGAAATTGTGAATTAAGTAAAGCTACTGCTTGCAGATACCTTTCAGGAATAGATGGAACGTATTCATTTGACAATGGAGCGTGGTTCTGACCATCTTCTGGAACCCAGCTAAAAACATGACTCTCAAAAGGTAACAGCTTCTCCTGTAGTATAATGATTTACGCATTATTTATGAATGAAATATTTACATCATTGTTGTTGAGAATTGTTGGGTTTTTCCTCGCTTACATGGAGTCCATGTATACGTAGGATACCGAGAGCAATCAGGAGATCAACAAATACATATTTGTAAGGATGTGGCTTCGCATGATTGTAGCTATTTTGTAGGCT
The DNA here is from genome assembly GCA_963920805.1 of Primula vulgaris. Lineage (NCBI taxonomy): Eukaryota > Viridiplantae > Streptophyta > Magnoliopsida > Ericales > Primulaceae > Primula > Primula vulgaris. The sequence goes on from OY987216.1 coordinate 20,693,416, forward strand.
TAGACTTTGAATAGGATTAGACTTACATTATCCTAGAATAACTCAAAGTGTAGGCTATATATAGTATGTCATAGGCGTGCAAATATATAAGTTGATTTATGATCTTGACAATAGTTAGCTATATTGTTTGAGAGATTGAGAGTTGAGAGATTGTAATCCTTAATTCTATTCTTCAATAATAAAGCTAGTATTAGTGGTGGAGGTGTATCCCAAACCACAAACAAAACAATTGTGTTCTATTTTCTTTTCTGGTTGTTTAATTGTCAATTGTGCATGATCAAATTCATCCTTGTGAATTTGTTCTTCTGATTGACTACGAAGGTATTTTTCTACAATTGGTATCAAGAGCAACAGGTTACGACCATGGGAGGAGACAAGCCGAAGATGGTGATGCTAACCGGGAACAACTATGGCATATGGAAGACCAAGATGCTTGATAGATTATATGTCAAACACTTGGCGAGTCCTATTGAAGAGCTCGGTATAAGGCCACCTAATGCGGATATGAGGGAGTGGGGAAACCTAGATAGGAGATGCTTGGGTTACATACGCGAATACATCGACATTGGAGTAATACATCATGTAGACAACACCACTACAGCGTATGGGTGTTGGTCGAAGCTTCAAGGGTTGTATGAGCGGAGAACATCGGGACAAAAGGTTGGTTTATTAAAGCAACTTGTTCAATTGAATTATCATGATGGAACCTCAATGACTGAACATCTAAATCAATTGGAGCATTGTCTAAACCAACTAGCATCAATGGAAACTCACTTCACAGATGAGATGCAAGCCTTGTGGTTGTTACGTTCACTACCGGAGTCATGGGAGACACTTACGGTGACTCTAAGTGCCTCAGCACCGGAAGGAATTCTCTCTAAAGAAACGGTCTTCAATGCTGTTCTTAATGAGGACCTACGGAGGACTGCGACAAGCGTAGGGGGAGGAAATAACTCACAAGGTGATACACTGTTTTATGAACACAAGAAGGGGAGAAAGACGAAGCAATTTCATACAAAAACCAAGAGCAATTCGAAGGACAAGAAGAGTGATCAATGTCATTATTGTAACAAACGTGGCCATTGGAAATCCGAGTGTTACACCTTCAAAAAGGATGTAGCTAATGGCACGGTTAAGAACAAAAAGGGTGATGACAATAGTGTGACAATAGTGCATTCACATTGTGATTTGATTGTGGTAGGTTCTAATGAAATTTGCTACGTCTCCATGGATAAAAAGTGGATCATTGATTCAGGAGCTTCGTTCCATGTGACACCACACAAGTCGTTCTTTCACACTTACAAGAAAGGAGACTTCGGAGAAGCAAGAATGGGCAACAATGGTGTATCCAAAATTGTTGGCATTGGAGATGTACATGTCAAGTCAGAACTTGGACATGTAATCGTGTTGAAGGATGTAAGGCACATCCCTGGGTTCAGGTTGAATCTCATCTCATCCGGACAACTTGATGATCAAGGTTTCCTTAGCTTCTTTGGTGAAGGACATTGGAAGTTGATCAAAGATTCGAATATGGTGATGAAAGGTGTTAAAGAAGGTACTCTTTATCGAACCAAACTTGTGATTCTCGACAATGAGGTTCATATTCTTGAATCAAAGAAAGTAAAATGGCACAATCGACTTGGCCATATGAGTGAAAAAGGACTCAAGATGCTATCAAACCGTGGACTCATACCTACAATGGATGATCAAGACATTACTAGATGCTCTCATTGTCTAATGGGAAAGCAACATAGAGGCTCTTTCAATAAACATGCTCAAAGGAAGGACAAAGTGCTTGATCTAGTCTATTCGGATGTGTGTGGTCCTATGAGTACTCAAACTCTTGGAGGATGCACATACTTTGTGACATTCATCGATGACCACTCTAGGAAGCTATGGGCATATCCATTGAGGCTCAAGAGTCAAGTGTTTGAGGTGTTCAAACAATTCCATACAATGGTTGAAAGGGAAACTGGGGAACTACTCAAGTGTATTCGCACAGATAATGGTGGAGAGTATATAGGTTTGTTCGACTCATATTGTAAAAACCATGGGATTAGACACGAGCAAAGTGTGCCTAAAACACCACAACATAATGGCTTGGCGGAGAGGATGAATCGTACTATTGTTGAGAAGATTAGATGTCTATTATCTCATTCTAATCTCCCTAGAACTTTTTGGGGTGAAGCACTGTGTACCACGGTTCAAATTATTAATAGATCACCAACAACCATTCTTGAAGGAAAAGTCCCGGAGGAGCTATGGAGTGGCAAAGAGGTTTCCTACAAACATCTAAGGATTTTTGGATGTAGAGCATTTGTTCATATTCCCAAAAACGAGAGGACCAAGCTAGACAACAAATCAAGACAATGTGTCTTCTTGAGCTATGGTGATGATAAGTTCGGGTACAAATTATATGATCCTCTAACCAAGACGGTTGTTCGAAGTAGAGATGTCATCTTTTTCGAAGATCAAACCATCAAAGATTTTGACAAGGAATTTGTGATTGAATCAATTGAACAAGATATGGTTGAAGATGAGTCCGAGGAAGAGTTAGAGGTTCCAAACTCTACTACTCCTCAAATTGTGGACACTAGGGATCAAGACGATCGTGACGATCATCGACCTATTGAAGACAACCTACAAGAGCCACTTTATCATGATGAACTTGCGCAAAATGAAGAATTAGAGGAGACAATTGAGTCCGATACACAAGGAGCAAGACTATCTTTACGTGCCACTAGAAGATCAACTAGGGTAAGAGCACCATCCAGTAGGTATCCACCTCATGAATACGTACTACTTACGGATGGAGGTGAACCAACTTGTTTCAAGGAGACTCTTGGAAAGAATGACAAGCATGAGTGGATGAAGGCTATGCAAGAGGAGATGAACTCTCTTGAGAAGAATAAAACCTTTATTCTTGTCAATCGGATTCCTGGCCAAAAGGTGTTGAGCAATCGTTGGGTCTACAAGCTGAAAGTCGATGATAGTAGCTCAAAGCCAAGGTACAAAGCTAGATTGGTTGTGAAAGGCTTTGGACAAAGAGAAGGAATTGACTATGAAGAGATTTTCTCTCCCGTAGTAAAAATGACTTCCATTAGAGTAATACTTGGTCTCGTAGCTCACCAAGATCTAGAGATTGAACAATTGGATGTAAAAACGGCTTTCTTGCATGGTGATCTCGAGGAAGATATTTTCATGGAGCAACCGGAGGGGTTCGTTGTTGAAGGCAAAGAAATCATGATATGCAAACTAGAAAAGAGTTTGTACGGTTTAAAGCAAGCCCCTCGACAATGGTATAAGAAGTTTGATACATTCATGGGGGAGAATGGCTTCACTAGAACAATGATTGATCATTGTGTTTATGTCAAAAAATTCTCGAGTGGCAACTTCTTGGTCTTACTATTATATGTTGATGACATGTTGATTGTAGGCAAGGACATTGCCAAAATCAAGGAGCTTAAGGGACAATTAAGCAAGGCGTTCGAGATGAAGGACTTGAGGAATGCAAGATATATCTTAGGCATGGAGATCACTAGAAATCGAGAAGCAAAGAGACTTTGGTTGTCTCAAGAAAGATATATCAACAAGGTGCTTGCAAGATTCAACATGGAATCATCAAAACCAGTAAGCTGTCCACTTGATCTTCACTTCAAGCTAAGCTCAAAGATGTCCAGTTTGGAGGAAGTTTGCGATGAAAAGATGGAAGATGTTCCATACGCCTCGGCTGTTGGGAGTCTAATGTATGCTATGCTGTGTACTCGTCCGGATATAGCTTACTCGGTGGGTTTGGTGAGTAGATTCTTGTCACTACCAAGGAAGGAACATTGGGAGGCAGTTAAATGGATCCTTAGGTACCTTAAAGGTACGACAAAGGTGTGCATTTGCTATGGAGATCAACACTCTTTACTCAAGAGTTATACCGACTCGGACATGGCGGGTGATTTGGATTCAAAGAAATCCACCTCTGGATATCTTTTTACATTTGTTGGAGGTGCTATTTCTTGGCAGTCGAAACTACAACGTTGTGTTGCACTATCAACTACGGAGGCCGAGTACATTGCAATTACCGAATGTTGTAAGGAGCTCCTTTGGCTCAAACGATTCTTCCAAGAGATAGGTATTGAGCAAGAGAGGTTTACTATACTTTGTGATTCACAAAGTGCTATTCATTTGAGCAAGAATCCCACACTTCACTCCAAATCGAAACACATACAAGTAAGATACCATTGGGTAAGGGATGTGTTAGAAGAAAAGCAAGTCTACATTAGCAAAGTTCACACAAGCAATAATGGTGCGGATATGCTAACAAAGATCTTGCCTAGAGGGAAGCATGAGAATTGTTGCAATATAGCTGGGCTAGGGGTAGCTCAGGTTGAGTCTTCACGATAGATCATGAAGATAGTTCTTTCCTTTCATAGCTCGGAAGGGGGAGAATTGTTGGGTTTTTCCTCGCTTACATGGAGTCCATGTATACGTAGGATACCGAGAGCAATCAGGAGATCAACAAATACATATTTGTAAGGATGTGGCTTCGCATGATTGTAGCTATTTTGTAGGCTTAGACTTTGAATAGGATTAGACTTACATTATCCTATAATAACTCAAAGTGTAGGCTATATATAGTATGTCATAGGCGTGCAAATATATAAGTTGATTTATGATCTTGACAATAGTTAGCTATATTGTTTGAGAGATTGAGAGTTGAGAGATTGTAATCCTTAATTCTATTCTTCAATAATAAAGCTAGTATTAGTGGTGGAGGTGTATCCCAAACCACAAACAAAACAATTGTGTTCTATTTTCTTTTCTGGTTGTTTAATTGTCAATTGTGCATGATCAAATTCATCCTTGTGAATTTGTTCTTCTGATTGACTACGAAGGTATTTTTCTACAATATTTACATCATTGTTGTTGAGAATTGTTTTGCAACTTTATTTACCTGTAAATGAGGATCAAAAGGAGATGATGATCCTTGGCTGTTTAATAGATACTCCTGCTTGAAAACAGTAAGACATAGATACCAAATTTTAGAAAATCACCAGTCATACAAGTTTATGTATGTGCATAATGATGGGGTGATTAGTAATTATGTTATTGTGGGTGGCAGTTTAGCAATTGTCAGACATTTTTTTGTGGGTGTTCTTTTTGTGGATGAGTGGACTAATGCTTGCCAAAAAGACTGTGTGCAGCTTGTGCATGTGCTACTCGTAAGTCTTGAATTGGTTTTAGATAAAATTCTGACACATGTGGTCTTGTACCAAAAAACAAATTGCAGTTGGGATATAATGGTGTTTTTACTGCCTGATTCGTAATTTAAGATGTGATTTGTGAGCTCAAGTACTGACCCTGACTTGTTAGATTGTTTGACTACCTTAATTACCTGTAGATAAGGATCATAAGAAGATGATGATGCCTGGTTGTTTAATAAATATTCCTGCACGAAAACAGCAACACGTAAAGGTTTGATTTTTTACTTGGATCTAAGAACTATTAGCAGCAGAATACGCTTATTGTAGAAAGACATGTAGGAATTGAAGGTATTTCAGCTCTTGTTAGCTCCTTACTAAAACAACTATACCTTTCTCTCTCTGATACATCCCAACATCTTCAAGATTTTTTGCTCGAGTGATTCAAGCTCCTCCAATGATGTTATGTCTAATGGATCTGGCTCGAAGGTACTGTTTAATTTACAACATGTTTTTTGTCAGAAGCTATGCAGGAAAATATCAACAGAAAGATTATTTAAATGATGGTACCCAGGAAAAGACAACACAACTCAATCATCTACAACTATTGAGTTACTTCATTCATTAGACTTACGAGAAATCCGACGAAAATTTAGAACTCCCTGGTTATCTGTGTCAATAGGTTGTGTTTTATATTTCATTTGCCTATATACATATTTTTCACTTAGCTTTATTACTCGATTGGAATTTGAATTTGATGGAAACAAATCACTTCTCAAAATAAAAAAGAGGGGACGATATTGAAGAACCTTAGTTCCTCCTCCGCTGTCTCGAGTTGTTCGTGCAGCAAACTGATTTCTTGCGTAATCTCCTGATATTAAGTAAGTTTTGAAATTATAATCCCCCAAACCAAGCTTTGTTTTTTAAGGTTGCAACATAATTTATTAAATCAACCATGTGGGGATCTCACCTCTATAATCTCGTTGTCTATCTTCATAACTGTTTCACTGGCACAAAGCATCACGGTGAGATAAAAAACAGAAATAGAAAAAGGAAACAGTTGAATGTCTGGATATTCAAGAGATGTGGATCTCCTCATATGATTTCTCTAAAAAAATTGCCAAAATTCTTTTAGCTTTGTTTTGCATCTACTAGTTTCTTGCTCGTTAGCTTCTCTTTTTCAGCCAAGTCTTTGGCCTTTAGCATTGTTGGTAAAGTACACCGTCATCTTATTTAGGTCTAACTATTGAGTCTTAGCACCGTCATCATACAGATTTATCATCATATAAGTAGATGAAGAATTGCATGTATTTGTTTTGAGATATAGGAACGAGTTTTTTTTTCAAGATGCCACATTTTTATTTTTAGAGTAGAATGAGTGGTCAAGGGTTACATTTTACAAACTTAAAAAAGGAGAGCTTTCTTTGAGGTATCTTCGCCGGAGAAAGGAAGAGAGAACTAACTTTGTCTGTGAAAATGCAGACTCGTCTTCGTGCTTCAATCTATTCAGGATGCCAATTAAAGCCTGCATGTTTTGAGAGTTGAAAATTCCTACCTAGAAATTGGAAATAAACATATAACAAAACAAAGGTTTGTTTGGTTGCAGCTTTAAGTCAGCAGATTTGCATTTTTAAGTTGATGTGATTTGGTAATTCGTTTTTTCTTTGGGCAGTTGTGGCCTGAAATTAGAAGTTTGAGTTGAAGGAGTTTCTGCAAGTATACAAGCACAAGTATGAAAAGTGTGACATTATTTCTAACAGGCAAGTGGTGTTCCTATAAATAAAAAGGTGCTGACATTTCATTTGTTGGTTATTTCATGTTCCTGAATTTTTTGCTCCACAATATTTAAAAGTTGTACCCAGAATTTATGATCACAGTTGGTCTTACCTCTCTATTCTCCAGCACACTGCAAAAAGAGATTGAACAATTAAACATAATGAATACATCCTGCAAACAACTTCATACTCTTAATTTCTTTTAGAATAAAGGTAGAATGTGATATGTAACTAATGGTAAATGAAACGTACACTCCTCCATCTCGACGTGGACATGCTAAACCACTGCAGATGAATAAAAATAATTGTAATTATTATATAACCTTTGAGCCTTGATTTTTTTTTTTTATTATTTATATTAAAATCTGATGATGTCGAAGTTGCAAATGTACCTCAATATCTCTTCTTCCGGAAGATTTAGGTAACGAATTAAGACGTCTTCTAGCCTGATTCCCAATAAATGAAGTGACAAAAGCAACAGAGTTAGATATTTTGTATAAAATTGTAGAATAGAGTGATCTCGTCCAAGACAGAAGAAAAGGCCAAGTAAATTTTGCACTGTGCTTCTGACTGATATATATAACCTGCATGTAGTGGTGGACTGAGTTTAACAGTTGTGTAATATTGTACTAATAGGATAGCACTATATTAAGTTTATAGGAGTAACTAATTAAACATATATGATATTTGTCTGCTGCTCCATTCGTTCCCATTTAATTGTCCATTACGAAACTACGTGCAATTTTGACCGACTTATAACTTATATCAAAATTGTCGAAATGAATTTTTTTAAAATCTAATCATAAAATTTAACATTTGAACTATATTATCAATTTTTGAAAATTTTCATTCCGACAATTTTGATATAAGTTCTTGGTCGGTCAAAATTGCACGTAGTTTCGTAATGGACAATTAAATAGGAACGGAGGGAGTATGACACTTGTACTTGTATGTCATATTTGAACTAAATGTTACCAGGTCATAGAAACGTGTATGCTAGTTCACTAGAAATTGAATTGTAGTCGGTTTGGTTGTTCTTCAGAGACAATAGCACCTATGGATCTTTAGTTGTTGCTTCTTCCAGTCTTTTTTTTTACTTTTCCACAAAATTCAATTACGATTTATTGATTTGTGGAAAATGAATGTCTACCTGGTTGATAAAATATTTTCTATATCTTATACCATCATGTAGACCAGTACTTGTTCATGGTCCCATTTTAAATAAAAGTGAAAGAATAGTCAAATCCATGAAAGACAAATTGTAACTTTTAGAGCAAGATCTGTATAAGACTTTCCAAAAATAGGCCCACAGTATATAGAACGAGGATATGGATAAATATTTAATAAAATGATGAAATGGTACGTGGTACGTGGTACTTCACTCTCAAAAACTCCAGCTTACATGATTCTATTATATAGGTTAAATGATTTTTTTATTTTATTTTTACTCTTATTAACTTTAATGTTATATGATGTCATATTATATATATCAAATCTTAAATAAGACTTGTGAATTCGAAATTTTGAAAATCAAGTATCTTTTTATGTACTAATTAATGATTGCGATACAAGGAAAATAATTTGTATGAGCTCATTATGGAGTCTATATTTATGCTTACCTACTATATGAAACAGACAACATGGCATAATGAAATAGCTCATTTTATTTTATTTTTTTGTTCTTCAAAGAGTTATATTAGCATTGATCCGAATGTAAATATGTTAAAAAGAGTTACCTTCTTCTGCCAGAGAATGAGACGAGACGACCCGAAGGAGAGAACATGATGAGAGCGAGATCAATGTTGCTAAGAACACATAGCTCGTAAGCCTTTTTTATGAGCCCGTTTCTACGCTTTGAGAAGGTCACTTGTCGATTCGTATGGTTTGGTATCTTCTTTATTTCTAATTTCACACGCCCCATTTTTAGAATCAAACGGAGCTTCGAGTTGTTGGAGCCAGGGATGAACAAATTGGAGGGAGAGATGAGATGGAAAGAGTGTGTGTGAGAGAGAAAAGGTGGTTAGAAACGAGTGGGAGATAAACTCATATAATGAGAGGTTGAAGGAGTAAAAGGAGTTACAAGGTTGAGATTATTTAGTGGTACACCAATCTTTGGTGGTAATATATCCGAGTTGTCTTAAATGGAAATTAAAGAGAGATTTATTTTGAATAGATTGATAATAAGGGAAAAGTTATTCAACTTATGAGAAATGTATGCTAGCTAGAGAATTAAGATAATTCGGGGACTTACTTTTGATTAAGTTAATAAAAACTCAGGTTGGGTTAGCATGTATTTTCTTCCCGCCATAAGCTATAGCAGTTTCCGAAATCTCTAATTTACTAATTTTATATGTATTACCGTGTCATTAGCTTCATTTTATATGTTTCCAAATCATTAGTTTAATTTCTTGTAGCTAGCGTGACTATTTAATATACTTATGCATATATCTTGTGTTAAAGTAATTATTATTTCTATCATTGTTACAGAGATATATTGAGTCTCACAGAATAGTTGAAATTTGATCAAATTGAGATATGAACATCGCTATGCAAATTCAAAATGCATGTAAATCAAAAATACACAGAACCAGACAAATACATATAAATACGGTTTATGACTCAACTTGGAACGTGGTGAGCTATGCATATTTTTGCATTAGTATATCACCCTTAATTTGGCGTTACATTTACTTGGGACTTTTTTTATACATATCACTTAAGTAATTCGATCCTTCCTTCTTCATAGGATACCGTTCATATTTACATAACTACCTACATGTATTAATTGAATATCCTTTGTCTTCAAACTAAATGTGATTTTTTTTTACGGTGTAGTGTGGTTTACATTTATATATTTATGAGCAATTTAAAAAAGATAATAGTCTAGCTAGACAAATTAATAGTCCTGTGTAAACATATATATGTTGCCTTTTCCAATAATGGAACGACGATCATCCTGAAAGAAAATCCAATGGTCTTTTTTGTTGCTTGTTATTACCCTTGTCATTTTGTCCATGCATGCACCTCCCAACATGGTCGGATTTCCTTTTTAAAAAAATATAGTATAATTTTAGGTCGAATACGAAATTTGTAAAAAATTTGTTTCGTATCCTTGATTTTTTTTGTTAAATGTGCTCAACTTATTGCATCTAATATTTTCTACCTTAATATTTTACCATTTATTAATCGTATCTTATAAGTTTTATTTAAATACATTTGGGTATTTGTTTTACGTAAATTAAAACAACGTGCGCAGTAGTTGTTTTGGTATTTTTATAAGGGTCAATACTGAGTATTTTTACTAGTGTAGGATCTCTTTTGTACGTAGAAATTAGAATAATATCCAAAAGTATACAAATGATAGATAAGGATCAGTTAGGCAACTAAGAACAAGCGCTTCAGGTTATTAAAATGACCTTTTCTCACTTTATTTGGGGAATACTAAAATAAAATTGAGTCGCATTTGATTTTAATTTGCTTTTTTTTTTTCTTTTTTTGGCAAAGTTTAAAATTTTTTATTTATCAATATTAGATATTACATTTAAGAACCCATTACAATCTAATCAAACACTTGGCTGGCTATAGATCAGATATACATACATATCAAAGTGACACGCTCCACTTAGACAAAATCCAGTAACTATTATGCGGCAAAACCATAACACAAAACCAAACCCTAAAACGGAGAGAGGCTATGCGGCGAAACCCACCGCAACTCTAGACATGAAAACAACCTCCTTTGCCAAAGCCTCTCCGGTCCTCTTCTCCGCTGTAAAAACCATTTGATTTCGCTCTCTTCATATCTTGTAAACAAGAGAGTTGAAAGTAACTTTTCCCAAATTTAAGATTGGATCATGTGCTTTAAACATATGAACCCCCAATTAATCCACTATTTCCAACTTAGATAAGTACCAAAAAATTTGATATTTATCCGACCAAAGCTCAATTTCAGTGTATTGAAGGTAAAAGGACAACCAAAGAATAGGTGATCTAGGAATTCAATTCCATCATGACAGAACAAACAACGAACGTCCAGAGATAGGCCCAATCTAGCGAGATAAGCCTTTGTTTTCAATTTTTCCTTTATTGCTAGCCAAACAATAAAGCAGCAGTAAGAAATTCTAGGTTTTTTCCACACTAGGTTATACCAAACCACTATGTCTTTTTATCCCATGAATTCATTCCAAGCTGAGGATACTGAAAACCCATTTGGACTAGGCACCGATATAGCTGAGTCTATTTGCGAATTAGGGAAAAGAGTATTAGAGACAAAATTTACCAGTTCAATTAGGTATTGAGAGTTTGAGAAAGGAATATTCCAGGCACCATCAAACCATAATCTCATTTACAGTGGCTTTCCTATTTAGCCCCGAGTTATATATAATTATGGGGTCAATATTTGGGCAAATAGGGCCCTAATGGGCTCCAATTATCAAACCATAGGGAGATTTGATCACCAGGACCAACTTTGTGCTTTATCAGTAGCCTACAGCTACTCCTCAATTTCAGCAGTTTTTTTCCAAAACCAATAGGAGAAATATGGTAAATTAGCCTTTTAACAAATAGCAATTAATCCACTTTTTCCACATAGAAGAGTAAGAGGGACCAATCAAATTCCAGATCCATTTAGAAATAAGTGCTCTATTCCAGTCTTTTAGTTTTTTAATCCCCAAACGCCCGCCCCTCTTCCTTTGGAAAAGTAATGTCTTCCCAACTAACTTTTGCACCGGTGTGGATATTAGCCACACCATTCCATAGAAAATTCCTCATGAGGTCTTCAATATTTTTGCAAACTGAGGAGGATAATATAAAATGTTGGCACCAATAGTTTTGCATGCTAAAAAGTACTGAAATAATCAGTTGTAATCTACCTGCATAAGATAAGAATCTATAGGTCCAGCAATTAATTTTTTGTTTTACTTTCTCCACAAGAGGCAGACAATCACTCACTTTAAGTTTTGTAGTGATAAGTGGAACACCTAGATACTTCATAGGTAAAGCACCTTCAGTATAGCCAAACAAACCCAGTAGCTGGCCTTTCAACTGGTCATCTACCACAGAAAAAAAGATATTACTCTTACTTTTGTTTGGTTTCAGACCAGAGAAAGCAAAGAACAAGCTGAGAGAGTCCTTGATGAGGGTGGCAGAGCTAACATCAGCATTACAAATGATTAATAAGTCATCAACAAAGGTAAGATGAGTAAGTTTAATTCCATCACATTTCCAATGATACTTAAAATGTGGTGAAGAGCCTGTTTTCCTTAATATTTTAGAGAGCACATCCATGCCTAGAACAAATAAGTAAGGTGATAGATGATCCACTTGTCTTAATCCTTTTTCTCCTTTGAAATAGCTGTAGAGAGATCCATTTAGTTTAATAGAAAAATTAGGGAGAGGAAACACATGACTTTATCCATTCAATAAAGACCATGGGAAATCCATGTAGTTCCAAAATATCCCAGATAAAATCCCAACTGATAGAGTCAAAAGCTTTCATGATATCCACTTTTAGGGTCATTTTATATTGAGTTCCATTTTTGTGGTAGTCTCTCAATAATTCTTGAGCAAGGAAAATATTTTCACTTATTACATAGTAGATTCCATTCTTCCAGCAATAAGCTTTGTAATGCATTTATAGATAATATTACAGCATGATATAGGCCTGAAATCCTTCATTGTAGCTTGTGTAGTACCCTTTGGAATAAGATGGATAATAGTAGAATTTGTCTGTTTAAGTAGTTTCCCATTTGCAAAAAATTCTAGAACAGCAGAACATACATCATTTCCCACAATATCCCAAGTATATCTAGAAAACTGGCCATTAAAACCATCAGGACCTGGAGATTTATTTGGATTTAGAGAGAATAATTTTTTTTTCACATCTTCAGGTGTAAAAGGTAAAGTTAGAGCTGCAGTTTGAGTAGGAGAAATAGTCCTTTCAAATAAGGTAGCTAGAAGGGTTTTGCCATGGTATAAAGTGTCACTAGGAGAACCTAGTAGTTGTTTGTAAAATTTGGTGAACTATTGGGAAATGAGATCAGTAGTGTCCAAAAGAACACCCTCATAAGTAGAAAGCCTCTTGATAAGATTATGGGACATCCTTTGAGCTATAGATTTATGAAAAAAAGAGGAGTTTTCATCACCATTTTGGAGCCAGTTAATTGTGCTCTTTTGTTTTAAAGCACTAGCTTCCCACTCAATGAGTTGAAAGTATTCTTTCTTACTTGTTTGCAACTGTTGAAGAAAATTAGAAATATGGCCTAAGCTATCAATTTGTGCACTTAGAGAATCCATCTTTTTGTGTGCCTCCACCACCTGTTTTGATAGGTCTCTTCCCTTTATTTTTGAAAAACATTTAAAAGCTGTTTTTGTTTCCCTTAATTTTGAGTAGAGAACAAACATGCTACAACCATAAAACTCTTTGTCCCAAGCCTGTTTAACAACTTCATAAAAACCATCAAGTTTAGCCCAATAATTATAGTACTTAAAAGGGCAATTAAGCCCTCTTGTGGTGACCCCCAAATCCACCACTAAAGCTGAGTGGTCAGAAATATTTATAGGCAAGAAATGAACTGCAGAATTTGAGAAGGAGTTTAGCCAATCCTCATTTACAGTAGCTCTGTCCAGTTTTCTCTTGATAAAGTAAGAACAACAGTTATTTTGCCAAGAATATAGGTTTCCAGTGCTTTTCAAATCATATAGCTTTGCATCAGTAAGACAATCATTTAATTCTTCACAAGAGTTATGCCATTTTAAGTTTCCCCCCACCCTCTCAGAGGAGTATCTAACTGCATTGAAATCTCCAATAAATAGCCAGGGAGCATCAACAGTTTTTTCTAAATCCACCAGTTTTTCCCATAATTCTCTTCTCTTTTGCACAAAGTTGGAACCATAAATAACTGATATATAACAAACAACCTCAGAATTTATCCCTTTGACTTTGCAGTGAATAATTTGATCAGAGCTAAACAGAGTAGTAACCTCCCAAACTAGAGGATTCCATCCCACTAAAATTCTGCCATTTGGAGCCTTGTTAAAGTTATCTACAGAGCTCCATCTTGGCCATATAACTTTGCAAACATTTTTCTTATTCAGTTCAGAACATTTAGTTTCAATTAAGCCCATAAAAGAAATACAATTATTTTTAATAAATAATTTGACAGCTTCTTGTTTTGAGGAATGGCAAAGCCCCCTCACATTCCAACAAGAGATTTTCATCATTTAAAAAACATTAATAGATATAGTACCCCCAATAGAAGAGCTCTCACTCTTCTTGCTAGAAACATGGCTTCCTTTGTTCTTTTTTATTAGCTTAACATTTTTTGAGCTTGAAACAATAGTATCAGAAGTGATGTCATCAATTTTAGCACTATTAACAGATGTACCTTCATCACCTGTAACAATACCACATGTTTCCTCATCTTCTTTAGATAAATTCATAAGGCTAAGGAAGTTATTGCTAACTGAGATATTTTCCTTTGGTTGTGGAACAGGTATTTTTTTTTACTATGAACTTCAGTCCATGGCACAGCTGCATCATCAGGTACATGTAGGTTTGTAACTGCCTCATTTGAAATAGGGACAGTTGTTGTAGCTACAACAGCTTTATTAAGTCTTCTAAAAATATTTTTCTCCTTTTTATTACTTTTAGTGCAAGAGTAAATAGTATGTCCAAAAAGCTTGCAATTATCACAAACTTTTGGTACCCAGCTATATTCCACTTTAATTTCAAAGATTGTCCCGTCCATTCCTTCAATTTTCAGTGTTTTAGGGAGCTCACTAACAATGCTAATTTCTATTAAAATTCTAGCAAAAGTGAGTCTCTTCTTTGAGGAGGTCACTTCATCAACATATATAGGCTTGCCAAGTAGACTGACAATGTGGCTAACTAGTCCTAGATTGGACCAATACTTAAGGGGAATTTGGCTTAATTTTACCCAAATTGGAACTGTTTTGAACTCCTCTTTACTAAAATTTAGGTCCCTAGACCGTTTTTTAATAAAGATAGGCCTATTATAGAAGTGCTAAAGCCCAAGCTCAAACACTTGGTCTCTACCAATACCAATACCAGAAGAGAAATTAAAAAGGTAGAAACCATTACCACATGGTACTGTATCTACATATCCATGCTTAGTCCACAATTTCTTAGCTAGATCACTTATAATATTGAGAGTAAGCTTATTATCAATAAAATAGCCCACTAGGGAATTTTCCCATTCAGAAACACACAGATCTTCTACTTCAATAGGCATTTTATAAGGGGTGGCAGAGCAACCATTATTTGAGAAATATTGAAGACTCATGCTTGTTTGAGACTTTCGTACTGCTGCAGACCATGAGTTCTCCAACCTAGGGCTAGGAGGATTTGAATTAGAGCTTATGAGGTTTATTTTTACTGAGGTATCTATCACTTGAAAAGTGGAAATATTTACTTGCTTACCAACAGTATTTTCCACTATCATAGGGGATTCTTCTTCATACTCCTTTATCTTGATAGTTTCCTTAATAATAGGAGAAATTTCAGAATTCAAACTTCCATTCAAATTTAAAAAAAATTCAGGTGAATTCTGATCAATCTGTAAGGTTATACCAACTTCAGAAGTCAGCTTCGCTACCTGAGACGTAGCTTCAACACCTACAAGGTTACTTTAAAATTGAAATTGTTGTTTATTTGTTTTGTTTTAATACTAATTTTCTTTTGTTGTAATTTTTTGTCAAGAACTTATTATGTAAGAAAATATGTAAATAAAATTACCGAATTAAAAGAAATTTGGAATGTATTATCAATGTTTTGAACCAATTTTAGAACAATGTAACTTATAAGTTTCATTTAAAACTTACACATTATACATTATATATATATATATATATATATATATATCTGTGTGTGTGTGTGTGTGTGTATTGGTTACTTTTCGGATATTGTTGGGTTAAACGATTCGGTTTTCGGTCACGGTTTTTCGGTCGGGTTGGCGATTATAGTTTCGAAACCCAAAACCAAACTGTAACCATCGGTCTCGGTCCGGCCAAAACTTTATTCGGTTTTATAGCGGTTATCGATTTTTGGTTTCGGACGGATTTACGATCGGGTTTCGGGTCTCGGTCTATTTTGCCAAATCCTAGTTGCACTTGCACATGATGTTAGAAATAGTGAAGAGTATGTCAAAATTAGCATCCAAGTAACAAAAAGTCTAGACAAATCCATCATGTACATACGGAATGATAAGTTAACACATACGTACTCCCTTGTGTTTCCCATATTACTCGTCCACCGTAAATATATGTACACTTTGAGATGATTTATTTTAGTAACGTACTATGCTGCCGAAATGATAAATTTGAAGAAAAATACTTTTACGTAGTCAAATTTAGTCCAATTCAATTACTCCCACATCCGTATTTTATTCCAATACAATGATAAAACTATGTAAAAGTTTTTTCAATTTATATACAATTTTTTTCATTTCAAAATACACGTATTTTCACAGTGGATAAATAAATCACAACGAATGGAGTATTAAACATACTGTGTACAATGCTAACACTATAAGAGATTAGCGTCGGTCATCAACACTCTTCTTTACAATTTTTCAGACCAACACATTGTAGCGAATATAGCTAGATAAGCTACTATCTTAGCAATTAGAATAACCAAACCTCCGAGTCTTATCGGAAGATTCACAAGAATTCTCTAACTATTGTGAACTCTGCATTCAAATATGCTTTAAAAACTCGTCTGTAATTGCATCAAAACAATCCATATCTTTTTTAATGCAAGACGGAAGACTAAAACGCAAAATATTAACAAGTAATAAAAGACCCATAATAAGCCCGAAACAAAAGACGACGTATATGCGGCTCTTGATGTAGCGGCGCTATTGGCATAGTTTCAGCGATTTTATCAACTCTCTTCTGAACAATAACATCAGTTCACTCGTTTGAGAAAAATATAGTGTTGCCCAAAAACAAATTACACTAAGCACAACAAAATGGAACACCTTCCGGAAAAGTCAACTCTATATCCTCCTTAATATGCAACCAAAGTTCACGTTTAGAAGCGTTAATGTATATGCCAAAATTAGAGCATTCATCCACGTTAATCTTAAAATCTCGTTGATTGTCATCCTAACCTTTCATACCAAAACTCGGTTATCTAGATACCAACCATTAACGGTCAAATTAAGGCAAACTTCGGCGATTTTAAGTAAAACTAGATGAATGTCGATCGTAAACAACAAAGGGCCAATGGATCACCTTGTTAGACAACTTACTCACTACGAAACAATGAATCTCTGGCGTACAAAAATGGGCTTTGTGGATTGCAAAATTATACCCATACATATAGCAATACCATGCAAAAAATAATGAACAACCTCAAATAGTTTCGGTTTGAGACGAGATTGAAAGCATTACGAAGATCAATCTTGAAAAAACCAAAGTTATACTCGTCGATAAGAGCACTAATAGACCGGTTAACAACATTAACAAGAGTTTATGCACACCAATTTTAGTTCCAACATGGCAACTTTAGTAGCAAGGCTCTTCACCCAAGGCAATGTGCCTATAAGAATCATTTAATATTAGCAAGAGGAAAAATAGAAGCGCTAACTACCCACCAAGTTAATAAAGATGAAAATTGGACGTCGATTAAAATAGTCATAAGTCCCACTAAAGCACTCAACAATCAAAAAAATGTCCACGTGCCCCGTGGATCAAACCAAAACATCCCCTAAATGATTGATTGTCAATTTAGCCACCAAATATTTGCATCTATTTTACTAAAATCGGCACGGTTATTCGTGATTGATACTTAATTTGAGAATGATAGAAGTGACCGTTAGTGTTTGTATGACAACAACTTTTTAGCTTTTTAAAGGGTTGCTTTTGAGTAAAAAATATTAAAATTTCAAAAGCAAAGAATGGTAGGAATTTAGGAAATTTTTGTAGGAGATAATTAATGTTAAGTGTATTCAACTTTCAACTCATTTCGATTTACTATATTCAACTTTCAACCTTTTGATTTAGTATACTGGACTAAATAAATTATTTTGATTTAGTGTTATTCCGTCTGTTTTAACGGAGAGAAGCTCTGCACGTGACCTCACGTGCCTGTTAATTGACGGTGTGAAGGGTAAAATTGTCTTTTCACAAACTTAACGAAATATAAACATTTCTATCCATTACAGCACATATTATTACATACATATATATACATACATAAATATATAGGGTTTATAATTCCCAAATTAAAACACAATTAATTAGGGTTCCAATCACAGTTGTTTTGAGTGCAATCACATCTAAATTAGGGTTCCAATGGCGCCTAATGCTATACCTAAATGGAGAGTTAGGGGTGACAATGAAAGCGCTCCAACTTATGGTAAGTCGTTTTTTCTTCTTATCTAAATTATAAATTTACATGTTAGGGTTTATGTTAGAATTTTCAATTAATGATTTTTAATTTAAGTTTGAATTTAAAATGTGTACTTCAAATTAAAAACATGCACTTAAAAATCTGTAATATTTTTATTGCAGACATGAACAGTTCTCAATTTTCTATTGAATATCATCATGGGGGTTTTTTTGAATGGGGAAAAAAGCGAGGAAATCCTGTAGGTTATGGTGATGGGTTGATAGGTTATGTTGATAATTGTGAAGTTGATGAACTTAATTACCTCTCTATAGTAGGAATGGCAGCTAATTTTGGTTGGATGGATGTCAGGTATTTGTACTTTAAAAGGGTAGGTGCAAAATTTGACACTGGTATTACTAAAATTCAGTATGATAATGATGCCAAAGCAATAAAACAATTTATAGATGGTAATAGGGTTGTTCAAATATATTGTGAGGGTTATTATGATGATGAGAATGATAATGGAGAAAGTAGTAGTTCTGATGATGAGTCTTGGTCCGGTGAAGAAGAGGTTGACATGGGTGAAAGTGAGGAGTTTTCTGATTATGTTGATAGTGATGGGGAAGAAATGGGAAAAATAAGTGATGTTATAGTTGATGTAGGGGAGAAATATGATCTGAGAGAACCTAGATGTGCCTCAATGCCAAGTTATGACGATTTTGTTCAGAATATTGGTGAAAGTGGTGTTCTTAAGGAAGGTATAATTGATTCTGATGAGGAGTTTCCTGAGCATGTTGGTTCAGATACAGATGAAGAAAATTATCAAGTGAAGTTCCCTGTGTTTGCAAAATCAGACTTAGACAATGTACAACTAAAATTAGGTATGAAGTTTGCTACTGCAGATGAATTTAAAGATGCTATTAGAGAGTATTCTGTTCAGCAAGGTAAGAGCATTAAATACAAAGTACAAGCTAAGAAAAAAATGTATTTATATTGTTCAAACTCTAATGAGCAAGGGGTTGTGTGTCAATGGTCAATGTATTGTGGTAAATTGCCAAATGAATTGACTGTACAAATCAAAACATATGTTGATAACCACACATGTACCAGAGCCTATAAAATTGCTAGTGTTAAGCCTAGATACATTGCTAAAAAGTTCTTAGAAATGATAAGAATCAACCCTAAGTGGCCAGTAAAAAACTTTAGGATACATGTAGCAAAGGCACTTGAGGCTCATGTTTCATTGTCAAAAGCTTATAGTTCCTTTAAAATTGCCAAAACCACAATTAAAGGTACAACAGGGGAACAATATGACCTACTTTGGGACTACTGTACTGAGTTAAGAAGAACCAATGTTGGGTCAACAATTCAGATGAAAGTGAAAAAGGGGGCTGGGGAAAATGGTGAAGATGTGTTTAGGAGTATTTATATTTGCTGGGGTGCTCTTAAAAGAGGGTTGTAGGTCTTTTATTGGTATAGATGGCACTCATTTGAGTGGTCCTCACAGAGGGGTTTTGCTCACAGCAGTGGCTATTGATGCCAACAACTGCATTTATCCCTTTGCATATGCAATTGTTGGTAATGAGAATTACAAAACCTGGAAATGGTTCATCAAGCTGATGGTGAAGGATTTAAACATAGAAAGGGCTGAGGATTACACATTTATTTCTGACAAGCAGAAGGTAATGTTTTTCATGTTATATATTTTTTTTATTTGCACTATTTATCTACCTGATTACATGTTATAATGTATTTTTCATGTAATAATGTTAGGGTTTAATCAAAGCAATGGACAAAATCCTACCTGGTGGTGAACACAGATTCTGTGTCTGGCATCTCTACAATAATTTTAAATTATTGCACAAAGGTGTTGCTTTGAAGAATGGAGTTTGGAAGGCAGCTGGTGCCACAACAAAACCACACTTTAATGCTGCTCTTGAGGAGATTAAGGCACTTGATCCAACTGCTTATGAATGGTTAGCCTCCAAACCAGGTGAACAATGGAGCAAATCACACTTCTCCACTCATTCTAAGTGTGACTTGCTATTAAATAATTTATGTGAAAGTTTTAATGGTGCTATAAAAGAAGCAAGGTGTAAACCTATTTTAGAAATGCTTGAGGATCTTAGGTTATACTTGATGGAATTTGTAATGAAAAGAAAAATAGCCATAGAAAGACTCCAAACCATGTCAACATTGTGCCCAATAATAGCTGGAAAACTTGAGAAAAGGGGAAAAATATCACATGGGTATATTATTTCATTTAATGGTAACTCTGGATTTGAGGTGGCTGGTACTTTTAGAACATATGCCTTAGATCTCCATCATAGATGGTGTGGTTGTAGGAGTTGGCAATTAAGTGGTATCCCCTGCTCACATGCAATTGCATGTATAAATTATATGGGCTACAATTTAGAAAATTATGTGCACTTGTGTTATAGTAAGGAGGTGTACAAAAAGACTTATTCTAACATGTTAGTGCCAATTAATGGCAAGGATATGTGGAGTAAAAGTGGGAAACCTAAGTTATTACCACCAGATGTTGCTATAATGGCTGGTAGGCCTAAGAAAGCTAGGAGAAAGGGGCCTGGGGAACCAAAAAATCCAACAAAAATATCAAGAGTGGGCACAATTATCAAGTGTAGCATATGTAAAAAAGAAGGACACAACAAAAAAACATGTGGCAGACCTGAAAAAGCTAACAAAAGGCCAAAAAAGAAAGCTAAAAAAAATGTTGTATCCCCACATCAACTTGTTGATGAAAGTGATGAAAGTGATGATAGTGATTCTGCAAATGAAGCTAATGATGGGGTGGATTCTTTTCAAGTGGATGGAGCTAGTGAGGGTTTAAAAAGAGTTATTGATGGTTTAGAATATTTTGTGGAGGCTAATGTGAGTGGAGTTGATGCTAGAGAACAACTAGAAGAGTTTGATGTTTTTGAGATGATGTGTGAGAGAGAAGAGAGGGAGAGGTTGTGGGGTGATGATCAGAATAGTCAAAATGATGAGGATGATAATGGTTTTAGCACACAAGCAAGTGGTGTTACACAAGGTAGTGGAAATGTTTTGGTAAATGAGCAACTTCAAACTACACCAGAAAGAGTCCAACCAGATCCACAAATTAAGAAAAAACTCCCTGTAAGTATAGTATTTTAATGAACATGCTCTTATTTAACTTAGTTTTTTAGTGCACTACTTTTGATAA
Source organism: Primula vulgaris (assembly GCA_963920805.1). Lineage (NCBI taxonomy): Eukaryota > Viridiplantae > Streptophyta > Magnoliopsida > Ericales > Primulaceae > Primula > Primula vulgaris. The sequence goes on from OY987216.1 coordinate 20,714,941, forward strand.
TATTTGTTTAACTATCATGTTTTAATATGTACAGGTCAGGAGGAGCACAAGAATCATGTTCTCACCAAACAAACAGTCAAATGAGGTGAGTTTTGTAGATTTATCAGATGAAGGACAAAACGATGGCACCATACATGCTGGTATAATGAATAAACCAGAAAAAAGGCCCAAAGATTTGCTTAAAGGCCAAATCTACAAAAATGGAAAGCGCTATGCTTCACCAGCAGCCTTCAAAGTGGCACTTGAACATGAAAGAATTGCAAGGCAAAAGAGTGGGTCCAAATGAGTATCTTTTCAAATTTAGGTTAGTTTAAATGTTTGGTATTTTGGACATGTGTGAGCATGTGTATCCTGTTGAACTTTTTTATTTTGTGAGCATGTATGAGCTCTTCAAGTAGATGTTGATTTAAATGTTTGATGTTTTGGACAAGATGTTGGTTTATGTGGAAGTTTATGATGATGTGAAAGTTTATGTGTAATTTTGGTATTTTGAACTTGTTATCACTTTGCTATTATGGAATTTCTTGTTAATTTAAGTGTTTATTAAATTTCATGTCACTTTGATGTCAGTTTATGGCTAGTTTGTTAGAAAAAACAGGTCACAATTGTGATCAATTTGCAGGTCAAAAGCAGGTGCTAAATTTCAGGTAAGTGATCAAATTTGTGATCAATTTGCAGGTTCTAATGGGTGCTAAACAATTTAAATGTGCTAAATTTCATTTTATGATCAGATTTGTGATCAATTTGCAGGTCCTATTAGGTACTAAGTAATGAGCTGGTCCAATTAGGTGTGATCAGAATTGTCAAATTTCAGTAAGAAAAGATCTCGGAATGGCAGGTAAGTAAATGTAATCAGAATTTGTTTACTTTTATCAGAATTATTTGCTATGAAATTACAGTACAAAAACATGAAACAACATGAAAAAACACATTTCATTTCATTCCACATTACATAATTCATTACATTTCTCACACACCAGTACATTACATAAGCTCTAATACAACTGATTTTTTTCTTTTTCATCATCCAAACAGAGCACCATCATCACTAGAAATAAAGCTAAAATAGCCAAAAACACCAAAAAAAAATTCTTACAAACCCCATTACTTTCTTTCAGTCCTATTTTCTTCAACTTCAATGCCTCAATCATCATTTTTTCAAGCTGCTTTTTCTCATTAGCCAAAACTGCATTTTTTTCCTCCAATATGTTTTTCTCATTACACAGAACTGCATTTTTTTCCTCCAATGTGTTTTTCTCATTAGACAGAACTGCATTTTTTTTCTCCACTTTGTTTTTTTCAGTAGCCAATACTGCCATTTTCTCATCCATTATGTTTTTCTCATTAGCCAGTACCAAAATTTCCTCCTCCAATGTGTTTTTCTCATTAGCCAAGACCAAAAATTTTTCCTTCATTGTATTTTTGGATTTCAGTAAACCAGGAATTATGTTAACTGCTCGAGCACACATTGGTGGGTCATACCAATGAAAAAAATTGCAGCTTTTGATTCTGCAAGTATAGTACCTTCTTCCTGGATTAATATCCGTCCAAGATGTTGTTAAAAGAGCTGGTTCTTTGCATAAACAGAGCATGGTGTGTGTGTGTGTGTGTGTGTGTTTCTGTTGATGTGTGAGAGAGAGAGAGATGAAAATAGATATAAGTAGGCAGTCCAGTCTACAGTGAAAATTTTGGTCACTTTTGGGGGGAAATTTCTTTGTCAATTTTGGAGGGAAATATTTTTGTCATTTTTGGAGGGAATTTTTTGGGTATATTGGTCATTTCCACATTTTACAAGGTTTCTCTGGTTAAATTTAACAGATTTATACTAAATCAAAATAATTTATTTAGTCCAGTATACTAAATCAAAAAGTTGAAAGTTGAGTATAGTAAATCGAAATGAGCTGAAAGTTGAATACACTTAACATTAATTATCTCATTTTTGTAGCTTTTCAACTTAAAAATTACCAAAATAGAAGTTTTTTCAATTTAATTGTTTTGTATATTTGCAACTTACTTATAAATTAAAATAAGTAAAAAAAAAAGACTATTCAACAAAAAGAAAGTTACTAGACACAATCATGTGAAAAAGCTAAGATTATGGCAAATATAGTACAATACAGTTTATTTTAAGCAATTTTTTCTTTAAAAAAATTCTACAATCAGCTTTTGTAGGGAGGAAAACGACACCAAACGCTTACTAACACATTGTTTGGTTGCATCATTTGCAACTCGGTATTGGGATATGAGTCAGACGCATCTCAGAAATAACTTGTTTAGCAATGCAATTAGACTGTACATTGCACATCCGGGGCGAACATTAAAGGAGTGTATTTCCAATACCCATGATGGCGGTATTGAAAATACTTCGAATTTTGGATATGTATTTTCTTTTCAAATCACATTTATAGTTCAACCGGATTGTTAGCACTCAGATTAATAACTCCACAATCTGTGTTACAAAAGGCGAGCCTAATCGTTTAATATATTAGACGATGAATCAATGATTAACCGGAAATAGAGGGGATTAAGCCAACTTATCTCTAACTATAATCGATTGCGTCTTCTACAACATTGCCCACAACCAAACGAAGCCTAGGTGTCGAATTATAAATGGACATATGTAAATGGGCCAAATTATACAGTTGTATAACCCAAGCCCATAAAGGACCCAATCGGCCCACTTAACTAAAACCCTACCTTGTTCTCAATCTCCCCCTCGCCAATAATATAATCTCTCTCTCTCTCTATCTCTCTCTCCAGCTTCAACAATGGTTGCCGGCAAGAAGACGGTATCTCTCTCTCTCTACAAGTATTCTGTATCTATATTTGCAACTCAGTGATTTAAATTTAGTATTAAAAGAGATATTTGATTTTGAACTCACTTTACTCTGCTACAGTATTATCATTTATTTATATGTGCTTCATTTTTGTACGGATAATTTATTTATTCACTAGTTAGGAGGAAATAGTTGTATCAAAGTGACCTTATGCTTGATAAGTGTCTCTATATTGATAGTCTGGTACATCATTTTTGGTGAATCAATTTTTAGAATAATCAACAAGTTATAAGATGATGTTTGGTGAATCATAATCAATGTTAAATAAGGCGCAAGACGGGATTTAGGCAAAAATAGCTTGGTACTTCATTTCCTTTTTGCAAATGGACATTTTTTAAGAGGTAACTTTTAGAATAATCAACAAGTTATAAGATGATGTTTGGTGAATCATAGTCAATGTTAAAAAAGGCGCAAGACCGGATTTAGGCAAAAATAGCTTGGTACTTTATTTCCTTTTTGCAAATGGACATTTTTTAAGAGGTCATTTTTAGAATAATAAATAATTAGATGATGATGTTTGATGTATCATAATCAATGTTATAAAAGGCGCGAGGCGGGATTTTTAGGCGGATATAGCTCGTCTAATGCCTAATCCTGCTTAATTTTAGGCTTGCTTTTTACAACAGTGATCATAGATGATGCAGTGAGCTTACAGTCAAATTCAATTGTATGTACATCATTCATTTATTAGTACAAAATGTATGTTTTTACGTTAATTATACGTTTTGTACAGAATAGGCCGAACATACCCTTTTTGGGGGTCTAAAAGTATTTTAGGTTTAGTATAATGCACTATCGTGTTAACATTAATTTTCATGCTATGTGTTGTTTGATAAGTGTCACTATGTTGACAGCTTGGTACTTGATTTCCTTTTTGGAAATGGACTTTTTTAGAGGTAACTTTTAGAATAATAAATAAATTAAAAGATGTGGTGCATCGTAATCAATGTTATAAAAAGGGTAAGATGTGATTTAAGTGAAAATAACTCGTTTAACGCCTGATTTTGTTTTAAAATTAGGGTTCAATTTTTAGAACAGTGATCATAATTGATGCAGCGAACCCTAATTTTGCTTAATTAGCGCTTGCTTGTTAGAATAGCGCGGACAGAAACTTTTTTGTGGGACTTTACGAATTTGAGGTTTAGTATTTTTCGTATGAAAATTTTGATCTGTTAAGCAATTTTCTATAATCATTCATTGCAAAAGTATACTGCGCTATCGTGTTAACATTGATTTTTGTGATAGATTTTGTGCACAAAGATCGCACAGGTCTTTCTTGAGAGCAACTCGTACAGATTTACATTCAGAAAGTAATTTTACTGTGAACAAAATTTTCTTTTATTTCTAATTGCCAGTGGTAAATGACTGTGTTCATTTAAGAGTATGTGCGTGTAGCATTTTCTGCATGTATTAAGTCTATTATGCCTTTCTCTATGATCAAATTTGTGTGTTGATTCTTTTTGAGATCAATTCCTTGCAGCTGTTGTGTGTAGTCCATTTTGATGAACACGAATACTCGTCTTTCTCTGTGTATTTATAAATGTATCTGCAGATGACAAATGGATTCTTGTTTGGAAACTCATTTGTATTGTCTTTGTTACTTGTTATCATGCAGAAGAAGACCCATGAGAGCATCAACAACAGGCTCGCTCTTGTGATGAAGAGTGGGAAGTACACTCTAGGGTACAAAACTGTTTTGAAAACTCTCAGGAACTCCAAAGGTATATATATTTATCTATATATACAATCAGCATCATCTTCAGTTTTTCAGAACTATTTCATGAAAAAAGATCCAAATTTGCTTTTAAATTTGCAGGGAAGTTGATCATTATCTCGAACAACTGTCCTCCCTTGAGAAAATCTGAAATTGAATACTATGCAATGCTTGCTAAAGTTGGGGTTCACCACTACAGTGGAAGTGAGTGATTAATCTAATTTTAAATAAGCTAGTAAAGTCTGTATGCACTTGAGTTTATTATGTAGTTATATTTTGTTTTTGTTTTTTACGACATAGCAAGTTGAACACTTTTTCTTTACCATTGAAATAGGCTATATCTGTACTTTTCCTAACCTTGGAATGCATGAAGTTGCAACAAAACAATGCTAACTCAGTAGGAATGGCAATCGGCCAAGATCCATCTTTCCAAATTAGGAAGTTCTGGGCTTTATTTCCCTTCACCGTGAAATCAATGTCTTTTTTAATTGAGTAACAATATTCCAATTTCAAGCTGGTTCTATTAGTATTTGGTTGATTGGTGTACGACAGTTCAAACATTTAGTTCTTACCGTTTGTTTACGGAAATGATTAATTCTATGGATATGCTCTTTTGTGTTGACCTGTTAAATAGACCAAAACATTATTGTTTGTATTTAACGTTAGCTTGGTGCGTTTATTAAGGACCATAACCTACGTGTGACTGTGTTGACTTAATGAAGTTACTTGAATGCAGAACTTTATATAGAGGGTAAATATATCACCTGTTTCTTGACTTTGGTCAGGGATACTTGTCTAATTATCTTGTATGGATAGTGCTAAACCATAGGCTTTTGTTGCATGTATAACTATTTTATTATGTTAGTGATAGACAGAGGTGTAGACATTGGTTCCCTCCCCTCAAGTGCTTTCTTTCTGGAGAGTTTTCTTTATGTGTAACTTGTCACCTTCAGTTTGGATCACTGAAGTTATACCTGTTTACAGCAAATCATGCAACATTACAACTTTACCAATGTGGATAAATAAAATTATAGATACTTTTTAAATCACTGCCTTGGATAAGATTTTCAATTGATTGTAATGCCGGTTAGTTAATGTACGCTAATGTGATTTCCATTTTAACTTTTACATTTGTTCGATTTAGTTCCATTTCTTATTTAACCTTGTTTGTTCCCTTTGATTTGAGTTGTAGTCGTTCTACTAATTGATGCACTTTTCTCCCCTTCCTGGGTATAATTCAGCATTTAACGTCTTTTCTCTTAAGAAGATACTAACTACTGTGTTTGTGGGGTGATTATTTTTCCATTCCAGACAATGTTGATTTGGGAACTGCTTGTGGAAAATATTTCCGTGTGTCATGCCTTAGCATTGTTGATCCAGGTACCAGATTCTCTATCTCCCTCTCTCTGTTTGTTTGTCTGACTCGGCCATTTAATTTATATAAAAGAAGGCATTAGATAATTTTAACAAGCTGGCTACTAACTCGTGTGAATAAACATTTCAGGTGATTCCGATATCATCAAGACTTTGCCCGGAGATCAGTGACGAACTATCCCAGTCCATCTTTGCTCACGAGCAAGCTCCTCCTTGTTTTTTTAGGACTTGGTTTTATTTTGCAAGTGTTTTGTTTTTGTTGGATCCGTCATTCTGCTTTATTCTTGGAATTTGATAATTACAATGTTAATTAAAAGATCCAAAATTTTGGTTTTCATTCGGCTGTTGAAACTTGCAATTAGTTGATGGTGCAAGAATATGTTTGGTAAATTACCCCGTGGGGTATGTTGTGGTTGGAGAATCTGGCTTTGGATCGATTTACTTGCTTTTTATTGAAATCAAATGAAAGTGTTTAGTGTAATCGTAGCATAACTGATCATCATCGAGTACTGTTTTTTTGGGTGTCGCTGTAAGCGCCAAAAGTTGATCCTTGAAGTGTTTTCTGGCTCTGAAATCTTATTAGCAGTAGTATTTATTACTTACTACAATAGTTAGGTTCATGTTTGCTCAGCTAAAGTTTTCAATTTACCAGTCTTCAGCGACAAGCCGACAACCGATGACACACATTTGTTCTTTCCATCTAAGTCTTTGTTGACAAGCATATCTAATATCTTGTTTCTGAAAGTGCTACTTAGTAATTATCTTATCTTTCATTTAACAAGGTTTGAGGCAACACTAGTAGAATAAATTTTAGCTTGTTTACTGTCTTTCACCTTTTAGTTCTATTAGTTGTTCTAGTGCACTTGACATTCAATAGTTAAGCTTTTAACTCGCTGGTCCCTGGAACTGGAAGAGCTAGGATTTATTATCAAACTTCTAAAAAAATTACAGTCACACAAGGGATTACTTTATAATTAATGACGAGTAATGTTCTTTGACATGGGTAACTTCAAGTTGATTGTAACTGTTTCAATCAAAGCTTTGGAAGTGACACCATTTCCAACTTAAAAATGGAATAACTTTATAAAAGTTGGTATATTCTAAACTTTGTAACCAAGCTTTGATGCACAAAGTTAATCAGTATACATTACACAGTTAAAATTAAAATACCAGTTAGTAGAGAGCAAAAAGTTATTAGAGCTGGTGTACACACTTGAGCTCGATTGGTTAGCTTTTAAGCAAATAAACTGGATAGAATAAAAAAGAGAAAGCTAGGCTTGTTCAGCTTAAAGCTTCTGGTTATGGGAAGACACTTAATGTACTTTTATCTAACTCTAGTTAATTTGATGCCTACATAGAATTATGAGTATCTTCCTAAATTAATACACCAATATCTTGTCTATATATCCATGCTACATTGTTACTATAACTTACACACTAGTTTTTTTTCCTTACTTATATAATTAGTAAAAGTTAAGGATTTGAATTTTCTATTAAAATTTTGGACTTCTTTGCATACATATTGGGTTAAGAGATGTGGTGTTTTTTTTCCGTTTAGAGCTCAATTTGGATTAGTTTAATCATTTTTATGGAGTATTATATATATATATATATATATAAACTCAGACCGATTGTGATCAATTGAGAATTGAAAACTAAGCAACAAAGTTGGGTCCAAAAACATAAACTTAAACTAAGTAAATACCGACCCATTCTGAAATTCTTTTTTTCCTAATCTTATACTAGTAATTTGTTCCTGAATCGTTAGTTGCAATATAAATGTTATCACCATTGATATATATAATTTAGGAACATGGAAGATAAGGATGTCGTTCAATAAATAATTTATAATATTAACTAGGGTTAACAATTTGATATTAATTAGTTGACTTTTAATTTAGACCGTTGAAATGAATGATATAGATTTTGATGTAAACTCTTATGTTTCTCAAGGTGTTCGCTTTTAAGCAAATAAGCTGGATAGAATAAAAAAAAAAAAACTAGGCTTGCTCAGCTTAAGGCGAAAGATCTCCAGCTTGATAGAGTATAGCCTTTAGCAGAAAGTAAAAAAAATTGAGCTTATAACCTGGAACCGAACAGGGCCTAGATGTCAATTTATATGGCAAATTACGTTTCTTCTATAATCATGGTGCAAGATTTTATTTTGGCTGCTTGGCATGCATAGATGTCGTCAAAATACTTGGAGAAGTCTAGATTATCCTAAACGGATTCCATCACACGTAAAGTTATGATATTTATGTTGATATATATATATACAGTTACCTACACGTTTCGTGTGCAGCGCGTAATACAATAAAAATATAGAAAATAACAATAGTTATAATATAAATAGATGGATAATAAATAAAAAAACATAATTTAAAATTTAAAAGAACGTTTGGTTGTTAAATATGCATAAATAATTTTAGGGGCAATTAACAAAAACATACTCTACCCCTATTATATTACCAAAAACATACCCTCAAAGTTAAATTACCAAAAACATACATATATATACTTATTATTTTTCTAATTCTAATCAAACCATAATATAACCTATCTCTCTACGCAACTCTCTCTCTCTAATCGCACCTCTCTCTCTAACGCACGATAATCGCACCTCTTTCTAACACGTGTTAATCACTCATCTCTCTCTAAAAATGATTAAAAACTCACAAAATATGCATATACTAATTATAAAACGTCATAACCTAATTTTAAAACTCCATACGCTAATTTCAAAACTTCATACCCTAATTTCAAAAATTTCATAACCTAATTTCAAAATTTCATACTCTAATTTTAAAACTTTATATCATAATTTCAAAACTTCATGCCCTAATTTCAAAACTCCATACCCTACATATGAGTTTCTCTCAATATTGTACATATGTATTCTTCTCTTTCAATTTGAAACCCACAATGCTTACAATAGTCTCAAAACTCAATAAATAGAAAACAATCTCACTAATTCTATATATTTTTCATATATTACGGAGTATCAAATAGTGTAATATTTGTGTATTACGTATGTATATATCTGTATTTATATGTATATGGATATCTATATAATCTAGATGGTATTCGGTAGTTAGTCGCGGGTTTTCGTGGTTGAGGAAGAGAGAGAGATAGAATGTGATATTAAAGAAAGATACATAGAAGAATGTATGAACGAGAGAGTAATATCATAGAGAGATAAAGAGAAAAATTGGTGAGAGATACATAGAAGAATTAGTGAGAAAGAAGAATAGAGGAGAGAGATAAAGAAAAAAATAAACAGTATTAAATTTAAATTTGTTTGGTATGTTTTTGATAGTTAAAGTTGTAAGGATATGTTTTTGGTAATTTAGTTTCAAAAGTAGTATGTTTTGTTAATTTATCCATAATGGGATTAGTTTTTACTTTTTATATTTTTATGTGAGCATAATATTATTGTAATTAATATAAAGGTATATGAGTATTTTTGGAAAAAAAAGTTGCTAAATTGGACAGACTCATTTAACTTAGGCTGACTTATTATAATAGAATGATATATATATATATAGCACATATATTGTGTAAGGCGGATCCATTTTTGCTGCCTTGAGAAATTCAAGACAGCATGACTTAAATTTTTCAAGCAGCAAAAATATGTAATTTTGTATGTTATATTTTGGTTTTAATGTTTTAGAATCAACATCGAACAGTTAACACTACCGTGAATCTAGTCAATTATTATTTAGAGTGTGTCACATATTAAAAATTTAACACATATTAATGAACCAAAAAATATCTATCTTAAAATTAATTCAAAATTAAAGCTAAAAAATATTAAAAACATAACACATGTTAATGAATCCAAAAATATCTAACCTAAAATTAATTTAAAATTAAAACTAAAAAATACCATTGGTTGATACATCATAAATAATAGTGCATTTTGGAATGAACACCGAATGATTAACACTATCGTGAATCTAATACACTATTATATTGGGAATATACTAAATGGATCAAAATCGGATTGGTTTTTTGGTTTGGGCAGCCAAAACCAATCCATGTAAGGCTGCTGGTTTATGCAGACGTGCACAATTTGGTAAAGATGACAACCACATGTGGGACGTGCGGTTAAGTTGTAATTTGTAGCTGAGACCTGCGGTGTTGCTCCAAGACGGCGTGCCTAACAATGTCCCCTCCGTCTACATACTTACTTATGTGGCGACATTTTCTAGACGTGGAACGTTTCAAAATCGTTGATTTTAAAAATATAATAGTACGTAATTGTGTAAAACACAATGGCGGCACACGCACAAGTCGAGTAACCTTTGGATCTTCGACAATTGATCCGGAAAAAATAATTACGGGCAACACTCGACTATATATTTAATATACTTGTTAGTTAAAATAAAAATGGAAAAAAATACGTTTAGTACACCAAACTATACTGTTGTTAACGATTTGGGTATATAAACATTTATTTAAATCACCTATTCACCTCATACATTTTTTAAATTAAAAAAAAATATCTCAATTTAGGATTCGTTGGTAGTATATATTAAGGGTTTCATAGTGTCTTATGTACACATCATACTTTTGTTTTACAAAATGACGAGAAATTAATAAAATTACCTTCAGCTTTTAAAATTTTTAATTTGGGTAGTATACTATAATAATTTTTCAATTTAGATACCACCATCTAAATTAATTACGGAATCATGTCACGTGACATTTGACAAACGTTAATTTAAGAGGCTCATTTGACAATTTTACACAAAAATATGTAATTTTAGAAGAAAAAAATTCCCCAATTTCACACATAACAAAAAATAGCACATAATCTAAAATTTTGTTATGCGTGAAATTGGGGGAAACGTTTTTCTAGGATGACATATTTTTGTGCAAAATTGTCAAATTAGCCTCTCAAATTAACGTTTGTCAAATATCACGTGACATGATTCCGTAATTAATTTAGACGGTGATACCTAAATTGGAAATTTATCATAGTGTGGTACCCAAATTGGAAATTTTGAAAGGTGGGTATCCAAATCGTTAAAAGAAAATAGTTTGGTGTACTAAATGTATAAAACCCCAAATGAAAATATTAAACACTAATTTATTTACAATGTGTTGTAATACCTCTAATGGTAGAGTAGTTTGTTATTTAACATATGAGATCTTGGGTTCGAAACTCTTAATTTACAATTTAATTTTATTTTGATATTTACAATTTAATTTTATTTTGATTTTGATTTGTATTTATCAAGAAAAAAAAAATCGAGTATTAGGCATTCCGACATACCGGGCCGGCACCGGTGGAACTCTTGCAGAAAATAAGTCATCTTTCGCTCCTATATAAGGATGAGAAAATTCTCGACGTAGGTGAAACATTTCAAAATCGTTGATTTTAGAAATATAATAGTACGTAATTGTGTGGAACTCAGGGCGGCTCAAGCCCAAGTCGAGTAAGGCTTGGGCCTTGGGCAATTGATCCAGAAAAAAAAATTACGGGCAACACCCGATTATATTTTTAATATACTTGGTAGTTAAAATAAAAATATTAAACACTAATTTATTTACAATTTGTTGCAATAACTTTAATGGTAGAATAGTTTGTTATTTAACATAAGCACTGGTGGAACCATTGCAGAAAATAAGTCATCTTACGCTTAAGGATGAGGAAATTCAGCGTCGTCTCCAGTATATATTTTGGAGAGGCAAAGCGAATCCCGAAATGGGGGCATTAAAATTTTCTATAAATTTATCATTATTTTATGTTAAGATCTAAAAAAAAAAATATATATATAAAATTTTATCAACCAATCTATAACAACTTTGAGATTTTGTAAGTTATTTTCCATTTTTGTTTTTGCATACTCGGCTTTTTCCCTACCATAGGTTTTTATCAATTTAGGCTCTGTTTGTTTTCCCAGAAAAGATTTTCTCATAAAACAATATATTCTCCATAATTTTCTTGGTGTTTGATTATAAGAATTTTTTTTATGGAAAATCTGAATTATAATTTAAATTTTCTCTAACAAACATAAGTATAAAATCTTATTATAATAGTAACAAAATCAACATATAAAAACTTTAAATATACAAGTTACTTTTCAACTTATTAGAACTAATATACAATAAGTTACTTTTATTTATTATGAGCAAATGTTTTATAATAATTTAACTTACACATTTTTTTTATGTACAAGTGTTATGTAGACATTTTTTTAATGATCAACAAGGCATTTAACTGTCATTACGATTAACGAGACCAAATTAATATAAAACATCATTAGAAATTTAACCTACTTTGTTTCTGAAATAAAATATATAAGTTAATATTTTATGTAAGTTATTGTTTGTGATTTGAAATTTACTTAAAATAAGTTAACTTTTTACTAGCAAAAAAGTCATTTTTTTACTTACTTTTACTATGTTTTTATTTATAAGTTATTTTTTAAGTTATAAGCGTTAATTGTAATTTACCTTTTTACTTTTAAGTTACTTTTTTACTTTTACGCCATTTTTTCTTAACTTATGAATTACATTTAAATTTTAATTTTGTAAATCATTTTACGTTATTATTAGTTAAATTTAACTTTGTTTACATTTTTCACTATAAGTTACTTTTTGTTATGCTCACGCTATGGTTTCGGAAAATATTTTCCTTAAATTTCCCCAATTATGGAAAATATTTTCCTGGAAACCAGATTTTCCATTAAAACAAACACAGAAAAAATTATATTTTCCGGGAAAATATTTTTCAGCCTCAATTTTCCTTTAGAAGAAAAGGTACATTAAAATTGACAAAAAATCATCCTATTTGACATTTAATTTATTACAAGGCAAAATAGCAGAATATACTTATAAGATTGCTCAAAGGAATGGCAAGCTTACTTATAAAATCTATTGTTGTAAGCTCAAAATATTTGCTAAACCAAACTAGAAAAAAAAACATTGTTAAAGTGAAATCAGATAATTATTAAATAAATAACATAGTGAAAATAAATCTCTTAGAGCATCTACAATAATGTTTTTACCTCTATTCTTAACTAAAATACTTAGCTAAAAATACATTTTTTTGTCTCTATTAGTTATTTTAAATCATGTGTTATGTTTATATATGTTAAAAAATTTGTTAAACATAACATTGTTTTTAATGCTGTTAATTGATAATGTGACAAAATACCATTAATTAAAACGTGAACTCTATTTCAACTACGCCTATTTTAGTTCCTATATTAGTGAGGTTTACAAAATAACTAATTAATGAGATTTCAATTAATAATTAATTTTAATTAAAATTAGATAACTTTGTTAGGTTAATATACTAATCTGAAGGTTAAATTTAAGTTACATATATGTCATTTAACATGCAATTAAATAATGATGTGTCAAAGTTAATATTGTTAAAATTAACATAACTATTGTGCATGCTCTTAAACATTAAGAAACTGAGCCATTTATATTTTGGATCTCAAAGTGTAAATTTTTTATTTACATTAGTTAAACTGAGCCATTACGAGAATTCTTTATTTTGGTGGCCCTAATTCTCCGCTTCAAGAATTGGGTACTACATAGCTAAGCAAACCAATGTTCATATTTCAGTTTCTTATAAACACTTGCATAAAATAATAACTAAGTTATTTCATTTTTTGTGTTTTGAGTTTATATTCTGATATGTAAAATAATTTCAATATCAGGACCAAGATTTCCGCATGTACGTACGTTTATTCAGATAAAGAAAATAGTAATTACACCATTTATACTACCCTTTTTCAGACTGGTTTGGCACGTTTCTACGTTGAAGTTTTCATTATATTTTTTATCTTATTATTTCACTATGTTTAGGAATGGTTAATTACAAGAATATAACTGTCATGTAAATTGTTTTAGATTTTCGAACATCCTAATGAGTTGATTGATCTTATGAAATCGACTATACGTAATTTAGAGTTGATTGTAGTATAGATATCTCCAATTTTAGAGATCTATTTTAAGAGCCAACATTATTACCTTGTTTACCAGAAGTGATATATCTACCGATGAGGAATTGAGGAGAGTAACTGCATCAGATCATGCGTACCAGTTTTCTTACACTTTTTCTTATATTTAACTTAATTAGCATCACTTTTATATTTTTATGGTAACAATTTAACTTTATACATTTTTCAGCTTTCCTATCAAATTTATTATCATAACTAAGTATTACTATATTTTAATATACTTCTATCAAATTTTTTCAACCCAAATTAATTTACTAGAACAATCACATTAGATAACTTACAAGTTTTCTCGTATTTAAAGTAAAAAATACACTTTTACAACTTATAATTAAACGTTTTGTTTTATACAAATTATCATCTTTTTTTTTATCAATTTCTCTATCAAAACTATACAACTCATATTTTTGTTATTTTATTAATTTATATGTGAAAATTACAAATAAAGGAGGGAGAACAAGAGAAAAATAAGAGAGATAAATTATTATTTTAATTATAATAAAACATATTGATCCCTTATATTTGAGTTATATTTGAGTTCATGTAAATTTAAGTTAATGAATAAGAAAACGGATGCATTTACAATTTTAGAACAATCTTCTCATATTTAAGGTAAATAAGTCATATAAGAAAACTGATGTGCTTGTTCTCAGGAGCTTAAAAGTTTCCCCTAAATTTAAATGAAAATTTCATTTCTTTAAGCTTTTAGGAAACTATTTAACTCTACACAATTTATCAGCTTTCCTAATAATTTCTCTATCATAACAATATATTATTAATCTATTAGTATTAAGTATTAACTTATTCTTTTTATATTTATAATAAATACTTTTCACATACACTTCCTTGGCATGAGTATTCGAACATTATTTGTTAGTATGGTCAATTTTTTTA